>CM031243.1:847725466-847886713 GCA_018340775.1 Taxus wallichiana var. yunnanensis | reverse complement strand
GATTCTGGTTTCCAAAATCACCTCTGCGACACATTCCCACAAGAATCTTCTATTCAGTTGAGTTCTTTCCTCTTCTCCCTTGCAAATTAAGGTTAGCATTTCCTTTTTAGATTTTTTTGGATCATTTACACACTTCCTTACTATATCTATTTACTTTATTTACAGTTGTTCATAACTTATATAAACTATTGTTAGTCACATTTTAGTTAATCATTTGGTGATTTGGAAAACCTTTATCTAAGAGTTAAAACTTAGAATCTTCCCTTAGATCCTCCTTTTAGTGGGTAAATCTTAGAATCATCAGGAAAATGATAAAAAAATTGTTCTTAAAACTGGAATCCATCAAAAAGGACTGTTGGTTTTAAAATAAAGACTTTCATGAAAGCAATATTAAGGGGACAGAAAGTCACTCCTCTTTAATGGGAGAGGTTCCCTTATTTAAAGGCAAAAACTTATTTACAAATGTACAACATTTAGTTTTAAAGAGGAACTCTGATATCATGAAAGTGTTTCAAATGACTGATTATCAATACAAAAGGACAGAAGAACTAAGGAATGGGAAAAGGTAGAATAACATTCTCGAGAAATATAGATAGAAAAATAATTCCTTATAAATGTTGAACTGGGATCATATAGAACAAAATCATTTGCGTTAAAACCATAAGATGTTATTTCACAGACACAAAGTTCTAGAGATGACATCCATAAGAATACAAAGCTTCTTGATGAAAAATAGATTAATGATTCAATAACTTAAATAGATAGGAAAGAATGAATAAGCACACATAGAAATAGAAAGGGAAATCTTCTTGTATTGATAGCTTTAGACTCTTTTACACTTTCAAAGATAATTCGAGTTCTAGCCTTTTAGAATGGTGTGAAGAGCTCATTATATAGCTTACAAATTGTTTACATTTGGTAACCATTTCTTTTAACTAAAATATTAATTATGGAAATACACAAAACAATGTTCTTAATTAATTTACAAGGAGCTCAACACTAATAATAGAAGAAACATCCGATTATGGATGAGGAGGGCCCAAAATTTGAGGATCCGATATCTGAATTTATTCAATCTTTTTCTATTTCCATGCCTCTTGGAATTGTGGTGGTGGAAGTGGCGTGAGTCCAAGTGATTAGACATTTCTCCATATCTTTATCGAATTCGGTATGCTCTAGGTATTCTTTATTTTCCTCAGCAATTGCAAATTGAAGGAGAAAATTTCCTTTATCTTCTCTTTGGTAATTGACTCCTCTCTTGAACAAGTCATCCTTGACAAATGTTTTGAACTAAGCTTTGATTTCTTGAAGAGAGAAGGGAATGCCTGAAATTTCATCTTGAAGTTGGTAGTGGATATCTTTAAAGGTAGATGAAACACAAGTTTTAAAATACTCTCCCTTCTATCCATACATTCTTTAATTCTCCTAGTGCTTCTTCCAGAACCTTCATCTTCCACTCAACACTAAAAATCCATGCCTTTGACAAGTTATTCTTGGCATCATCAAATACATTGTTGACCAACAAGATCTTCTCATCAGTTTGGCCCATTAGGCAAAGATCTATAATACAACTACTCAGAGCTTCACTCTTTATCCATAGCTTTGATTGAGGAAGTGAGTCTCTGTTGTAGATTAATCACCTTCTCGTTGGCCTTGAAGGCTTCCTCAATGAAATTCAAGCCTTCTATAATCATGTCATCTACCATGGCCTCAATAACCTTCCCATAAGTAGAATACTTATGTATGTATTTGATGCTCTGAACTTCATCCTGGATGAGAATCATGGGGGTGGAAGAGCAGCCAGTGGGGCAGGATCCAAAACCTTATCTTTGGCCAATAATGACTTGATAAAGTTGGAAAGAACTTGGTTATGTTCTTCCAACTATTCTATGGTCTACTTTCCCTTCTCAACTCATTCAATAACCCTTGTTACCATTTCCTAAAGGTTATGAACCTCACTCTCAGGAGTGGATTCTCCCATTGGGATCCTTGAAAGCTCTAAATCAGAGACCAAAAGATCCTACTTTGCCTTATCATCCTTGGGCTTTACAACTTCTAGAAACTATTGGCCCTGAGCATCAATTACTAACCTTGAAGTGGTCTTGGCTTTCTTTACTGGAGGGGAGGGAAGTACTCAACAAAGCTGCCACAACATCAAAATTTGGCCCTGTTAGATGAGAAGAATATTTTCTCTTCTTTCTATCAACCATGGGTTGTACCCAAGCAAAGGTAGAAGAATAAGAGGAAGGAACAAGGGGCCCAAGAGCAAGTGAACCCATGGCACTTAGAGTATTAACCACTATTTCCTCTAGCAAAGAAGTGGATGGAGAATCAGGAGCTTCCTTTATAGAGGAGTTTCTATGCTATTAGGAGGTTCATTACTAGACATTTCCTTTTCTTCTTCAACAGTGACTTTAGGAGCTCCCGCAGGATTTGGAACTTCACCATCATCACTCTCACTAAGAACAATAATGTTCTCTAGTCCTGAAGGTAATTATGAATGCTCAAGAAAATATTCTTCTCAATTGGTTCTGTTTAACCTCTTTAATCTTCTTTTGATACACTTAAGTAGAAGAAGAGGGAGTAGATGACTCAGGCTATTTCATTTAGGAAGAATGAGGGGTTTTCTCAAGTACCTTGGTACTAGTTATATGTGCTTCCTTCCTTGGTGTAGAGGTATCTCTGGAAGAAGATCCACCCTGATTCTTCTTGAGCTCACGAACCTTCCTGTTGAACCAAACTTTAGTTCTTACAAGAACATGGGCAATAATCTCAACCAAATCATCTCTCTCTTTTTTATACCAATCCAAATCTTCTAAAGGAGTGTGTTTGATTGTTGTTTCATATTCAAAGGATTGTAAGTCCTCATCATCATCCTTAAATCCTTCAAGAACTTGGTAGAGATTGAGATCTCTAATTTTTTGTAGAGAGAGTCTACCATAGTGCCTCCATCTAGCTTTAAAATCATCTACACAATCAGCCTAGTAATCCTCAGTATCTGGCTTGTGATGATAGTTTATCCTAAGGTTCTGATCAATAAACTTCTTCATATCAAAACAAGTCCTAGGTCTTAAGAAATTGACAATGATAGGAGTGATAGCCCTTTCTACATTTTGGGCATCCAAAGTTGTTTTACATGTATAGTTTCCCAAAGAGATAGGGAAATGTAGGCCAATGATCTTCTTGTCCCTGTAGGTTCTATGGAGTTTATCAAGTTGCCTACACACTTCAACCAGAGCCATTTTATCATTACAAAAATGGGGAGCTTATAGGGGTATATTTTCATAGCCAACCAACCTGATGTATGAAAACCTCCTGAATTGGATGAAGAAAGCCCCATACTTGGCTATCAGGTTCATAGCTTCATCAGAAAATATCCTAGTAGTGTTACCCTCTAAGAGTCTTACAATATACATGGTGAAAGCATCATTGACTCTTCTGAAATTGTGATTGCTAGCTTCAAGGGTAAACTAAGGGTAGTATGTGTAAATAGGCTCATTCTTCTGGCCCTCCATGTAGGTGAAACCAAACCATTGCCAAGATATGTGAGGGTATACATGAGATAAGAAGTCATATAGAACTTCTTAGTCTATTGAACACTAGACAATTGCTCAGTCAAATTCATGCAAACAATTTCAGCCCAATTAATGTTCTACTTTCCCTCGCAGATGATATTTATAAAGGGGCACATCCAGAAGTGAAATTCATTAGTGGAAGGAAACCCCATGATACGAGTGAGAAAAATAATAAAATTAGATAGCTCCTCATTAAAATCAACTCTGAATAATGCCTTGGAGAGTCGGGACGCTCCCTTCTTAGGGTTCTTTAACCATGATTTTGCTATTCGGGCCTTGTATTTCTCACTTTCTTGATCAAATATGGTTTGAGCTTGAGCACAAGTGAGAACTATGGAATCTTTAGTCTCTGGAATGCGTAGGGGCAGTACAATGGTGATAGCATCTAGTTTAGTAATTAATTCCCCATGCACATTAGTAAGTTCCTTGGTATCCGGGTTAAAATGGGCTCTGCAAGAAAGCACGGTGTTGACACACTATACAGAGATAGGAAAACCAGCCACGTATGTAATTCCATTGTCACTGATCATTTGTGCCATGGGAGCAGGATTAGAGCATGTTAGTCTACCCCAAAAATCTCCAAAATCTAAGTGCTAAACCTCACTATCTCAATATCAGGTACAAAGGTCTCAAGAGGTGACACATGTTCTTGACCTTGAAACTTGATCTTCATTTTTTGCAACGCGCGGGAATAGCCTTCCAAGATCAAATTTGTGATGAAAATGCAAAGGGATATAGGGGCACAAGCAAATGAATTTAATGGAAAGGATTCAAGCAAGAGATGGCAAGTGAGCAATGTGACAAATGCATAGGGGATAGTCCCATTAAATAGCCATTTAGGAGAGAGAAGGTCATTAAATGTGCATTAAATTCACCTTGCACCGACTCAAAAAGATGAAAAGTGGGAAAAGTAGAGAAAACTGGCCTGGACGGTCTTTGGTACATTTGGGACATGAGGGACATGAAGACACGATCCAGATGACATGGGTGATGCAGGGAATGCAGGACATATGAGAACAAACATTCCAGGAACTCAAGAAATGTGAAGGATGTGAGGGAAAAAAGGCGTGATTTATCTTATGCACGTGGTGCGGGAATGTGGAACCAAAAGCACATATGACATTTGGGATAGATGGGACAAAAGTACGTGAAGAACCCGATGCGGGTGATCGGGGAAAAGGAAGTCTGGGTGAACTTGGGACAAACAGGCCAAAAAGTTCCAATAAATCCATCAGTCAAGGATTTGTGGGGAAAGTGGTCGATCGGTGAATAGAAGGCCCGACAGTACTTGGGACATGAGGGAAAAAAATGTCTGACAGACCCACAAATCACCAAAATGACTCCAATAAATGTGAATTTCACTATCTCCTCAAATTTTTACTTCACTAGAACATTACTAAAGGGTGTCAACTCAAAAAATATTCAAATTTTCGACTTTCAAAAGAGGGGAAATTTTGAGAGGAAAACAACTAGCTCTTTCTGGGGATGACTTCACTAGATCATAGGAACAAGGCAAGACAAGAATCAAGAAAAAATCTATGGAAAGAAGACCAATGCCTTATCCATTGGGCAAATAGAGTCAAAGGCAAGACAATACAGAAGACAACACACCAAAAATAAGGAAAGGAAAAAAACAAAACAAAGGCAAGGGAAAGCAAACACACACTATACATAATATACATAGGACTTCCTATTCACCTAGGACTTGAACAATTTTAGGTACTGCCCACTATAAGGGAGTGGGAGAGAGGATCCATCCATGTAATCAAGATAGAAATAATTTTCACCAGCAAAGTGCCTAATTCTAAAAGGACCAAGCCAAAGAGAATCAAACTTACCATGGCTTCCTCGAGGTTCATGTCTTTTATCCCACAAAGCAAAACAATGTCTCCAAATTTTAAATCTCGGATCTGGTTTTCTTGTCAAACAAATATTTCACCTTCTATTGATGGGTAGATATTCTATCAAAAACTTGCATCCTGTCTTCATTCAACTTATGAAGATACATGATCCTTTTATCTAAAGAATCACTGAAACTAGTGTCCTCAATGGCCTTCATCAAATACAAAGTTGGTAGCTCCACTATCACCGGTAGTTGGGCTTCCACACCATAAACACTTGAAAAGGGGACATCCCAATTGCTCTTTTAGGTGTAATCCTATCTACCCAGAGAGCATCATAGAGCTTCTTGTACCAGTTTCTCTGAGACTCATTAACAAGCTTTCTCATGATGGTCACCAAATTTTTTTTTGTTGATTCTTCTTGACCATTCCCTTGAGGATAGTAATCTGAGGAATGAGCAAGGGAAATACCATATCCATAGTAGAAATCCATCATCTCAGTAGAAGAAAAATTTGAAGCATTATCAGTCACAATCTTGTTTGGTACTCCAAACCTTATCAGGATGTTCTCTTTGATGAAATTACATACTACCTCTGAAGTGGTACTTTTAACTGGGATAGCTTCTACCCACTTAGTGAAATAATCTATGGTAGTCAACACATGATTATGTCCTACACTTGAAGATAGATTGAGTGTTCCAATGAAATCCAAACCCCACTTTTGAAAGGGTTCTTCAATCACAACTAGTTTAAGTGGTAAAGCAACTAACTTTGGTCTTCCTAAAAAAGTTTGACAAGCTTCACATTTATCAACCCACCTTGATGCATCCTTAAAAAAAGTAGGCCAATAGTACCCTGCACGTAGAATTTTGTGGGCAGTAAGAAAATGAGAAATGACCCCCACAGGCTTGGTCATGGAAGGCATGAGAAAAGATTCTTTTGTTTCTCTTTGTCAACACATTTCAAGAATCTTTCATCCACTCCTCATTTGAACAAAGAAATCTCCCACAACATGTACTGTGTTGATCTTAGTTTGATAGCCCTCTTCTCCTTAGCAGTTAAATGAGATGGGCATTCACCATAGGTGAGGAAGTGAGCAATGTCAGTGTACCATTCATCCGTTGAGATGAGAAATAGAACAATAGGAACATCAACCTCATCCTTAGGCAACTCATGACCAGCTCCCGAGCAATGAGTTCACATAGGCCTTTACCCCAAACTAGTTTAGTTGTTTTGATGTCAATATCATATTCTTGAACCTTTGCTACCTAGTTTCCTCTCTTAGTTCCAAATTCTTGTTGTGTAAGAATAGACTTGATGGTTGTATCAGGCACAAGTACCACAAAGTGAGAGTTAAGGATATAGAATCAAAACTACTTAACAACTTTAACCACTGCAAAAGCATGTTTCTCCATCATAGTATACTTCAACTCGTGATTTTTAAGAATATAACTCATGAATGAAATTGGGAGATTGTGATCCTCAAAATATCTCTCGGGTCAATACAAAAGATCCAAGGTACTTTCTGTGGCATAGCAATAGATAATAAAATCTTTGCTGAAATCTGGACATGCTAAGATAGGAGTCTTAGCAATAGCTTTTTTAATATTTTCAAATGCTTTTTTCCTCCAGGGACCAACCAAACATTTTTTTCCTTTCATCATTTGAGAAATATTCAAGGTTAGCTCTATGAAATTAGGATGAATCTTCTCAGGAAGTTGATCTTACCAAAGAAAGAATGCACTCCCTTTTTACTTGTAGGAAGAGGAATCTGTTGAATAGCTTGAACTCATTCAAGATCAATCTTGATTCCTTTCTTGGAGGATGTCCCAAAAATATTTCCTTCCATTCCATATTTCTTGGGGTTCAGGGAAACTCCATGTTCTCTACATTTCAAGAGAATTGTTTCTAGATGTTGAAAGTGATCTGCTCTATTTTTGGAAAATATAGTTAGGTCATCTAGATACACAACAATACATTTTCCTTTCAGGATTCAAAATTCCAAGTCCATAGCTCTTTGAAAGGTGGCACCGGCATTAATGAGTCCAAAGGGCATCCTATTGTAGGAAAAAGTACCCCAAGGAGTGGTAAAGGTAGTCTTGTGCTGATTTGTAGTGTTGACTTCTACTTGGTTATATCCTAAGAAACCATCAAGCATGGACAACATCTCAGCTCTTGTAATATCTTGCAACACCTGGTCCATCATGGGTAGGGGTAGTTGTCCTTCAGAGAAGCTTGATTTAGATTCCTAAAATCAACATAGATTTGAATCTCACCATTTTTCTTCCTAACAGCACAATATTAGCGATCCATGTTGAATGATGGATGGGAAAGATAATTTTGGCCTTCAACAACTTTTGTATCTCTTGAAAAATGGTGTCAGCAATCTTTGGATTATACTGCCTTTGCTTTTGTTTGAAAGGTTTAATCCTAGGTTTGAGAGGAATGAAATGTTGCATCTCTTTTGGCTTAAAATATTTCAGATCATCATAAGAATAAGCAAGTACATCAACATACTTCTTCAAGAGATATTTACTACCTTCTTCTTTTCCTCTTGTGTGCAACATTTCCCAATGTTCACCATTTTAGGTCAACAGAGCTCCCAATGTTAACCTTTTCATATTCAGTAGATTGTTGAGCTCCTTTAGAAGCTTTAGACTTAACATACCTATCATGTTTATCAAACAATTCCTCCAGACTCACTAACCCTTTAGGGATCTTGTTACCTTTTAGTCTGATGCACCCATCTTGATATGTCTCCTCTTTGACACCTTCCTCATTAGAAGATACACTCTCACGAGGAAAATTGTCACTTCCTTTGAAATAAAATTGTTCAAAGTTATCCCTAAGTTCCAAGAAAGAGAGAAAATGCTGGTCATCATTGAAAACTTTCCAGTTGCTTGCATTATCTGGTACACTTGGTCTATGGATCATTTCAATGGTGAATTTATCCTGAGAGAAATCAAGGTGAGGTATCAGCAATGATCCTGAAATAGCTAGAGAATCAGCCCTAGTGTTCTTTTCCCTTGGCACTACTTGATGGAGAAGGCATCAAGAAATTCAATAGAATCCCAAACCATATTCCTATAATGCTTCAATCTTCTATTCTTTACTTGAAAAAGGTCTCTAACTTGTTTAACAACTAGTTCCGCATCTCCATGAGCTAGAAGATTCTTCACACCTTTCTCCTTTGCCACATTAAGTCCAAGGATGAGAGCTTCATACTCTATTGTGTTATTGGTATTTTCAAACTGTAGTTTGAATGAGAAAGGATGAACCTTTCCTTCTAGAGATATCAGTACCACACCAGCCCCAGAACTAGCTGAGGAACAACTTCCATCAAATTCCAAATTCCAAACACCATTAGGATCATGAAATACTTCTTTGGGATGTTCCATTTCATCCGAGACATAATCATATAGTTTCCATGCCCAATATATTCATAAAGTATTTGTGCTTTAGGATCATCTGTCTTTTGCACAATATACTCAGATTTCTTCTCAAGAAACAACTTCTTCATCTTGTTGTTGACTGGTATAAGGGCATGTGACCAATCCATTTGAATTTATGCTCCCACATCCTTAAAAAAGTTCTTACTCAACAACATGTCATATGAAGGAGGGATATCAACTACCAATATAGTAGCTAAAACCTTTTTCTTAGGTAAGGTAGCAAAAGCTACTTGTGCATCTTTAATTATTCCAACCAAGGGCACCTCCCTACTCTCCATAGAATAACAAGAACCAATAGTGCGTGTGAGGGTAAGACCCAGAGCATGGGCCACTTTGGGCATTACATTATCTGATGCTTGATGCATGCACTTACTAAGTCTATGACATAGTTACTAAGTCTATGGCATGCTATAAGGAGGGTCACATAAAATGGTTTTATTTTCTCATTAGGTGAGGTGACTGTACAACCATCAAGGTTTGGTTGGGGTGTGGAAGATGGAGTAGGAAAAATACATTTAGAAGTATTGGATGAAGTTTTGGAATGGGAATTGACAAAGTGGACCATTTTGGCAAAGGATTTTGGATGAGTTTGATAGTACTCAACCTTTGAAATTTACATTTTTGTCTTCTTAAGGTGATCGATGATATCAAAATATCTAGAGGTGGATGGGCTATCATCACTAGGAATCCTAGGTTTATCAGGTTTAGGAACTGGAGAAAAATAAGTTTTAACAGTAGGATTAGGAAAAGAAGAATTAGTAGAACTCACCTTCTGTGTGGATGCAGTGGGAATAGGAGATCCTCTTTTTGCAATTATGGGGATAGTCATGGGATGCTCCTTGGACCTCTTAGTGGGCTGCATCACTTTCTCCTTTTTATTTTTTGTTCCTGAGTCATAACAACATATGACTCACTATTCATCTCTGCTACTACTTCATCATAATCATCTTCTTCATCAACACCTTCAGTGGTGAAGAAATTAACCCGAGACCCCTCAAGTTCTTCCAGCTCTTCATCAGCCTCTTCTTCAGGTTCTTCAAAATCTTCATTAACCTCTTCATCATCAGGTTCTTCAACCTCACAAGTTGCATTAACAAGGACCTTGATGGGTGGTCCCTCAATTTCAGCCTTGTCTGAGAGGAAGGAAAATGATTTCTAGGCTGAAAATTCCTCCTTGAAACATCTATATAAGGAGCATGTTGAGCCAATTATTTCTTGATGGCAATAAGGTCATTAGAAATATTTTGTACTAATTGATCTGCATTAGCTCTAGGAGTAGAGGAAGAGGAAGAAGAATCTTTAGATTTGGAAGGATCTCTTTTCAACTTACCAAACATGATCAAGTCATCTTCAACACTAATGGCTAATCTCTGGTCCTCATCCAATGTTGCAAGGTTGGCTCTCCTCAACGCATAGCTTACTTCAGGAAATTGAGCATTTAGAAAAAATTTTTGAATTTGATCTACAGGCTGGGTATCTGGTGGGATTTTGTTAATCATCTTATTGAACCTGGCCATAAATTCTCTCATGGGCTCCTGTGGTTCTTTATTTATTTGAGAAATCTGAGCTAGCAAAGCATGCACATCTTCTGCAGGTTTGAAATGGTTCTCAAATCTTGTTCTCATCGTGGTCCAACTGGTAATGGCCCCAATAGGAAGATGATAGAACCAATCTACCACATTATCTTGCAAAGTCTCTACAAAAATCCTCACCAAGACATCTTCATGCTCAACTCTGAGGACTCCACATACAACTATGGAAGTTGCAATATGCTCATCAAGATATACCTTGCCATCACCTTTGAACTTGGGGAAGTTCTTCCTGTTACCCCTGGGTAACTCATGCAAAGGTTGAGGAAGGGCAAGAGGCCCAACATGGTGGCCCCAAGGTAATGGAACTACCATCCTTGGAAAAACTACTTGAAAAGGAACTAAAATGTTTCAGCAAGAATTAAAGCATAGAGATTAGAGATGAGTTGCTCTTGAGGGATACCACTACCAAGGGTTCTATTTTCAATAGGGGGTGTGCTTGTAGAATGAGATCTTATATTCCTCCCTATTAAAGGAAGAGGAAAACCTTGTTGATCCAAGAGTTGAAACTAAGAATCTTCGATTCCAAGATCCCTCCTACCATGGGTAAACCTTAGAGTCACCAGATAAGAAAATGATAAAGAAATTGTTCTTAAAACTGGAATCTGTAAAAAATGAATCCCCAGTGGAGTCCCAAAAACTATTGGTTGTCAAATAAGGACTTTAATGAAAGAAATAGTCAGGGGATAGAAAGTCCCTCCTCTTTAATGGGAGAGGTTCCCTTATTTAAAGGAAAAACTTATTTACAAATGTACAACATTTAGTTTTAAAGAGGAACTTTGATATCATGAAAGTGTTTTAAATGACCGATTATCAATACAAAAGGACAAAAGAACTAAGGAATGGGAAAAGGTAGAATAGCATTCTCGGGAAATATAGATAGCAAAATAATTCCTTATAAATTGAACTGGGATCATATAGAACAAAATCATTTGCGTTAAAACCATAAGATGTTATTTCATCAGACACAAAGTTCTAGAGATGACATCCATAAGAATATAAAGCTTCTTGATGCAAAATAGATTAATGATTCAATAATTTTAACAAATAGGAAAGAATGAATAAGCACAGATAGAAACAGAAATGGAAATCTTCTTGTATTGATAGCTTTAGACTCTTTTACACTTTCAAAGATAATCAGAGTTCCATCCCTTTAGAATGGTGTGGAGAGCTCATTATATAGCTTACAAATTGGTTACATTTGGTAACCATTTCTTTTAACTAAAATATTAATTAAGGAAATGCACAAAACAATGTCCTTAATTAATTTACAAGGAGCTCAACACTAAAAATAGAAGAAGAGAAAGAGGAGCTAGAAGAAGAAACATCGATTATGGCTGAGGAGGGCCCACTGATTTGAGGATCCGATATCTGAATTTCTTCAATGCTTCTGCTATTTCCATGCCTCTTGGAATTGTGGTGTTGGCAGTGGCATGAGTCCAAGTGCCTAGACATTTCTCCATATCTTTATCGAATTTGGTATGCTCCAGGTATTCTTTATTTGCCTCAACAATTACAGATTGAAGGAGAAATGTCTTTATCTTCTCTTTGGTAATTGACTCCTCTCTGAACAAGTCATCCTTGACAAATGTTCTGAATTGAGCTTTGATTTCTTGAAGAGAGAAGGGAATGCCTGAAATTTCATCTTGAATTTGGCAGTGGATATCTTTAAAGGCAGATGAAACACAAGTTTTAAAAGACTCTCCCTTCTACCATACGTTCCTTAATTCTCCCAGTGCTTCTTCTAGAACCTTCATCTTCCACTCGACACTGAAAATCCATGCCTTTGACAAGTTATTCTTGGCATCATCAAATACATTGTTGACCAACAAGATCTTCTCATCAGTTTGGCCCATTAGGTGAAGATCTGTAATATAACTACTCAGAGCTTTAGCTCTTTATCCATAGCTTTGATTGAGGAAGTTAATCTACATTTAGATTAATCACCTTCTCATTGGCCTTGAAGGCTTCCTCAATGAAATTCAAGCCTGCTATAATCATGTCATCTACCATGGCCTCAATAACCTTCCCATAAGTAGAATACTTATGTATGTCTTTGATGCTCTGAACTTCATCCTGGCTGAGAATCATGGGGGTGGAAGAGCAGCCAGTGGGGCAGGATCCAAAACCTTATCTTTGGCCAATAATGACTTGATAAAGTTGGAAAGAACTTGGTTCTATTCTTCCAACTATTCTATGGTCTTCTTTCCCTTCTCAACTTGTTCAATAACCCTTGTTACCATTTCCTGAAGGTTATGAACCTCACTTTGAGGAGTGGATTCTCCCATTGGGATCCTTAAAATTCTAAATCAAAGACCAAAAGATCTTGCTTTGCCTTATCATCCTTGGGCTTTGCAAGTTCTAGAAACTCTTGGCCCTGAGCATCAGTTACTAACCTTGAAGTGGTCTTGGATTTCTTTTCTAGAGGGGGAGGGGAAGTACTCAGAAATATGCCACAACATCAAAAATTGGCCTGTTAGATGAGAAGAATATTTTCTCTTCTTGCTATCAACCAAGGGTTGCACCCAGGCAAAGGTAGAAGAAGAAGAGGAAGGAACAAGAGGCCCAAGAGCAAGTGAACCCATGGCACTTAGAGTATTAACCATTGTTTCCTCTAGAAAATAATTGGATGGAGCATCAAGAGCTTCCTTTGCAGAGGAGTCTATGCTATTAGGAGGTTCAATACTAGACATTTCCTTTTCTTCTTTAATAATGACTTCAGGAGCTCCCGTAGGATTTGGCACTTCACCGTCATCACTCTCACTAAGAACAATAATGTTCTCTAGTCTGAAGGTAATTCTGAATGCTCAAGAAGATATTCTTCCTCAATTGGTTCTTGTTTAACCTCTTTGATCTTCTTTTGATACACTTGAGTAGAAGAAGAGGAGTAGATGACTCAGGCTCTTTCATTGAGGAAGAATGAGGGGTTTGCTCAAGTACCTCGGTACTAGTTGTATGTGCTTCCTTCCCTGGTGTAGAGGTATCTCTGGAAGAAGATCCACCCTGATTCTTCTTGAGCTCATGAACCTTCCTGTCGAACCAAACTTTAGTTCTTACAAGAATAGGGGCAATAATCTCAACCAAATCATCTCTCTCTTTTTGTACAATTGAATCTTCTAAAGGAGTGTGTTTGATTGTTGTTTCTTATTCAAAGGACTGTTAAGTCCTCATCATCATCCTTAAATCCTTTAGAACTTGGTAGAGATTTAGATCTCTAATTTGTTGTAGAGAGAGTCTGCCATAGTGCCTCCGTCTGGCTTCAAAATCATCTGCACAATTAGCCCAGTAATCCTCAGTATCTAGCTTGTGATGATAGTTTATCTGAGGTTCTAATCAATAAACTTCTTCAGATCAAAACAACTCCTAGGTCTGAAGAAATGGATAGTGAGAGGAGCGATATCCCTTTCTACATTTTGGGCATCCAAAGTTATTTTACATGTATAGTTTCCCAAAGAGATAGGGAAATGCAGGCAAGTGATCTTCTTGTCCCTAGGTTCTATGGAGTTTATCAAGTTGCCTGCACACTTCAACAGAGCCATTTTATCATTGCAAAACATGGGGAGCTTGAGGTGTATTTTCATAGCCAACCAACCTGATGTATGAGAACCTCTGAATTGGATGAAGAAAGCCCCATACTTGGCTATCAAGTTCATAGCTTCATCAGAAAATCTCCTAGCAATGTCACCCTCTAAGAGTCTTATAATATACATGGTGAAAGCATCATTGACTCTTTCGAAATTGTGATTGCTAATTTCAAGGGTAAACTAAGGGAAATATGCATAAAAAGGCTCATTCTTCTGGCCCTCCATGTAGGTGAAACCAAACCAATGTCGGGATGCAGCGAGGGTATACATGAGATAAGAAGTCATATAGAACTTCTTAGTCATTTGAACACTAGACAATTGCTTAGTCAAATTCATGCAAACAATTTCAGCCCAATTAATGTTTTGCTTTCCCTCGTAGATGATATTTATAAAAGTTTCACATCTATATGCTCCCTTCTTAGGGTTCTTTAACCATGATTTTGCTATTCGGGCCTTGTATTTCTCACTTTCTTGATCGAATAGGGTTTGAGCTTGAGCATGAGTGAGAACTATGGAATATTCAGTCTCTAGAATGCGTAGAGGATTAGCAATGCAAGTAGCATATAGTTTAGTAATTAATTCCCCATGCACATTAGTAAGTTCCTTGGTATCCAGGTTAAAATGGGCTCTGTAGGAAAGCACGGTGTCAACACACTATACAGAGATAGGAAAACCAGCCACGTATACAATTCCACTATCATTGATCATTTGTGCCATGGGAGCAGGATTAGAGCATGTTAGTCTACCCTAAAAATCTCAAAATCTAAGTGTCGAACCTCACTATCTCCGATATCAGGTACAAGAGGTCTCAAGAGGTGACACATGTTCTTGACCGTGAAACTTGATCTTCATTTTTTTTCAAACATGCAGAGGAATAGCCTTCCAAGATCAAAATTGTGATGAAAATGCAAAGGGATATAGGGGCATGAGCAAATAACTTTAATGGCAAGGATTCGAGCAAGAAATGGCAAGCGATCAATGTGATAAATGCATAGGGGATATTCCCATTAAATAGCCATTCATGAGAGAGACGATTATTAAACATGCATTAAATTCACCTTGCACCGATCAACTCAAAAAGATGAAAAGTGGGAAAAGTAGAGAAAATTGTCTTGGATGGTCTTTGCTACATTTGGGACATGAGGGACGCAAAGATGT
Source organism: Taxus wallichiana var. yunnanensis (assembly GCA_018340775.1). Taxonomy (NCBI): domain Eukaryota; kingdom Viridiplantae; phylum Streptophyta; class Pinopsida; order Cupressales; family Taxaceae; genus Taxus; species Taxus wallichiana. Next base: position 847,871,514 of record CM031243.1, on the reverse strand, counting down.
GATCCGACGCGTGGACGAAATGCGGGAATGTGGGCTAAATGAGCACAAGTGGTCCAAGAACTTAGAAACTTCAAGGACACGAGGAACACAAAGATGTGATTAGGCCAATGCATGTAAGGTACGGGAATGCTAGAACAAAAGCACAAACACATTTGGGATAGATGGGAAAAATTACAAAGAACCCGATGTGGGCAATTTAGGTGATCGGGGAAAAGAATTCTAGATGAACTTGGGACAAATGGGCCAAAAAGTTTTGATAAAGCCATAGTCAAGGAGTTGAGGGGAAAGTGACCGATTGATGAATAGAAGGCATCGTAGTATTTGGGACATGAGGGAAAAAATGTTCGAGAGACCCGTAAATCACCAAAATGACTTAAATAAATGTGAATTTCACTATCTCCTCAAATTTTTACTTCACTATAACATTACTAAAGCGTGTCAACTCAAAAAATTTCAAATTTTCGACTTTCAAAAGAGGGGAAATTTTAAGAGGACAACTAATCTTCAAATCCACCTTTCATTCTAGGGATTTTCTCATCTTTTTTATCATGGCTACCAATTTTTTTCAAATCTCTTTATCTAATTTAATTATGATATATCCACATTTCTAGGTTATTTGGAAAAAAACAACTAGACAACATGTATTTGGATGACAATACATCGCCACATAAAATAAGTCCTATATTCAATCATTTATCTGATGACCCTAGTGATCCTCAATCTAATAAACCCCTCTTGGACTCAATCCACACTCTACATGCTTTATTTCAAGATAAATTTAAGGCCATGGAATCTACGATTATATTTCTCAGATCTGAAATTTAAGTACTTATGTTTGCTTCTCAATACATTTTTTGCTCATTCTACATCTTATATACAATCTATGCCTACTAACATGTCCTCTAGTTGAACATGAAGACATGTCATTTCCCCGATCCTCTCATATTTAAGCATAATACTATTCCACATGAAATTCATATCCAGCTTCTTAGTCATCAATTCATCACTCTACCACCTACTCATTACTATTCCCCTTACCGAGTTAGAAAAATATCAAGGTCGTCGATATTGCAATTATCATCAAATCAATGGACATAATAACAATGATTTCCACACTTTTCCATGAATAATCAAACATATTAAGCATCAAGGACTTATTTAACTTACTACACATCATTCTAATACAAATGATAACTCCCATCGGGGTCCTAAATATAATTTATCTATATCTAATGATAATCACGATAGTGTTACACAAGCAACTCCTAAGAAAAAATGTCATACAATTAGTTCACCTCATACTCCACAATATAAGATACAACCAAGTCAATCATCTACCAAAATTAGTTCACAATCTCCTACTAGTAAGTAATATATCATATCACCAAGTCCACATAAGAAACCTCCCTTCAAATTTGGTGCAACGTGGCATCCTCTCAAGTCTAAGCTCCAACCAATAACTTTCTTCAAAAAACTAATCCTCCTACTAGTGGTCAAGAAATATTTTCAATTTCACCATCATCGCATAGTTATATTATTAACTTTATCCAACATGGTTCAACTATATGTAAACCTTGTCTTTAGTAGCTGACTCTTATCACACTACCCTCCTGATGATACACACATATTCTTATGGTTCTTATATGAATGTTAAGTACTATTTTACAATAAAGAATCACATTTCATCTTACATTAACCTATCTATCTATTACATAACCAATCATTCATACATTTGTAATACTCTCTCATCCTTTATCCCATCATTGAATCACTCTTAAAAAATATATAGTGATTCACCACCTTCATAAATCATTTATTAATAATGTGTGCATTATCATACACTTGGGAGGCATAACATCCCACATTCTCCCTAGTCTTAACATCTACATATCTCATCTTTGCATTCTCATAGATCACTCTCTTAGCATAAGCATGATAATCACACATGTTCTAGCATTGACCATTACCCAATGACACACTCTTGTGCTTTAGTTTACATTTGAATGTTGAGGGCTTACTACACATGAACCCCACATATTGCACTATAGGGCTTACACATCACATCCATTCACACATTACGTGTTATAACATCTTATATCCTACATTTAGTCTACAACATTTTTTGTATTTGTAAATCATAAATTATACTAGTCTCCATCATACTCAAGTAACATTACATCCTATACACTCTTAGAAACTCTACACATGTTGCATTCGATGCTATACATACACATCAGATGGTCATTTGTCATCTTCCTTTCATTTGTCATTTGTCATCTTCTATGCACTGTACTCACCACCCTATGATAGACTTTAGTTTCTCGGTCCATACTCAAGTACGAGAGGTTTATAAATAAAAAGGACCTTATATTCATCACATGTTTAGCATTTAACCTCTCATCATGTGATTTTAATAGTTTAGTTACATACTCTTTAGGATAAATTGTCACCTATCCCATAATCTTGTAGTGGTATACACATTAGGATACATCACCACTCCCTATTATTCATCTTGTTGTCATATACACTTTTAGACTAAATCATCACTCCCACAATTATTTTGTCATGAAATATTATTCAACTATAGGGTTCACACACATATATATTTTTAGGTCGCATATCATCACCATTACATATATACACTCATCACATCGTGTTAGACACAACACACACTTTGACCATCTCACAATGACACAATCTTGTTTATGGTTCATTATTGACTACTGAGGGGGAAAACAAAATGAAATTCATTGCATACATTTCAATGATATGGGGGCACGTGGATCCTATAATTCCATATTACATTCCATTTCATCCATCTACATCATAATGCATTTCCTTGGGGCCATTTACTCTTGTTTTACATGATTACTTTACTACATATGTTAGACTAATTTCTTATATGTCTTTATCTATACTATACACATCTACTCGTTCACTTATTTGTTTAATTGTGATATTGGATGTATATATTTTATACGCAACATGGATTTTTTCCTTCAACCCATCCTACACTAGTTATTAGGGGCATCAACATTTGTCTCTCATAAGTGATATTGTTTCATTTTATATTTATCACTTTACATTTACTTGGTTATAGATTCCTTTTACATATTGTATATTTATCTAACATGCTAATGGGTGTTTCATGTGTAGTAATTATTTTCTAGGATTACATGCTGCCATGAATACTTCTTTATTTGACTATACTTGTTATCCATTGTTTTCTTATTGTATTACAATATTTCCCCTATATTTGGTATTCACACTTGTTTTTTGTTTACATCCATGATGGTCTAGCATGTATTATGACATCATGAGTGATGTCTCATGTTTGACCCACTTTATGTGGCTTACTTGTCTTCTTCTTGTGTGTTTTTATTACTTTGATTGGTTGCTTAAACACCGTTTCCTTAGAGTACATATTGTCTTACACATGCATGCTTTTATGTACTAACACTTTTCTTTTTATAGCCATCTTGTTTGTAGGCACCTTGGTTTATAAAAGTGGATTCCCTTCATAATATAGGGAATAGAGTTAATGTGGTTGATCCTCTTTTGGCGTATCATCCTCTTATTTTCAACCTTGCATGCACCCCAAAAGAGGGGGGCATCATCTAAGTTTTTTACAGCCTACACAAAAAATTCACACCAGTTCAATTTAGTATACTTTCCACCCTTAGCATTATGGGTTACATATAATGAGTTAGTTCAGACTAGTCTATAAATTCTATACATAATAACTTTATAGGACATGGTAGTCCTTAACATTCGAGGAAGTAGTTACTAGTTGGAGGATACAACAAAATTCCTACAAATACTTCTTCTACATGACGTTGGATCACCCAAAAAACTAGGATGGTATAGAGATCTCTTCACACACATTTAGGTAAGTAGTTAAAGGTTGGAGGATACAAAGTAATTCCTTTCTATACTTCTTCTTCTTCTATGATGTTGGATCACCAAAAAAACCCCGACAATACAGTATATCCTTCTATATTCTTTCTCTCAACATAGATCGGGTGCACATATTCCATTTAAAATTTTCATTTGTGTATTTTACATTCACATGATTTATACATATATACATCTTTTACATGGAATTTTTACACATACATACATATATAATGACTTCTTGATCATTTTATCCTTGCGGTATGGATGTATGAGAAAAAATCAGTCAAATTGGGGGCAATGACATCAAATACAATAAAAAAGTGTCAACAACAACACTTGAGGTAACACACTTTACATACGAACCATACATGTACAACACATTGTGAGATACACACGTGCCTCCACCCTAGGTTCACTCTCACCACCTTTATGCTTTTTTTTCTTTAGTTTCCATGATCCATAATTTTTTTCATTCCACACTTTGTCTAGTCCTTTGGCATGCCTTCTTCATCGATCTACATGGTTATCGGTACACATATCTATCTACTTTATATTACAAAGCTTTCCGCTCATCTACATAAAGGATGGGGGAATGTAGACACATAATCACTTTGGGTTATATTTAGTCGTAGTCTCATATTACTATTTAGAAGGTTTTTAAGAGAATAAATTACTAATTAATCCCCATCTCTTATCCATTTTTTATTGATTTACATCATCATTCCCGACCTCCACCACACACATGCCTAGTAATTTATCATCATATTCCATCATTTTATCTTTGGTCGAGGTGCTCAAGTTGGTATTGGGGCACCTTGGTTCCATGAGTGGAAGCTCGATCCTTTTCGAACTTTCCTGCCACTTTTTGTCTTCTTTCTAGTAGTTTGAGGTCTTTATCTTTCTAGTGGTCAACCATTTTGGGGTTAATTATGAAATTAGATTAAGAGAACCATATAAATATAAATTTATGAGGCCACAATGAGATACCAAGAACTATTCACTACTATATTATCCACCTAGAGTTCCATCCATCTATAGCATTTGGAGATCATTTGCATCCATATAGCTCTATCACTTGGTCAAGGATGGGATATTTGCACTAGACAAGCATAGGGGGAGATTTTATTCTATTCCATGGACCATTTATTACATTTTTCTATACATACTTATCTCGCTACATCAAAAAGTATGACTGACACAAGAGAAACCTAGGGAATGTTACACACACACAAATTACATTTTTGTCCTGAATGTAATGCAATGTTTAGTTAATAAGTCCAATATTGTGGAAGTTGAGGTAAGTCCAAACCTACCATATATATTTTAATTTTTTATATATTGATGTTTTTTAGGGTTTTATAGGTCTTCCTTTCATCTTGGATTAGCAGGGACACCTTGCAGTAGTACAAAAAATCTTATGTGACACACAACGAGGGTTTCGGATCACCTACCAAACCTGTGAATATTTATTCTAGAGATTTTTCAAATACCAAGGCACCTATTTTCAAACCAGAGTGCTCATAGGCACCCTAGTCCCTCTCCAGTTGCTCCAGTCCAAAGAAGCATCCCAGATCCATCCTTTTGAAGGATCTCACATAGTTGATCCTACTTTTGGTTTCCACAATCACCTCTGCAACATATTCCAACAAGCGTCTTCTATTTATTTGGTTTTTTCCTCTTCTCCCTTGCACATTATGGTTAAAATTTCTTTTTTCATATATTTTGGATCATTTACATACTTCATTTCTACATCTATTTACTTTATTTACAGATGTTTATATCTTAGATTAACTATTATTATTCCACATTTTAGTTGATTCTAGTTAATCACATTGCATAATACTTAAGACTACGAAGAACGATATTTTATAGTAATGTGTGATCATTCACATAATCGAAACATGCAACTTGAAATTCTCATAGATGCTCTTGAGGGTCACCATGGCCTTTGAAAATGGGTAGCTTGGGAGTGACCAAATTAAGAGGAAATGTATTATAAGAAATGGTGGGTGATAATGGAGTATGAAGTATTAATGTTGAGTCCAAAGATGGAGATGCATGAGAAATTACCAATTAAAATTTTAAAACTTGAGTTTACAAATCCTAATATAAAGAAGTTAAATCAAAGATGTTTGAAGAAGTGCTAGGTTATGCATTAGAAGCATTGGGTGGAATGATCAGAGTGGTACTGGTTGGAATAGAAGTAGGAATATGAAGAGGATGGGTGGAGCACATGGAGGCTGAGGAAGAACTGACAAGAGGCATCAAAGTATTATCACGGGATCTTTTAGAAGCAATCAAAGCATGAAGAATATGTGGAAGATGAGCAAGATTATCATGCAAAGCCTAACAAAAATTTATTAATTTTCATCATATTAGTGTTCACTATCACATTCTTCAATGTTTTTTAGAGGAAATTGTTGAGAGGTAGTGAATGGTTTATCCATTTCAGCCATGATTTAGACATACCCTATGGGAAGATGGCAAAATCTCGAGATGCTCAAAATAACCAAAACGACCACTATGGGTGGTGTGCATAAGAAGAAAACCTTAGGAATAAGTATGGAATTTAGTGATGGGTTTATTAAATGATTAAGAAAATATTGAAATAAATATATTCTAAAATATTAATTATGTAACAATGCAAATATAGACAATTAGAGTAATGATTTAACACAAGCAAGTAAGCTAGAAAAATATGAAACCCTAATTACAAATGAAAGGATAGAATACTTAGATGGTTTGTAAATAATCCATGAATGTGGAAATTTGATGAACTAATGAACATTAGGAGGTATGTGTCAAACTGAGCTCACAAAATTTTGTGATTGTAGGATCTTCCTATATTAGGGTGTTAGACAAGGTCGGGGGCACCTAGTGCCTTTGCAGACCTCCTATAAGCACTGTGACTTTTCAAAACCTCAGAAAAATAATTTCTTAGTGTCATGAAATTTTCTCTAGATGTATCCTTTAATCACCTATATGTCATTGTACTTCTTTGTTGTTTTCTTGAAACTTGCAAGAAGAAATATCACCTACAAAACCCCAAAAAACATTAAATACTAAAAACAATATGCAAATGGGGATTCAAATCGACCCCGATGGTCACCATATTGAGTGAACTTATGATCCAAGTATTGTAATACATTTAGAATCCATGCATTTTTATGTGTGTGTTAAGAATCATGCCCTACATGGCTCTTTTGAAAATCACACTTGAATAGCGAGCAATAGCTAGATGTAAAATATGTAGATAGATGTGTACATGTAAAAATGAACTTCCTCTCTAATGAAATGTTTTAGAAGAAATACGGTCCCTTGTACCTTATATGGATGCTTTGATTCTCTTGTAATGCCTTTTTATGTAACCTTAGGTGGTGATAGATAATTCCTAGTGCTTGGTTCTTTTTTATGATCACATAAATTTATATATTGTTGTCGTGTAAATGTGCAATAGGGAAATTGATAATTTCCAAGCACGACAATTATACCCCAGTGTCAAATTTTTCAAGTCCTATCACTTTAAGACACCCGGTCAAATCCATAAGTTTGGTTACCCCATTTTTGTTGTCAAATTGTTCCCCTAGGTGATTTAGGAAAGTCTACTCATTCCACCTAGGTGATTTTAGGGAGTTCTAAAAAGACACTATCTTGAGTAGTATAGGGAAGGGTTATCGCTAGCCTTCCCAGGACTGGATTCAACCCCCTGGAGTGGAACGAGAAGGAAAAAATAAACATGGAGGTGAATGGAAGACCTTATAACATCATTGAAATTATTTTGGAAGGTTTGGGGAAGTTTTCAAAAATAGGGTTCACAAGCCGAGGTGGTAGACAAGCCTAAAACATCTTGGGATTCAGAAGAAGATTTTGAAAGCTCCATATGGAGTTAGAAACAAATGAAAATATATCTAGAAAGAGGATTCCAAGACTTAAATTATGGTGAAATAATATTTTTCACAACACTTAGGTGCATCAGGTCTGTAGGAAGAGTTTCTCAAGCACAAGTGGAGTACAAAATCAAAAATAAGATTTTCCAGTGATCAAATGGAATAATAAAGACATGAGACCCACACCATTGGATTTAGAAGGAAATTTAAAGTCAGGATCATATAAAATTTTCCAAAAATTCCATCGGGAGCTCAAGTTATCAATGTCACAAGTTCAGGACTTAGCCAAATTTTCGGTAGGACACGTGTCAGCACCAGGAGAACCTGGCAAGATTTTGTGTCCCTGACGTCCCCCAAGGTCAAGGACATCAAGGTTGTAAAAGTGTGACCAACCCCCTTCAAGCCCTATCAGCCATCATATGAGCTCTTGTACCCTCATGTGACCTCCAAACTTGATAGTTCAGCCTCCAGGTGTATTTTGGAGCATCCATTCCCTACCGTTGGATCGGGTGCCACGTGTCACCTCTAGGACCACCATGGAAACTGATGTACCTTATGTACCTAAGGTGGGGGACATAAGACATTGAAAAATGTGCCCATCCCCTATGGGGAGTCATTTGGACACCCACGTGACCGACTTTCAACTCCCAAGTGCTTTTTTGGAGAATTCATTCCCCTGTCGTCGGATCGGGGCAACGTGTCAGCTCCAGGACCACTGTGGAATTTGATGTCCCTTATGCACCTAAGGTGGGGGAAATCAGACCTTGAAAAATTCACCCAACCCCCATAGGAGTCTTCTGGACACCCACGTGACCACCTTTTAGCTCCCAGTGCTTTAAAGCAACGCTTTTTCCTCCTTCATTCCCCGCCGTTGGATTAAATGCCACATGTCGCCATCTTGCTCATTATGGAAATTGATGTCCCTCATGTCCCTGAGGTCAGGGAAATCAAACATGAAAAAATGTGCCCAACTCCAACTCAAAAATTTGAAAAATATTCTAACTGTTAGTTGTTTCTTTGCTTCTCCATTACCAAAAGAAAGTTAGAGAGAACACAAGTCCACCACTCCACCATTGCAAGAAACTCAAACCAAATCAGAAAAAGAAATGAAATAAATGTTCCATGGAGATATGCAGGTCTCAGAAGGAATTTTCATCAATCTAAGAAGGAGAAACAAAGAACAGAGAAGAAGAACAATGGAAATCCCCATAGCCATGAAAACAAAGATTCAAGCATATCTTACAAACCGGTGCTCAGATTAATGAACCTGTTTGTTGCTGAGTTTTAATCTCTTGAAGGCCATTAAAAAATCATAGTCAAACCTCTAATTTTCATTAAGGATTTCTCCCAGTGAAGAAACCCTCTTTCGAGCTCTACAAAGGAAACAACTTGATTTCCCATCAAACCCGTCACCAGATTGAATACTTTGTGATTGATAAATTCTATTTTGTCTTGTTATTATTTATAGAGTTGTTTCTTCTCAAGAATGCATGTGTTGAAGTTTATAACTAATGTGTGTGTAAGAATCTGATTATCTACCTAGAACATTAGTTCTCCTACTCTTTTCTCACTCCCTTCCCCACTTTCAGACAAAGTCTTCTCTAGCAAGAGATTTATAGCTTTTCTGTGGGGTGAGTGGAGTGCCCCTGTTGGATCCCGGTCGAAAGGCCACCACAAAAGTCCACCTTTTCACACACATGCATATACGGCGAGATGCACCGATTAAGTAGAGGGACTTAGATTCCTAGATCATTGACAAGAAATCCACAAGTTTGTCGACATGACAAATTTTCTTTCCAACATATATATATGAATATCTTCTTTGAAATTCATAATTAATCACTAAAATGTCAACTAGTAATAAAAAGATGCTCAAACGTATAGAAAAGATCTCAAATATGTGATAAAATTACAAAGAGGTCAAGGGAACCTGAAGGGAATGAGGGTGTCTAGGCCATGGCATCCTGGTTAGGTGGTCGTGTCTACACTAAAAAAACTAAAGTGTTGAAGGTGAGTAGGACCATAGAGGAAAATATAAAGATAGTAAATATGCCAAAGATAGTATTCAATTAGTAATTTTATTTCTTAGGAATGATATGACTAGTGGTATATGATCGGGACTATAAATAAACCTAAAGTACATTATTTCATCTCTACAAAAACAAAGTATAACTCTATTGGTAATATATAAATGTTCAAGAGAATATTAGTAGTAAGAGGGTTTACTCGAAACCTGGTTTAGAATATGTTGAAATATTTTCTCTTGTTGAGTTAAAAGGAGGACTATTATAATTCTTCTAGCTTTAGCTACTCAATATGGATGGGAGATTAACCAAATGGATGTTAAGAATGTTTTCTTAAATGGTGATTTGAAAGAAGAAATTTACATGCATCAGTGTAAAGGTTTTAAATAACCGGAAATGAATTATTTGTTTATAAAATAACATATTATTTATATGGTCTTACACAAGCTCTTAGATCTTGGTATTCGAGATACCTAGTTTCATTCAAAATCTTGGTTTCAAAATTGTTTTTTTTGGTAATGATTTGTTTTTAAAATATACAAATAATCATATTATAATTATTGAGTTATATGTTTATAATAACTTGATTTTTAGTAGTGATAAGAATATAATTGCTAACATCAAATAAAAATTAAAACAAGAATATTAAACGGCTAATTTATGATTCTTAAATCATTTACTAGGAATGGTTATTATTTGATATCATACATTTATTATTGCATCTCAAGAACAATATGCTTCTAACCTTCTTAAAATAATCAACATGACTGATTTTAAACCCCCTACCATTCGTATGGAATTTGGCAGTAAACTATATCCAAAACCTATAAGTAATAAATTTAATCCTACTTTGTATAGACAACTTGTTAGTAGTTTGATTTGTTTAACTTTCACTATGCCTTATATATCCTATACAGTTGGAATTTTTTTGATTCATGATAAATCCTTATAAGGACCATTGGAAAATGGAAAAAATGATATTAAGCTATATCAAAAGTACAATCAATTATTGTTTGTATTACTATCCTAGAAATGATACAAATTAAATTTTTTATTGTGATTTTGACCATCTTTGATGATATTATGGATAGAAAATCTACTTTTACATATGTTTTCAATTTATTTGCAAATGCAATCACTTTGTGTAGCAATAAGCGACCAACAATATCTATCTCTTCTACTAAAGAAAAGTACCAAAGGAAGCTATGTGAATGAAATTACTATTAGATGAACTTCATATAGGTGTCAAAGGAAGTGATCTTCTTCTATGCAATAACCAAATTTGTGTTGCTCTTGCAAAAAATATAGTTCAACATCAAAAAATAAAGCATATTGAAATACATATATACTTTATTCGGGAGAAATATCTAAATGGATGACATTAATCTTCACTTTTGAATCAAATTAGCAATTTTCCTTTAAGGATTTGGCTCAAATGATCATGTGGATGAAGTTTATCTCCACCTATAATACAAGTAATTCAAAATTTGGCTATAATGATCATCTTGACTACTATTATCTCTACCTCTGAAGCATATGAGAATATGCTCTTTATGAGTTTCCCTTGAGGGGAGTGAGCATGTTAACGACACCTCATAATGGATTTTTGTAATCTCCCAATACCATTTCCATATTTTTTTAGTAAAAATCACATAATGTGATTTTACTTGTAATACCAAAAAAACAATAGATATGGGATATTATTGTTTTATAAAAGAATCCATACTATTATGAAATATTTCATACTTCATTAATTTTTCATGATAACTTTTTTGTTTATTATTAGAGAAGGTAAAAATATGGATCGGCTCCCAAGGGCCTTACAAAAGGAGGAACAAGAACCAATGAGCAAGAAAGAAATAGAAAATTCCTCAAAAGGAGTTAAACATACTTAACTCAGAAAATGAAGATCAAGACATTAATTAAAAAAGGACAAAGAGTAAAATAGAGAAAAGAAACTAGCCCTAAAACATCAAACTACAGAAGTTCGCTAAAAGTCTACCAACATTCTAGAAAACCCAGCTAATTTTTAGGAAAAACTTCACTACTTCCAGCATGACTTTCTTTGATCACAGCACCCTCAACACCCTTGTCATTCATGTCTTCCTCCACCTCGTCGTCGGAAATACTGATGCACAAATTGAAATTATTTCTTTTAGTTCCTTCCTCCATCCCTTCCAACCTATCACTCAACTTTTTGACTTGAAACTCTAGCTCCAGAAGCTTTTGTTTGGAATTCACCTGGGCTGAGACTATTTTCTTAGAAACATTAATGATATTTTTTTGTTCCTATGTACCGCAAAACTTATATTTTTTCCAAAACCCATGGAAAACTATGCATTATATTGTGTCTTTTCCAAAATTCAAGAAGCACTATAAGTTTTGTATTGGCACATGTTTTTTCAAAACCCACAAAACACTATTATTTTTGTCGTAACTATTTTAAAATACACATAATACTAAGCCCTTTACCTCGTATTTTTCAAAATCCGTGAAACACTAAAGCTTTGTACCACGATATGTTTTTCTCAAAACCTATGGAATACTATAGTTGTGTATTACAGACTTTTAAAAATTCACGAAATAAAGATATTTTTGCATTATATCCTAAATCACTTTGATGATTTATAGATTGTAATTCATTTTGTATAAAAATTTCACTTGGCATTTGTTTTGGGAACAATTTTTTTATATGTTTACATGTTATCCTAAATCACTTTGATGGTTTATGGATTATAATTAAATTTATATAAAAAAGGTAATTTGATATGTTTACCTTCTTAATATTAAGGGGGTGTTGGGATTTGTAATATTAACTACAAATTCACACAATTAAAAACCCTCTAAAGACCAACAACATTGGCTTATTACTTATTTTAAAACATAAGATAGTGGACCACCATGTCAACCAATGGAAGGCATATGTTAATTTGAAATAAGATTATAAGAGTGAAGTGGTAAAAACTAATCACCCACCTTGTACAAAATGATGTGATCCCATTCGATATTATCAAGAAATATGATGATCAATGGTGTGAGCTATATGTGAGCAGAATCAAGAAACATGAATGCTGAATATAGGATCTAATTCTCTACATTGACTAAATGTTCTCTTATATTTTGTAATATCTTTGATAAGGTGTAACTATTGGGGATCTGTGGAAATTGTGTGAGTGATAGACTAAAATTTTATTTTTGATAAATATACGTGATATTTTCAGTTTTTTTTTACCGAAATGTTTTGCCACTTAAATTTAGTGTTCTATGTTCATTCTTATATGTTATGGTATATTTACTTTGACTTTTATTCATGGAATTTATGGTTAAATTATTTCTAATTTTTATACATTCATAAACTATAATCTTTCGAATATTTATTGTGGATATCTAATATTTTTTATTATTTATCTCCACTTTCCTAACAAGTTTTAACATATAAGTAATTATATATTATTATTTATATAATAATATATACCCTATATTTATACAAGTATTAATTAGGTATATTATGTAGTGTGGGTTTGTGTATTTATATGATTTAACAAAATTAAATCTAATGTAAGGACACTATGAATTAGATAGATAAAATAGTAAACATGCAAGATTAAGTAAAGGAATTACAAAAAGGAATGAAAGATTGGAGACAAATAATGACTCTTTTGGTGCCCATTCTAAGCCCTTGAAATAAATTTTCTTTCTTCATAAAATTTCAGTTAATCTAACTACTCTATGTGCTTTATATTGCTCCCTATGCTTCAAAGTTCATTCTGAGTCAAGGAGAAGTGTCAATTATAATATATCTTGTGCCTTAGAAAGATAAATGAAAGCATTCATCAAAAATTTCAGTGAACTAGTTCAATGGAGTGATTAATAAAAATATGTCTACATATTTTTCAAAGGTTAGAAACATGTAAATCAACACTAAAATGATCCAAATTTCTCAAATAATATGAATCTATGAAGGCCCAAAAGAATATATCCATACCAAAAATTATATAGCTGCAAGGATGGGTTAAAAAAATCATTAAAAAATCTTGAGATATTTTAAGAAAGCTCCAGACATTCAAACAACTGTCAATTTCCCCTTTCTAAAAGCATTGGTCATTAGAATTTGAAAAACCATGGGAGATTAAGTTTAAAATCATTGATGGGTTACTTTAAAAAGGCTGACAGACGTTAATTTGGATGTCAAATGTTTACATCACCAAGCACATCAAATGCTCATGATGCGAAGGGCTATGTGATGGGATTCTAGGTATCTTCATAGCCTTTGCATTTCACAAACTTCAGCTTCCCAAAATAAACTACTATAAAAACATTGATTAGGTCGAAGATAGAGTTCAAAGGTATCAAATACACATGTATCGATAGTCCGGAAATCTTCAAGCCACTTGAGTTTCACAAACTCCAAGTCTATGGGATAAACAAAGTTTCATAAAAATCTTCGGATCCAGATAGTATGACAAGTAAAGGTGGATATGTGGAAACATTATTTATCAAGATAAATGTTTCTAAGTCCACTCGAGAAATTTTGAAGTTGTGATGGAATGACAAGCCCTAAACCAATGAAAATAAAGCACGAATGCAAGAAATAATGACAAATGTAAGGTACATAGAGTTCTCCTATTGGTTAATATTTTGTAGTTTTCAATCGAGTTTTGAAATAGTATGAAATGCTAAATAGCATGGGGATTCCTCATTGCTTGATGCTTCTATTAGTTCTCAATTTGATCTCACCCCGTTTGTCCTTGAAATTCTTCAATCTGTGGGATCTGTCATATTTTCTATCTCCTTGTATTGATGCATTAGAGTTTTGTCCTTCATTTGGTTACCATGGTCAGTCCTTTCCTTTGGTCAAGGATCACTTTAAGTCTAAAATTTATTTTCCGTTCCTCTGTCCATGTGAAAGAATTTGTAACTTGGGCATAAAATCAGGCTTTTCCCTTTTTTTTTTCCATGATTACATTTTGTTTTCCTGTCAATTTTTGTCCGAACATCTATGGAAACATGGTCCTTTCGATTGGATACTGACTTGGTGGGGCATTTTGAAATTCTAAGGCCCACTTCAACTCATGCTTTTTCCACGTGAAGGGCTGTGCTCATCTAAAAATTGACCTCTTGGTTTTGACCTTTGGAGTTACGCGCGAGGAGACATGTGGAGTTTTCACGCGCCCTAAACAAACATAGACAATTTTTTCATGCAACCAGGTGCAGCTTTGTCAGACCATGGACATGTGGAGGGTTGGCGCTTATTTGACGATCTACCTCTTGGTCCTACCTTAGGAGTTGCGCCAAGGAGACATGTGGTGAGCTGTACTTGTTTAGGGTCTCAAATTTTTGACACCATCTGAAATTTTTGCTAGGGAGACACGTGGAGGCTTTCGGCATCTCGTCTCTATACTTAAAATTTTAAGCAACTTTTTAAGGATTGGGATACATGGAGGGTGCTTGCCTATTTGGGGAGCTAACCCTGTACTTTACTATTCAATAAGTGCCAAAAGGACGTTTGGAGGTTTCCGTTGGGTCTTCCCATACTTAGACTTTTCAACAACCGCTAAAACATTCTCGGACCCTAGGCACGTGGCATTTTCCACTTGTCCTTCAATGTTTTCTACAACTCTACTAGATTGAGACACGTGGTGAGCCCGGGCTTATTTGGGGTCTATGCTTTTGGGCACCATACCAAAGGTGCACCAAAGAGACACATGGAGGCTTTTGCTGGCTCCTTTTATACTGAGACTTTTCAAAGGCCAAAAGGTAATTTTCTTTGGCCCAGAGCATGTGGAAGGCCCGTGCTTGTTTAGGATCTTGCGTCTATACTTATCCTTTGTAGTTTCACTAAGGAAACATGTGGACGACTCCAATATAAATTTGAGAAATGGAAGAATCGATGGTTGTTGTGTATTGCATATGATTTTGCTACCATTTTTGCTCTAAGACTCCTAGAGATGCAAATACACATTATTTTTCATCATTTTTTGATGAAATTCCTTCTCGTTTTTATCTTGAAAGTGCAATTGAATGGATTAAGAGCTTAATTTGCGAGTCTAAGAAATGTAATAGTTGATATTTTTAAGTTAGAATTGCTCGGGAACTTGCAAAAACATGAATTATCGAGAGAAGTTGATACAAAGAAAATTTGAGAGGAAAGAGCGGGAAAAGGATGAACTGATGGATTTTAGAGTCCCAAAGCATGAAAAACATGTTCTAGAGGAGATGACTAGGTGCCCTAGTGAAAACAATTATGGAAATCTTTGCAATGATTCACCTTTTTTAGCAATTGAAAACTTTTTGTTGTAAGTCTATTAAACGTCATTTTCTAGAAATCATGAAAAACATGTAACAAAAAAAGGTTCTTCAAATATTATTTTCTTGGGGAAATATTTAATGTAAATGTGTGTTATAAAAAGCATGCTTTAGTCATGTAAAAGGTCGGGAGTTAATTTTTATGAGAAAATTTGAGAAAGACCATCTTCAGAGAGACTATCTAAGAAACATGTTAATTTCCTATGTTTTATATTTGATCATGTCAAGTTTTCTACAAGTGTACAACCATTGAAAATATCTCGAGACTATTCAAAGAAACTTTCCCCTCTTGATGAATCTAATAAACTTTGAATTAATCTAAGTGTCAATCTACGGCAAATTTTGTATCGCTTTATTTCAAAATGTCTACAAGTAGTTTTTCTTATTCCTATTGCAATATTGTGTTAAAATTCATACGAATCACATAGGATATCGTCCTGTGATAGTTTAGTGGCATTTGTAATTTCATTACGAGAAGATCCTTCATCTTGTAATGAGATAAACAATTTAAAATCACATTATTGTCGTTTTGTTGATAAATATTGCCTATAAACCTTTAAGTGTATCTTAGGTGTGAGGAACCAGGGGATCTTTGATGTTTAATTGAGTATTTAGCTCAATCCTTTGTGTTAAATTCTTGGAGATTGTGTGAAACTATGTAGATGTGGGCCTCCATTGATACACACCTTCGAGTTGAAGGAATATTTTCACTATTCTGAAGCATTTTGTCATTTAGTTTTCAAGTTGTTGTGAAGGTTCTCAAAGATCTGGAAAAATGAATTTTATCTTACTTAATCTCCCACCAAAATTATTCAATAACAATGAATCCTACCTAAACTACAATTTTTTTCCCTATATTTCCACAAACAAATAAACTCTACTTCCAAAATATGCGAAGCAATCTGATTCCATAATGTCTCTTGTTAACTTAAGCGTGTTTAGGATATATCATCATTCTATAGAAGTGATAACTCGTGAGAGTTAAATTGTGGTGCATTGATCATATTTTCTCAGGGTCTCCTTTCAAATTTGTGTAAAGAAGGATATATTCATTCTCCTTCACCGATAGAGGTTACAAAATGGGTCCTCTCACCCTAGTAAAAGGCATGACCTAAAGCAGTGAGGATAGATCAAATACTTAATGAAGGTTCTATCCATTTCTCTCGATTCCCATGTTACAAAGTGTTAGATGAATCCCACAGTTTGGATACAAAATTACGATGATATGTTATGCCTATGTCTCTTAGTGTCTTGTTAAATCTATGATGTTGCTCGGTTTCTAAGGGAGAATCAATTTGGATACCAACACTTGATTGGCACCATTTTCGGGGATTATTTGAGCTCCGAGATTTATTTTTGCGGAAACAACACTAGATTGGTGCCATTGCTAGGGATTATTTGAGCTCCAAGATTTATTTATGCAGCAAAAACACTTGATTGGTGTCATTTTGGGGACATGAAGGTTTGTGTAAAGTATGAACACCATCAAAAATGCATATAGACCTTGGTAAATGCTTCTTACAAATTTTAAAGTGAAAATACGTTGTTGAAACGGCATCATGTGTCTAATTTTGTAAGAATTGAGTAAAGTTACATGTTTGAGTGCAATATATCTAGTTTCGTTGATTGTTGCACTAAGTTTACATCATCAATGTTAAATATGGGTAGTGAATCTTTGCATGAATTTAGTGTTAACAGACATTTGAAAGACCAATTTTAGTGCATTTGCACAACTAAGGTGAAAATCCTTAGCGGTGACTCTGTTTTGAATTAAATTTTGATAAATGCCAGTGTGTTAACATATGTTAATTGAAATTTATCACTAATCTCTACAAAGCTAGAAGGAAGGAGATATCTCTTCATTGAAGACCTTGCTAGAAGGTTATTTCCTGAATTGGGAAAGACAAATTACGAAGGAACAAGAATCTAGAAAGTTATTGGAGATTAGAAATTAAGAAAGGATTTATCAATTGCAGAAATTGATCAACTTGTCATTTAAGATATCCATACTTACTCAAGTGCTTCTCGATCAAGTCCTCTTCTTGTAGATCTAAATTCTCAAAATGGAGAGGGTCCTTCTTTTGTATGTGAAAAATTTACATCTCATTATGTCCTTGTGTTCTCCAAATCTGATAGGATCTTCCAATAAATAGATTTTTAGAGAACATTCATTTTAAGAATTACATTCTTATGCCCCACAGACCCCTCACTCCCCATCATTTTTTTTTCTCTGTAAGATCACCTCCACAAAAACAATATGGGCCAGCCCCTCCCATACCTCTATTTGTTGTGAACACTTTTAGTCCTATAGATTTTAAGAGGTATGGTGGATATCAAAATGTTGTGCCATAAGATGTTATAAATATACTTGGCTAAGTTTCAAGGAAATAATGTTATTACTTGGTGATCAACAATTAATATTTTTGTCAATATGATGGAATACTTTGAGATTGAATTGAGGATGTGTACCTAAAGTTGTTTATTCATACTCTAGATGAGGATGCATGGGACTGGTATAAATATTTTCAAGACAAATCCATTGATTCATGGATAGAAATGAAGAATACTTATAGATTGTAGTATGGAGATAAAACAAATCCTAGGTTTCTTATATCGAGAATTTGAAAATATTAAAAAAAATCCTAATGAATTTGTTCATGACTTCAATACAAGGTTAAATAAGACCCTGAATAGGCTACCAATGATCATGAGGCCCAGTAAAATTTCTTTTTGATAAAATACTCGATGCTTTTGATAAGAAGGATTCCTATTATTTGAGGATAAGGATCCAACAACATTAAGGCGAGGTCTTCACCGTGGCTTTGCTGATTGAAAATAACATCAAGGAAATTGGTAAAACTCGTAAGAGAGAAGGCATCAAGCTAATCAATCCAGAAATCTCATTCTAGTAAAGATGTGGATCTGGAGGAGGTTGTAAAACTCTTTCTGGAGCTTTTAACGAAATCTCCTACAAATGGCCAAGTCATAAAAGGGGATTGGACAAGGTTCCCAAGGTCAACATACAACATAAGGTCAAGAAATATTTTCCAATCATCCTAGAGGTGATCATAGATCAAATGATATGGGTAAAGGGCCCATGTGATCAGGAAATAGAAAGCCCCAACCCAAGGAAAACAAATTGGTGCCTGACCCTTTGTGTCAGAGTTGTTGTTGTTGAAGAAGCCAATGAAATTGAGTGGTGTGACATATGTTTCTTTCCACATGCCCCATGTGATGAAGAAAAATAAGTTGAGGAAGCTGATGATGACATTGATGATGATGTGTGCATGATGGGGTGCTCTACAAGCTCACGACAAGGAGCAACTTCAATTGAATTAATCAATGTTAGAAATGTTGCAATTTTTGGGATTACATTCACTAGGTATTACCCCTTCCTTCCTCTCATAAATTTTAAATTGATATGTTAAAATATTTTGAATTAGCTAATAATGATTTTGAATAATTAAGGGAATTAATGATTAAAAAGTATGATGGAGGAATCCCTTCTGAGGAGGATAGGAGGTTGTTAATGAATGTTGTGGTTGCCCAAGAAAAAGAATATAACACTAGGAGTAAAGTTGTCAAAGGGGTAGGGTCTTAGGCCAAACCAAAAACTACAGTTCTCACCAATATCTCAAAAGAAACTCCTAAGAAAGATACATTTGGAAAAGGCCTTGTTTCCCAAAAAAGTTCTGGTATCCCTGCCCATTCTTAAATCGTGAAAAATCCTTTGCTATCAGATGAGTTTGTCAATCTTCCTCCAAATGTTTCCTTACCCAAATACGTTCCTTATGACATTGCCCAAGTCTTGAGTCAAATCAAGATTTTTGTTCTAATTTTTGAGCTACTTAGGATTCTTGAGCACAAGAAAATGGCCTTTGAGTATTTGGGATTGAAAGGATAAAAGATTACCGAAGGTAGAAATGTAAACAATGTTGAGACACCTCCTACCATTGCATAGCTGGAAAAACCCCAAGTGCTGGAAGAACTAGGTGAGCCACCTCATGTATATTTAGGAACATCCTTGGTTGAGTCCCAGCTTAATGTAGACCCATTTTTCACTATGCTCATTATTAGGGACAGGTTGTTACACAAATGTATGTTTGATTCTGGAGCATCATGAAATGTTATGCCTCTTGAGGACATGAATTAATTAGATATCAAATTGAAAACAACTTATGGGAAGTGCACTTCCATGGATTCCATAGACGTACTGTGGTTGGATGTTTCAATGGTTTGATAGTGCAACTTGTGAGCCTACCCATGAAAGAACTTAATACTATATGTTGTTATTGTTGATTTCCCTACTAAATGGGGAATGTTGTTATCAAGAAAATGGGATTCTAGTGTGGATGGGAGTGTTTAAATGGATATGAATTTTTCCATTATACCTATTGAGGGAAGTCTTGTAAAATTTTATGGTGAAAAGAAGATTCTACATCTCATTGTGGATCCCAATAATGCTTCCTATGAAGTGTTATACACGATGCTGATAAATTTGTTGGATTTGCTGATGGTAAAGAGCAAAAAATTGATCAATGCAAGTCTCTTAATCAAGTAGGTTCTCCTTCGACTTTGTTGTTTGATGGGGCTTGCTCTAAATTTGGAAATGGTGTTGGTATTGTTCTGATATCTCTAGGCTAGGAATATTTTGTTTTCTCTTTTAAACTCAACTTTGAGAGCACTAACAATATTGCTTAGTATGAAGCACTACTCTTGGGTCTAAGGATTGCATGGAAACATGGTATTAGAGACATAATTGTTAAAGGAGATTCAGAGCTAATTGTCAAG
The DNA here is from genome assembly GCA_018340775.1 of Taxus wallichiana var. yunnanensis. Taxonomy (NCBI): domain Eukaryota; kingdom Viridiplantae; phylum Streptophyta; class Pinopsida; order Cupressales; family Taxaceae; genus Taxus; species Taxus wallichiana. The sequence goes on along the minus strand of CM031243.1, from coordinate 847,850,609 downwards.
CAGGTTAGAAAACTGTATGCAACAAAAAATTAGAGAATGAAGTGGTATAAGCATGTAGTCTGGGATTTTATTGAGATGTTTGACTCCTTCAACATAATACATCATGATAGGAAATACAATACTTTAGCAAAAAAAATAGTTGTATTAGGTTCCAAATTTGAAAATTGTACCATATCCCCCTATTATGAGTATAATATTGAGGTGTTTACTAGGGCATCTGTTCCTTAAAATGTCAAACACTGGAAAGTTTTCTAAAATGACACCCTTGTGCAAAGGTTTTTGTAGAACCAAGGAGAATTTTTGATCAACGTATAGATTAGGAGCCAATTGTTTATGCGGATGATGGAAAGGAGACTTTATTTAGTAAATACATCATTCAGTTGAAGACTAATACTATTCCTAGAGGTTTGGTAGCACTTGAATCAAACTTTGATAATGCTGATTGCATTTTCAACATACACATGTCAGCCTCAAGGGATGTTGAAGAGCACGACTTGGGAATGAAGGATAAACCACATAAGATATGGCTAGGTAGTAATCTAAGCAAGGAAGAAAAGTAGTCGTATGTCCAATTGTTGAAGAAATACCAGGACTACTTAGCATGGTCTTATTCTGAACTAAAATCATATAAAGAGGATATTTTCTAGCATGAAATTCCCTTGGAAGCTTCTACCAAGTCGTTTAGGAAGAAATAGAGGCCAATCAATCCACTCCTTTCCCTAAAGATGCAACAATAATTGAAAAAATTGGGAGATGGAGGAATCATAAAGCCCACAAGGTTCTCATCATGGGTTGTAAAATTGGTACCTATAAGAAAGTAGAATAGAGATATAAGTCCATGTGTGGACTTTAGAAACTTGAATAGAGAATCAATGAAGGATAACTACCCTCTACCAAATATGGACAATATGTTACAATTGGTTACTGGTTTGGAATTGTTATCCACTTTGGATGGTTTTTCCGGATATAACTAGGTAGTTGTGAAGGAATCAAAGAGAATCAACACTACCTTTACTACTCCTTGGGAACATATTTATATGTCGAATGCCTTTTTGTCTAATGAATGCTAGAGCCACTTTCCAAAGAGCAAGGGATGTAGATTTCTCTAGCTATATTAATGATTTTATTATTGTATATCAAGATGATGTGACTGTTTTCTCTAGAAAAAGGAGTGACCACCTGCCACAATTAGAAAATATGTTGTTAAGATGCAGGGAGTATGGTATTTCACTAAATCCCAAGAAGTGCCATTTTGGAGTTTAGAAAGCAAAACTGCTTGGACACATTATGTCAAAGGAAGGGGTCATGATTGATCTTGAAAGGGTAGAAGCCATCAGAAAGTCCCTATTCCAAGAACCAAGAAGGGAATTCAATCCTTTTTGGGAAGATTAATTTTATTAGGAGATTTATCTCCAACTTTGTTGAACTAACTATCCCAATCACTAGCATGCTGAAGAAAGACAAAAGTATCAAATGGGAAGAAGAAGTTATTCAAGCTTTTGTTGGGATCAAAGAAGCATTAAATAATGACCCTATTTTAGTAGTTCAGACATTATAAGAAGGCTTCACAAATGTTTTCTTTTACTTTAGAAAGTATTATTGCATTTGTGTTGTTGCAGAAGGATGATGAGGGAGCTGAAAGACCAATTTATTTTTTTAGTAAGACATTGCAAGGAGCTGAGCTAAAATATACTATCATGGAGAAACAAGAATTTGCTTTGGTAAAAGACAAAAAGGTCTTCAAGAAAAATATTAAGAGTTCCAAAGTCAGTTCTTATGTTCCCCACACCATGGTGAAAGATATCCTATCAGAAATGGAGGTTAAGAAAAAAATGTCGATGTGTAAAATAATTGGAAGAGTATGATATGGATGTTTAAACAAAAAAATTGGTTAGAGGTTTGGGCCTAGAAAAACTTATGGGAGAGAGAAATCTGCAGACAATTGAGGTAAATGAAATTGAAGAAGAAAGGTTGAATGTCCTTGAACAAATGATAAATTTTGAATGGTACAGGGACAGCAATTTTTATCTTAAACATCTACAATGCCCTGAAAATTTGAGTAAGAATCAAAAAAGAGAACTCAATTTAGCTTCCCAAAAATATGTCATTACTGTTTTTGGGTTAGCTTGGAAAAACCTTGAGGGAGTTATCTTAAGATGCATTAATGAAGATGAAGTTCCTAAAATAATTGCTGATCTCCATGGAGGATTTTTTGGGGGACATTTTGCTGGAAGAGTTACATCACATAAAATATTGGGGGCTGGTTATTGGTGGTTAAATCTTTTCAAAGATACAACTCTATTGGTTAGGAAATGTGAAAGTTGTCAACGCTTTTCTAGAAGACTAAAATCCATAAGTGGATTTTAGTAGCCACTGATTACTTCACCAAGTGGGTGGAGGAAATCCCTACTAAGAAAGCAACTCACCAAATTGTCATGGATTTCATTGTGAATCATATCATTTACTGAGGTTTGAAATGCCCGCTAAGATAGTTCTTTGATAATTCCATGAGCTTCTGGCTAAACCTTTGGTGGCCATGTGCCATAAATATGGGATCAATTTGACATATGCTTCCAACTATAATCCCAAAGGAAATAGACAAGAAGAGTTTAGCAATAAAAATTTGTTGAAAAAAATCAGAAGAACTCAGTAGTTGAACAAAAGGAAGTGGGGTGAATAGTTGAAGTTTTCTATTTGGGCTGATCGAATCATTTTTAAATGAGCTACTAGAAAAATATCGTTTTAGTTGGTGTATGGAACTTAAAATCTGCTGCCCCTACTTATGCAATTATCTTCATTTTAATTTCTTCAAAAGCTGCAAGATCAAGAGGTTAGTCCCTATGATGCTTGCATCAATCGATTGTTGAGATGTAAACTTCAAACATAAATTGAAGAAGTTTTTGATAAAAATGTGACTCAAGAGCTTTCATTGTGGGAGATCTTGCGCTATTGTGGGATAGCAGGTAGGAGGATAAGGAAAACATAGAAATTTTGATGCATTGTGGATGGGCCCTTATTCAATTGGAATTTGAATTGGTGAACATAAATTCTTCTTAAAATATTTAGATGGGGAATTGTTTGAGCTACTTGTTAATAGAAGGAATTTGAAACATTTCCTTAATTGATTTCTCATAATCAAGACATGCACCATTGTATAGTGTATAGTCTTTTTTTTTCTCTATTTTCATGTTTTTATTTTCTATTTTTTCATGGTCCTTAGTGGGCATTTTTGTTGGTTTCTCAGTTTCTTCCTGGAGGGTTAGCTCGTGAATCCATTGCTCAATGGTTTATTTTTGGCACTTGGTCTGCTATTTCTTCTTGTGGAACTCACTAGGAGTGCCCATCCCAAGTCAGAGCTGATGTTGGTGCTCAATTTCATATCACCCTGTTTGTCCTTGAAATTCTTCAATCTGCGGGCTCTGTCATATTTTTAGTCCCCGTATTGATGCGTGAAAGTTATGTCCTTCATTTGGTTGCCATGGTCATTCGTTTCCTTTGGTCGAGGATCACTTTAAGTCTAGAATTTATTTTCCATTCCTCTATCCATGTGAAATAATTTGTAACTTGGGTGTAAACTCGGGTTTTTCCCCTTCCTTCTTTTTTTTTCCACGGTTACGTTTTATTTTCCCTATAAATTTTTGTCCCAACATTTGTGGAAACGTGGTCCTTTCTAATTGGATGTGGCTCGGTGGGGAATTTTGAAACTCTAAGGCCCACTTCAATTGAAGTATTGTCCATGTGGAGGGCCTGCACTCATTTGAAAATTCACCTCTTGGATTTACCTTTGGAGTTTCGTTAAGGAGACACGTGGAGGTTTCCACTGCCGTGCCCAGACTTAGAAATTTTTCTCATGTGGCCAGTGCATGGCTTTGTCAGACCATGGACATATGGATGACCGACACTCATTTTAGGATCTGCCTCTGGGTCCTACCTTAGCAGTTGCGCCAAGGAGACATGTGGTGAGCCCGTGCTTGTTTAGGGTCTCCGCTTCTGGGCATCATCTCAAAGTTACGTCAGGGAGACATGTGGAGGCTTCCACCGTCTCCTCTCTATACTTAAAATTATCAAGTAACGTTCTAATTCCTGGGACACGTGGAGGGTTCACACATGTTTGGGGACCTACCCCTATAATTTTATTTTAAAGAAGTGCCAAGAGGAGACGTGAAGTTTTTCTCTGGTTGTTCCCATAATTAGAATTTTCAACGATCGATGAAACTTTCTTAGAACCTAGGCACATGGCGCTTTCCATTGGTCCAAATTTTTCAACAACTCTATCATAGTGAGATAAGTGGTGAGCCTGCACTTGTTTGGGGTCTCCGCTTTTGGGCACCATACCAAAGGTGCGCCAAAGAGACACGTGGAGGCTTTTGCTGGCTCCTTTTATACTGAGACTATTCAAAGGCCAAAACAAAATTTTCTTGGGCCCAGGGCACTTGGAAGGCTCGTGCTTATTTAGGAACTTGCCTCTATACTTATCCTTTGTAGTTTCACTAAGGAAACACGTGGACATATCCAATCTAAAGTTGAGAAAGGCTAGAATCGACGGTTGTTGTGCATTGCATCTATTTTGCCACCGTTTTTGCTCCAAGACTCGGAGATGCAAATATGCATTGTTTTTATCATTTTTGATGAAATTACTGTCATTTTTTTGCAAAGTGTAATTGAAAGGATTAAGAGCTTAATTTTTGAGTCCAAGGAATGTAACGGTTGATATTTTTAAGTTCAAATTACTCGGGCACTTACAAAAACATGAATTACCATAAAGCTGGATACAGAGAAAAGTTGTAGAGGAATGAGATGGGGAAAATGATGAAATGATGGAGGTTGTAGGTGCAAAGGATGAAAAACGTGTTTCCAAATGAGATGACTAGGTTCCACAGTTAAAAAAATGATGGAAATCTTTGCAATGATTCATGCTTTTTAGTAACTAAAAACTTTTTTTGTAAGTCTGTTAAACGCCATTTTGTGGAAATCATGAAAAAACATGTAACAAACAAAGGTTCCTCAAATATTATTTTCTTGGGGAGATATATTTAATGTAAATAAGTGTTATTAAAAGCATGCTTTAGTCATGTAAAAGGACGGGGTTGAATTCGAAGGAAAATTTTAGAGAGCCCATCTTCCTAAGAGACTAATCACGAAAGCTACTAATTTCCTATGTTTTAGATTTTCAATCACATCAAATTGGTTACGAGTGTACAGCCAATGACAAGATCTCGAGTGTAGATCAAGAATTTCCATGCTTGTTACTGTCCAAGTTAATATACCAAACTAAACACAAAAACCTTGAAAAACTAAAATGAAATCGATACAGAAAGACAAGATCCGAAGATGTAGATGGGAAAGAAAGCCGATCTAGACAAGACGAACGCACATGAGTGATCCTACAAAGTAGATCTAAGAAACCTGTGAGACACAGATTCTTGATAGAAAAAGACCACGTTAAAATATATTTGGGTCCAGACTGCCCGAAAAGTAGGTCTGAGAAGCAATAAGCTCCCTCGGTGGATGTTAGTCCATGTTTTCAATTAAGGAAAGAAGCATACAAGATAAAAGATGTAAGTAAATCTCTATATTTTGATTAAAAATGATAGGTAGAAAATTAAACATTAGACATAAACCAATAAAAGATGGAAAAGTGTGAAATCAATGCTAGATTTGTGTTCCCCTAATTATTTTACCTATCCGCAGGTAGATCGGCGCCGATTAGGAAAATTGACATCAATTGAGAAGAATCGGTGTCGACTGATATAGATCGACATTGACTTGGGAGAATCAGTGTCGAATTGGAATGATTTATTTACACCACGATAATTGATTTAGAGAGAGTTAAAAACTGATTTTGAACAACATGGAAGCCTCTAGAAAGCGATAAAAGCGGAAGAGGACATGACCTGGGGTAAGTGGTTCTACCCGAACTTATTATTATTATTTTACTATTCCTTTTTTTTTTTTTGAAAAAAAAGGTATTGGTGGGAGGCTAGAGCTCCTAATCAGCGTCAATTGGAAAAATTGACACCGATTAGATTAAATCGGTGGCGATTCACTTCAATCGACATCGACTATATATTGATCAATGCCGATTTGACCGAATGAACTGATAAGATGATAAAATGTGTTTTGGATGTTCTGATTTGGATGAATAGGAAGCTAACATTGCTCTTGATGTTATGGATGTAGGCACAAGAGGCATTACACATGTGGGATGTTATTCTGAGCTACTAGAGACCATTCTTCCCGATGTCACTGATGCAGATTGGCACCACTTAGAGCTAGCGGGCTTGGGGATTTTGTTATTTAGCGACGAGTGCCTCGAGATGTAGAGTTGATGCGAGCACTAGTATGACGATGGGATAGCCAGACTTGCACTTTTTCATTCAGGATGGGTGAGATGACCATCACCGATGAGGACATATATAGGATCCCGAGGTCTGCGATCATCGGGGACCCGATAGAGATTACGCCATGAAAACCATTGGAAATGAAATTAGTCTCACCCCATTTTTCATTGAAATTCTTCAGTTTGTGGGCTCTGTCGTGCTTTCTATCTCCCCGTGTTGATGCATGAAAACTCTATCCTCCATTTGGTAACCATGATAAATCCCTTTGTTGGTTGAGGATCACTTAAAATTCCAAAAAAAAGTTCGTCCCTCTGTCCATATGAAAGATTCTATAACTTGGGCGTAAAACTCAGGTTTTGCCTTTCCTTCTATTTACCATAGTCACGTTTTATTTTCCCTATCATTTATGTCCCAAATATATGTGGAAAATTGATTAGATGTGGCTTGGAGGATCACATTTGGGCATTATATCATTTCCAAACTCTCTGTCCATGAAGAAAGATTCATTTCTGGGCTCAAATGGTGATTTTCCAACATTTTACGGTTTGATGGGTGTATTTTTCCTTGTCAAATTCATATCTCAACATCAATGGGAACGTGGTTGTATATGGTTAGATGCGGTTTCACGAGGCACTTTAAAAAATCTAAGGCTCGCTTTAACTCAAAAAAATTTCCACATGGAGGGCCGATGCTCATCTGAAAAATCACCTTTTGGTTTGGCCTTGGAGTTACGCGAGGGGACAAGTGGAGGTTTATGTTTCCTTTCCTAGACTTAGACAATTTATTATGTGACTAGTACAGTTTTGGTGGACCATGGACACATGGAGGATATGCGCTCATTTGAAGATCCACCTTAGGGTCCCACCTTAACAATTGTGAATGGGAGACATGTGGAGGATTCCACCGGCTCCGCTTTATACTTCAACTTTCCAAAGCAATTTTGAAAGGCCTGGGACACATGGAGGGACCACGTGCATGTTTGGGGACCGGCCCCTAAGTTTTATTTTAAAGAAGCGCAGGAGGACACTTGGAGGCTTCCTCTCACCCTGCCTTTGCTTGGACTTTTCAATAGCCAAAGAAAAATATCTCTAGACCCTAGACACATGGCACCTTCCGTTGAACCTTCAATTTTTTAACAAACTCTATCGGAATGAGACACGTGGTGAACCCGAGCTTGTTTGGGGTCTCTTCATTTGGGGACTATCTCAAAGTGTACCATTGAGACACATGGAGGATTCCGCTGGCTCCTTTTTACACTAAGACTTTTCCAAGGCCAAAATGCATTTTTCTTGGGCCCATGGCATGTGGAAGGCCCGTGCTTGTTTGGAAACTTGCCCTATACTTATCCTTTATAGTTGCGCCAAGGAAACATGTGGACGATTATAAAATAAAGTGGAAAAGGGGTAGAATCAATGGTTGTTGTGCATTGCATTTGTTTTTCTACCATTTTTCCAAGACTCTTGGAGATGCGCTATTTTTTTATCATTTTTGATGAAATTCCTTGTCTTCTTTGTCTATAAAGTGCCATTGAATGGATTCAAAACTTAATTTGTGAGTCCAAGGATTGTTAAGATTGATATTTTGAAGTTAGAATTGCTTGGGCACTTGCAAAAATGGGAATTACCAAAAAGCTAGATGTGGGACAAAGTTACAGAGGAAAGAAAGGGAAAATGTTGAAATGATGAAGGGTGTAGGTGTAAAAGATGAAAAATGTGTTTCCTTGAAAGAAAAAAGGATTATTGTTGACAATTTTTGCACTTGTGCGAAAATGGGCAACTCGAAACTTCGTCGTTACGATGAAAAGTCTTGGGTGAAGTATACCTAAGCTAAGGAAGTTTTGATGTTATTAGTTATTATTGAATTAATTAAAGATTAAGTGAAATCTGCAGTTATGTGTGCTGTCTCAAAAAACAGATCACATAGTCTATAATTTCATGTCATCTTCAGCAAAAGAACACAAAGCCCCAAAGGACAACTGTGTTGTCTTGATGAAGATGAAAAATTACAAATTAGGTGAAGTGTTGAGTTTTGAAGCAACAAATAGAAATGTAGATTACAGAAAATTAGAGTTCATTACTGAATGTTACAAGTTCCTATCAATGTTCTTTCCTTCATGATTAAGTCATTCAATTATGTTACTAAGTTGTTTAGTTCATTATACAATCCATACAGAAAAGCTAGAATGCACAAAAAATATACAACTCATTTATGAAATTCAATGTTTTATTCACAAGGAGAGTCAAATGTTTCCCACACAAGCCATGGGATGTAACTAAAAAATAAAGTACATCTACTAAAAAGAAAGGTACACATGCATGAAAGAGAAAGCAAAGGAGTATGAGTAAACCCATCATTGCCTTGTGGTTTTTTTCTCTTCGATTGAAGCATCTTCATCTCTATATTTTGTTTCTCCTTCATCTCCATGGTAGAAGTCATTGTACCTAAAAAGAAGAAAAGAATTAATGAATCTTTCCTATCAGAGATTATTATGGGCAAAGCTAGTTGCTATGGGAAAATCTAGTTGCTACAGGCAAAGGTAGCAGCTACAGGAAAGGATAAAATTTCATAGCTACTTGCTACGGGAAAGGATAAAATTTCAGATTAGAAGAAACAAGTTGTTCATTAGATTATTATACAATGCTAAGATACAAATGATTTGCAATTACAAAATTAGAAGTCATTCAGCATGAATACAGAGATGCTCCCATATCAAAGAAGTACAACTATCTATGCAAGGAAAATGATCAAATACAAATGTAGCTACAGGTGAAGCTCAAGTACAACATTGAAGCACAAATGAAGATGGAAGTACATTTTTGACAAGACTTGAATTGTCCAACATGCAGGAGTTATAAATAGAGTTCCAGAAATAATATGTTATGCATAGGTTTAGAAAATAAGATGGAACTACACTATTTTCAGAAAGTCAAGAATATTCAAAAAGTCAAGAATTACAGTCAAGCATTCAATAGATGTGATTTTCAAAAACAATGACATTTCAAACACTCATCTCATGGAGAATTTCAATGTTCAAGTGATCATAGTGTTGAAAGTTTAAAGAAAGTATTCTCAAAAGGTGCTACAAAATTACAGAGAACCAAGTTGATCGTGAAACAATGAACTGTAACAAATGGATTCTCTAGAATACAAAATTGAGCCAAAGATTTCAGAATGGACCTGAAGTAATGTACAAAACCTATATTTATAGAAATTCATAACCATATTCTACAATATTCTCAACAAATGATGAGATAACAAGTTGTCCTAGCACAAAGAACTCATATAGAGAAGAAGACAAAGTTACATGTTCATGGAAAGAGACTTTCCTAGCAAGCAACCTTATTTTTAGCAAATTATTCACCCTTCTTTTCTTAAAAATAGAACAATCAACTTCAGTTTGACTATAATGTAAGTAAGGCTAATAATGCCTATTTGTAATTGCATGCTCTATTTTTCCCTTTATCTATTATTAAATAAAGGATAAAAATAAGATGCATGGGTGAGTACAAGCCTTAGGATATTTTTAGGGAGAGGGTGAATTTTATTTTGGCTATATATTGTGTGCCTTTGCAAAGCACAAAGGAGGACTAGAGGAATTTTTGGATATATGAGTACTGAAGAAATTTTTCTAGTTTTCCCTCTGAGTGTGAAGTATTCCATGCCTTTCCAAGTTATTTTGTAGTCTTGTGTATTTTTATATTAATCTTGTGAATGCAAATTCCCTAATCAATCACCTTACCCTGCTGCAAATTTAGTATTTTCTGCTTAATTTTAGTGTGCATGTTTAGTTATTAGTATTGTTGTGATTCTCCCACAAATACAATCAAGTGTTTTTCCCTTAGATATTCTATAGAAAAACTATTGGTTCGTGCATCAAGAATCCTTCCCAAATTAGTTGTGCATATACTTAGTCAAATCCCTCATACAAATTTGGTGTATCACCTTAGTTTTAATCATTTTATAGTCATCTTTTACTCTCAAACTCCTAGAAATCAGTTTAGGATACACCAATAAGGAACCGGCCTTGATACCGGAGACTCACCTCAAAATAGGTATACCCATAGACCTAAGGTGTTTCCATTGTATCTACGAAAGAGAGAGATCATTTGTGCAAGCTTAGAAAACCTATAGTCATCTCTCTACAAAGTGTGCACTTTTGAGAGATAATAGTTTTTGGCACTCTGGTGGGACCACAAATCAGATCTGCATGCGAATTACAATTTCTACAATAGATCTATAGCAGATCACATTAAATTAAAAGTCACTGTCGGGAACAAGCTACAACAATTTATTCTAAAGATTCTAGGATCTTTTGGTGACTCCGTTAAAGCTGATATTAGACTAGTATTGTAGCATGTTCCATGCCTAAAGTGACTACAAGATCATTGGTAAGAGGAATCCCTTCTGAGTTTGTTTCTTTACCTTTGAATTCTGCTAGAAGGAGAAGAGTTGGTAATACTTTACCTTATAATAGACCTAGTTTTGGTAATCCTCCTCCTAATATTCCTTCACCATGTATCAATTTCTCAATTAATATCCCAGTTTTTCAAATGGCTATCCAACCACCAAGGAATTTTGTGACCTTTACTAATGGCAGTCCATTAGTAATCCTAGTTTACCATGACATTCCTAATGCTACCATGAAAATTTTGCCATCATTCATGGGTGAAAATCAGGTTACACCAGTTGAACATATTAAAGATGTTGAGCCTATGTGCAATCCATAATATCACTCATGAAGACATAGCTTTAAGACTTTTAGTTGCATCTTTTAAAGGGAAGGCCTTGCAATGGTATAGAAACCTAGAAATTGGAAGCATAAGAACTTGGGATAACTTAGGTGAAAAATTGTTGAAACAGTTCCAGGATAATTCAGATCATTTGTCTCTCATTGAATAGTTGTCTACCATTAAAAGAGCTCCCAATGAATTTATGTCTATCTTCAATATCCATTTTTCCAGAACTTGGGAGAGAATTCTAGCAAGTGTCAAGCCTCAAGTTGATCATACTTTCCTTTATTATCTTAGAGCATTAAACAGTGATATCTCAACTATGATTCAGTTAATGGGTGGAGAGACACTTCCGGATGCTTATGATATTGTTATTCGAGCTGAAAATAGTCTTATTCAAGCTGGAAAATTAGCACCAAGGCCATCAATGACATTTTTGGTAGATTTAGCACCTATTCCTCAGCCTATTACAATCATAGAGCCTACTGTTGTAGCTCCATTAGATGATGTATTTAAAGCTTTACAGACTATGGGAAATAAATTGACTTTGATTGAGAACAAAATTACATTACCTAGTAAACCCTATCAGGTTCCTTATCAAGTCTTATCAACAAAATCAACAAAAAGGCAAGCCCTACTAACAAAATCAAAATTATAGGCAACCTTACCAAAAAGCCAATTTGACCTAAAGGCTCCTAGTTCATCTAATGGTTTAGTCCCAGTTAATATGGCTACAGAAGAGTGGTGTCATCCTCAGCAACCTAACCTCATTCATTTGCTAATTGTCCAAATGCTTTTTGAACCTAAATCTTGTTACATAACCTCAATCTGAAGCATTGTTCATGCCTCAAATGGAGAGTGGGTAGCAAAAAACTCATGTTCAGAAAGCACCTAACAAAATTTGGTCAGTTTCAATGAGGATGACTTCATTGAGTCACCACTAGAGCTCAAGCAAAAGTCTTGAAAGTAAAAATAGCAAAATAGGCCTGTTTTACCTACCATCACCGTTATTACAACATCTAGCTCGAAACCAGCTAACAACCTTATTATCCCTCAAAGAACAACAAGTGTTTCAGTTTGTAAATGGAAGCAAAAACAACTACAACCTGATCCACGAAGATTGTTTGTACCTCAGATATCCAAGGCAACTAAAGCATAATCAATTTTCGCTAAGGCCTACTCTAAGAAAGTTGATTCTGTCTCTAAAACAATTGCTTCTTTTAAAATTTTTAATGTAATGAAAAACATAATGTTAACATCTCAATGTGGGACACTCTAAGTATTCTGGACAACAAGATTTACTTTCTCATGAACTAGCTAAGCTGCAGATTTCTTCAAATACAACAGAAAAGGAAGTTCATAAGACAGACATGGTCCTTAGAACGTTTGAGCAAGACCAACATTAAAGAAATTAAGTGGATGATTTAGAAGGTTATGAATGCTCATGACATCAAGAAACCACCACCATTTTATTTATCATTGATTATTGGTGAAAACCTAGTTCATAATTACATGGTGGATAGTGGTGCAAGTAGCACATTTATGCCAAAAGTAATTACAAAAAAATTGGGCCTGCAGTATGAGCCTACGAAAGGAGTGTTTTACAGCTTGATGGGACTGCAACTAATACAATTGGGGTAATTAGAGATTTAGAGGTAACTCTACACGCTTGCCCAAATGTTTCTATTCTGCAAGATGTTAGTGTTGTGGATCTACCTCCATACTTTTCCTTATGCTTATCTAGAGATTTCACAACGAAAATAGGAGGTTATCTCTCTTCGGATTGGTTCTTTTTATTTTTACTACATGTTATGGTACTAAGGTTACTATCAATTCAGAACCATTGGCCAGATTTCACATTGAGCTTCATTCTCCAAATGCGGTGGCTAATTATTCAGCATTAGATCAATCTAATTTTGATGATATAGCTTAGGTTTTGAGCATTAGATGGTGTTTCTAACCTATTTATGGATGAAAAGACAGTTGAAGAACATGCTCATGATCATTTTAAGGAAGTTGAAGAACATATTTTTGGTGTGTATTGTATGCATGAAGAAAATACACCACTTCCCTTGCTGTCTAAAATAGAAAATTTAGCAGAAGGGATTTGGAAGCTTCATTTTGATGGAGCTAAGAATAAGAAAGGATAGGGAGTAGGGCTTGTTTCTCACTTCCCGGACAAACAAATGCTGTTTCTTAGCTTTGAGTCTCCAATTTACATGTAATTGTAATGTAGCTGAATACGAAGCATTAATTCATGGCTTACTTTGGGCCAGAAAGAAAGGTATCAACACATTACAAATCTTTGGGGATTGTGAGTTGGTTATCAATCAAGTAAAAAAATTCAATGTTTGTAAGAATCCACTAATGAAGTCTTACAGACATATAGTTTTAGACTTAATGGAAGATTTCAATGCCATTAATATTCAATCTATTCCTAGAACTGAAAACAAGCATACAGATAGACATGCAGCAGTTGGTGCTAGTTTCAAGTGCTCTGGAACAGATGGAAAACAACAAAATTCAGCCTCATATTAAGCTAATTGTCAGGCCCTCAATACCTGATAATGATTTAAATTGGCAGGTTTTTGAAAATGATGATCAAATCTACAGGTTTTTGCAGTAGGAAGCTGAATTTTCTGTAGTAAATTAGGATAAATTACAACATTTATACGGTGATCAGATTGTTCAACTAAAGACAAATAAATTGCCTCGAGGTCTTGTCACTTTGGAAGACATTTTTAGTACTGATGATCAGTTAAGAAAAGATAAAACTAAGTTATCAATGCATGTTGATAACTATGAAGAGATTTCAATTGATGAAGGGAAAAATTTACTTCTCGGAAAGGTATGTTCCTCAGCTAAAAAATAGTCATTTATTAATATTTGTAGAGAATTTAAAGATGTTTTCAATTGGAGATACCAAGACCTGAAAGGGTTTGATCTCAGTTTAGCACATACTACTATCGAATTGCAGCCAAATTCTAAACCAGTCAGGTAGAAACAAAGGCCTGTAAATCCTAGAATAGAACCTCTTATGAGGAAAGAGTTATCCAAGTTGATTGAATCAGGTATTATCTTTCTAATTAAGCATTCAAGTTGGGTAGAGAATCTTGTTCCTGTAAGGAAGGAGAATGGAGAAATCAGATTATGTGTGGATTTCAGAGATCTTAATAAAGCATCATTAAAAGATCATTACCGACTACTAAACATGGATCAAATTTTGAGAACAAGTCTCAGGTTCAGATGGACTATCTCTTCTAGATGGTTACAAAGTGGATATAATTAGATTTTAGTATGAGAAGAAGATAGGTATAAAACAACTTTTACCACCAAGTGGGGTACTTATGCTTACAAAAGAATGTCTTTTGGTCTTTCAAATGCTTTGGTAACATTTCAACGTGCAATGGACATGGATTTTCACAGCTTATTAAATAAATGCATTCTTGTTTATTTAGATGATGTGATTGTATTTTCAAAAGATTTTGAAGAACATCTAATGCATGTACGGCAAGACTTTTCAACTATGCAGGCAGTTTGAAATATCTTTGAATCCCAAGAAGTCGATCTTTTCAGTAAATCAAGGTAAATTACTTGGCCATAGTTTTTCTAAGAAAGGTTTAGCAATTGATCCTTTCAAAATCAAAGCTATGTCACATGTATCATTACCTCATCATAAGAAGGCATTGCAAAATTTTTCTTGGAAAATCAACTTTGTTAGAAGATTTGTTCCAGATTTTGTAGCATTGGTTAAACCGTTAACAACTATGTTAAAGAAAGAGAAAACTTTCTCTTAGACTAGTGAAGGGAGAGAAGGTTTTGAAGCAATCAAAACAACTATCTCTCAGGCTCCTACTCTTGCAAATCCAAATTTTGATAAATATTTTACAATGTATGCACTTGCGGGAGCTGAAACAATCTCAACTATTTTAACTCAGGTTAATGATGAAAATATTGAGCAGCCAATTGCTTTCTTTGGATAGAGTTTACATGATTATGAAACAAGGTACACATTTCTTGAAAAATAAGTACTTTCAGTAGTCAGAGGACTAAAGAATTTTAAGTACATGCTTTCAAACAATAAAATTCAAGTTCTTATTTTTCATCCAAGTGTGAAATTTTTCCTTTTAAACAAAGAATTGAATGAGAAAAGAGCAGGTTGGATAACGAAGGTTATGGAATATGGTGTTGATATTTAGGTTGCTAAGATGGTTTGAGGTAAAGGTTTATGTGAACATCTAATTGCTGATATCGAAAAACAACAAGCTGCAGAACCAGATGATTCAAAAAAGCATGTTGAAATTACGTATCAGCAATCAAAAATTATGGTCCAACCAGAAAATTAACAACTTGAACTTGCTCGAGATATCTAAGAATCAAGGTGGATGATTGATTTTCTTAATTACTTGTAGCATGGCACCTATCTGGAAGGTATGGATAAGAATAATTGAATATATTTCAGATTACAAGCTATTCCTTATCTTTTCGTTGATGGTGTGTTATTCAAAAGGGATATAAATGAGATCTTGCTGCGATGTGTTGATTATGATAAAATTCAAAAAATATTATCAGAATTCCATGACGGACCTGTAGGAGGTCACTTCTCAACACGTACTATAGCCTTAAAAATCATGAAAGTATGTTACTATTGGCTTAGCATATTCAAAGACTATTTCAAATGGATTAGAAAGTGTAATAAATGTTCTTTCTTTGTTCGGAAAGAACGTCTAGCTTCGCTACCCTTGCCACCTATTTCAGCTGATTATCCTTTTATGTAGTGGGGTCTTGACTTTATTGTCATGATAAACCCACCTTCTTCACAAGGACATAAGTGGATCTTAACTTCTATAGATTATTTTACATGATGGACTGAAGCAATAGCCTTGAAAGATGCTAATGAAGCTTCAATACTATCCTTTTATGAAGGTATAGTGTGTAGATTTGGTGTTCTAGTAACTATCATATCAGATAATGCTTTAGCATTTATTGGTGCAAAGATAACAGATTGGGTTGTTGACCATGGAATCTATTTAAGCTCTTCATCCAATTATTACCCACAAGTAATGGCTTAGCTAAGAGTACTAACAAAAATCTGTTAAGGATCATCAGAAGAATGCTCAAGGATAATCAAAGAGCTTGGCACCTGATGTTGAATTCAGCACTTTGGGTTGACAGAGTGACTCCTAAAATATCAGTTGGCAATTCACCATATAGACTTGTGTATGAAAAAAAAGCAAGAATGTATATTTTAGTTGAGTTACATGCATTAGATTTGCTACATCAAATGGAGTTGCTTGAGAATGAACCATTACAGGTTCATTATGTAGAGTTAATGGAATTACAAGAATTAAGAGATCAAGCTCATTTAAATATGGAAAAGAATCATAAACAAATGAAGAATACTTTTGACAAGAAATCCAAATTTAGAGTCTTCAATGAAGGAGATATTGTGTTAAAATGGGATGTTAATTGTGCTAAGCCAGGAAGACACTCAAAGTTTGATATACTCTAGAGTGGTCCTTACATGATTTCAGGTTGCAAAGAACACAATGCTTTTAACTTTCGAAGCTAAATGGAGAGGAACTTCCCATTCCTATGAATGGTATGTTTCTCAAACAATGTTATTGAAAATCTTACAGTGATTGTTAGAGTAGGATTTCCCTTCAATAAGTGTAGTTCTGCACATTGCATTGTTTTTCAATTCAATAAGTGCATTCATGCACGTGATCTATTTATCAGATCCTTTCCTAGATTTAGTTTGTTTTGGAAGGGTTGGACCTTTCGGAAAAGGAAGATTTTTGTTATATGCTTTGGACTCCATGCCCAATGGACAAGAGTAAGGCACTAGTCTATAAGCTAGCAGATAACTTTCCCCATAGAATCACTAGAAATGTTGACAATTTTTGCACTTGTGCAAAAATGGGCAACTCAAAACTTTTCATTATGATGAGAAGTCTTGGGTGAAGTATACCTAAGCTAAGGAATTCATTATGTTATTTGTTACTACTGAAATAGTTACAAGATTAAATCAAATCTACAGTTATGTGTGTTGTCTTAAAACAGAATAGATCACATAGTCTGCAATTTCTTTCCATCTTCAACAAAAGAACACAAAGCCCCGAAGGACAACTGTGTTGTCTTGTTGAAGACAAAAATTAAGAGTAGGTGAAGTGTTATGTTTTGAAACTAGTAAACAGAAATGTAGATTACACAAATTAGAGTTCATTACTGAATGTTACAGGTCCTTATTAATGTACTTTCCTTCATGATTAAGACATTCAATTATGTTACTGAGTTGTTTAGTTCATCATACAATCCATACAAAAAGCTAGAAGTAAGAAATACACAACTCATTTTTAGAATTCAATGTTTTATTCACAAGGAGAGTCAAATGTTTCCCACACAAGCCATGAGATGTGACTGAAAAGGAAAGAACATCTACTGAAGTAAGAAGTACACATGCATGAAATAGAAAGCAAAGGAGTATGAGTGAACCCATCATTGCCTTGTATATTCTTTGTTGTGCAGAGCATCTCCTTGCTAGCTCCTTTCATCCTCAAGGCATGGTACCGAAAAGTAAAAAATAAGGAAATCATCAATAAAGAGCTCAGGGTTAATCCATATTCCTACACTGTCCTAATTCATGCATATGGATCTCTAAGCAACAGGAGATGTAATTTATTTGAAGATCATATTACATAGCTCACTCAGGAAGAAGAAATATAGAAAAGAGAATAAGAAACATGGACACAAGAGAGGCCAAAAAGCCTAATTATTTTCTAACTATTTTCCTAAGTGTGTAGGTACAGGTTGTAGCCAAAATAGACAAGTCATAAGTGCATGCGAGAAAAATAAGAATGTAACTCAAAGTTCCAATAGCTGTTCTAAAATGGAAGAAGTTTTAGTGCAAAAGAGAGAGTGGAAGATATAAACACTTGTTTTAGTTGCAGCAGAAGAGGAAGAATCAGATTTCAAGAAGTTGAAGCTAAATGGAAAGAAGGGATTACAGCTGAAACAGGATGAGAGAGAAGATTCTAGGAAAATTTTTCCAGGGCTTCGCCATGTAAAATGAACATTTACAACTTTTCATCATGTTGTTTTCAATTACTACATGCTTTAAAGGAACTATGCAAATCAAATAAGTGATACAAAAAGTAGAAAACATCACATGATCAAAATAAACAACTAACATGTTTTCAACTCTCAATTTACTATATTAGTTCATCAAGAAAGGTGTTACTTTTCTATGTTTTGGATCAGAAAATACAACTACTATTTCTAGAAATGCATTAAAGAAAAGATTCTGAAATTTTTTTGACAGGGCTTCACCATGTAAAATGGACATTTACAACTTTTCCAGCATACATATCAGAGCTGTAATGAAAGGAAATACAGTATATAATGCAGAAAAGAAATGGACTATACTTTAATTCATCAGATTGAAGTACTTTTAGCATTCTTTATAGCTTAAACAACTGAGAAATGAAATTGATAGATAATCCTACAAATACAACCATCCTGAAACTACAATTTTTCAAAATGAAGCAAGTATCAAGTGTTCAAATATGCCACATTATGTCTTTGAGCTCAAAATTAAATATAAGATTCATAATTTTTTAGAACAAGAAAATGCAAGATTGAGAAACCATTTTAGAAAATGACAAAAAAAGCTTCAAATACCTCGAACCTTAAAAAATAAGCATGTTTCAGGCCTCCTTTATTAAAAAAAAATAGTCCAGGTTCAAATATTAAAGAAAATCAGAACTAGAAAGGATATCAGAAGCCATTACAGGTGAACAAAGGAGCTATCTCATGATGCCATTAAAAGTGAGAAGTAATTAAAGTAACATATACAGTTATAAAGGGCTTCAAAAAGACATAATAACCCAGATTTAAGGTATAACTATCTTTTCAGAACAAGTATTTCAATTCAAGATTAGAGTAAAGAAGATGGTTATAACTTAGGACTGTAATCAAAGAAGAATAACTCTTAGTCAAGAAAAGAGTAGTATTCTTAAATAAGGCACTCCTGAAATAAAAATATCATATTAATACAAATTGAAGAGCTACGAAAGATCAAGAATATAGGTATTTAGAACATCCTCCAAAGAATATATCAAGGAAAACACGAAGGAAAGAAACACATTTTCAAGTATCAAAACCCTTGAAAAGGCCAGTAAGTACCAAAATATGCAAAGAAGGAGCTTCGGGAAAATGAAGTAAATACAAAGCCTCTACAGAAATAGACATCAGAGAGAAGTGCAGAACTGGGTCAACAAGTCAACAATTGAATAGCCCACAAATGAGTATCAATAGATTAGGTTTGAATCAAAATGTCAGAGATAGAATGTGAACTTACCACCTGGGTCAACATTAAAAAAAAACATATTTCCCTAGTTTGAAAAGAGAAATCCAACAGATGTTCAAGTACCCAACAATGGTTTTCATTATTACGACTCGAAAGAAAGGGAATAGTCCTGATAGAAAAGGAAAACACTCACCCATGGAGTTTTTCTCTTGCCAACATGTCTACAAAAATAGAAACGTCTCTAGAGCCGAGTGATGATTTTAAAAGAATAAATGATACACAAGCCCAAATTTCAAAATCAAAGCAAATACAATTACCTAGAACTCAAAAAATATAGATCCTAGTTCTTCATTGTAGACCCATTAATGGGTATTAAAGGAAAGATTAGGGTAAGAAATAGTGCTTACTATTTAAATCAAATATGAACAACCCTCAAGTGGCCATCAAGTTCATCAAAAAGGGACAACCCAACACATTTTCAACTCGAAATGACCAAAGAAATCAAGGTGTCACATGAAAATGCAAAAGAAAATGTTTATCAACACTTTGAAGTAGAAGTGGCAAAGACAAGTAATGGTGGTACTTAGAAGATAAAAACTTACCATTCTCTTCATCAAATAGTGATGCCAAAGAACATAAAACCAAGCTCGAAAGAGGCCAAACAGAGTTTGAAACCCACAATAAGGGTGGCTAATTTGAAGAAAACTAACAGAGACCAAAGAATAATACAGTTCCAAGCTCGGAGTTTGCAAAAATGTGGTCATGACCACAATGCCTCACATGGAAATCTCGAATGCCAAGATGCTATACTAGATAACCTCGCAATAGAGCATGGAAGGTCGAGAGTGACACACAAGTCAAAACTTCAGGTTCACGGTAGTAGTGGCAACCAAGTAAAATACCACATCCACCTCCTCAAAAGAAACATAAAAATGCAAGTACAACATAGTTCAGAAGGTCAAGCTAATACAAAAGAACCGAGTTCAAAATTAGTCATCAATGGCATCTAAGAAAAATTTTCTAGGGCTTCTCCACTCTCTGCAAGCAAGCCAAAAAATGATCAAAATGAAAGGGTTCAAGCATTTTAATTCATTCACCTCAGTATAGTTCAACCTAAATTAACCATGATTTGAGATCAACGATTAGGCTTCATCAAGTATGAGGATCAATGGCCAAGAATCAAGCTCAGAGATCAAAGTGATTAAGCACAATCAATTTCCACCAACCACATTAATTGCTAGTTTAAAACCCTAATCATAGTCAAGGATTAATGACATCAGATACAAAATGTACAAAAATCAAGGGCCCAGGATGATCACCAAATTTCCAACAAACTCAACTCAAGTTACAAATGCCCCCGACAAAGCATATGAGGGGTGAGTCACCATGGGGAAGGGGCCAGCCCATGTGTCCATAATTTAAATCATTGCATTGAATTTCTAAGGTCTAAAACCATAGTCTATATAATCAAATAAATAAAAGGAGCCAACCACCATCATACCAATAATGATCACTCAAAAGGTAGGTTTAAACCTTATTCACCAAGTATTATCCAAATTGCAAAGGCCGAAAGTTATACAATACATGTATATAACAAAGGTGGTAGACTATAGTATGGTATGCATAAAGTTCACAAGGTGGTCAAACAAAATGGTCGACCTTTGTATTTGCTAAATCCACAAGGTGGAAAAACCAAGTATAATGCAAAAGTGGTCCCCACTCTAGAGAGGAGCTAGAATTGATTCACAGAGTGTCACTCATGTGACCATTTAGAATGAGATGTCAAATATTAGAGCATGTGCATATGGGCAGGTGGTCCCCACAATGGAGGTTTATACTTTACAAATATTACATTTATTGTAATTATTTTGTTCTTACATAAAATATTTTTGCGTGCCTCCACAACAAGACAAAATAGAGAAGGATACAAAGTTGCATGATCAATGGAGAGAGACTTTCCTAGCAAGAAATCTTATTTCTAGAAAATTATTCACCCTTTCCTTATTAAAAATAGAACAGTCAACTTCAGTTTGACTACATTGTAAACAAGGCTATTAATGCCTATTTGTAACTGCATGCTCTAGTTTGTATTAGTTTATCCTTTTATTTATTATTAAATAAAGGATAAAATTAGGATGTGTGGGTGAGTACAAGCCTTAGGCTATTTTTAGGAAGGGGGTGAAATTTATTTTGCTATATATTATGTGCCTTTGCAAAGCACAAGGAGATTCTTGGAGGACTTTTAGATATATGAGTACTTGATGAAAATTTTTCAGTCTTTCCCTTTGAGTGTGAAGTATTTTCTGCCTTTCCAAGTTATTTTACAGTCTTGTGTATGTTATATTAATCTTGTGAATGCAAATTCCCTGATCAACCACCTTACCCTGCTACAAAATTTCAGTCCTTTCTGCTTAATTTTAATGTGCATGTTAACTTATTAGTATTGTTGTGATCCTCCATCAGTACAATCAAGTGTTTTTCCTTAGATATTCTATAGAAAAAATATTGGTTTGTGCATCAAGAATCCTTCCCAAATCAGTTATGCATATACTCATTCAAAGCCCTCATAAAAATTTGGTGTATCACCTTAGTTTTAATCATTTTATAGTCATCTTTTACTCTCAAACTCCCAGAAAAATATTTAGGATACACCAATAAGGAACTGGCCTTGATATCGGAGACTCACCTCAAAATAGGTATACCCATAGACCTGATGTGTTTCCATTGTATCTATGAAAGAGAGAGATCATTTGTGTAAGCTTAGAAAACATGCAGCCATCTCTCTACATGGTGCACTTTTAAAGATAACAGGTCCCATTTTGATAGTAAAGGATTTATCTCAATGAATCTCGGGATGACTTGTTATCATGTCCTACCTTTGAGGACTATTGGGAGGATGTTTTGGATGAGTATGAGGTAAGAAAAAGGAACTTTGGTAAGATTTCACTTCAAAAAATTGAAGACATCAACTTGTATCATGTTCTTGTGGGCCTTAAGGATGTTGAATTTTATTTGTATTTTGTTGAATACATAGGAACTATTAAGTATACACTTATGCCAACAATTGATTAGCTAAAAGATAGGGATGGTCCCAGGGAAGTAAAAAATTCCATAACATCGAGAACAAGGAAATGGTTCAATAGGAAAATGAAGGAATACATGAAAACAATGAAAAAATATTCATCTCAAGAAGTTTCTACTTCTCAGAAGGATGCTCCAACATAGTTGACTCCTTCCTCTTCATCCTTTTCTTTAGAAAACAAGGTGTATGTAAAGAAAGATAAATTAAAGGAGGAAAATAAGGGTGAAGATTCACCTAAGAAAGAAATAGAGCAAGAATAGTATCTAGAATTTGCTGAAAAAACTACCACTATTATTGATCAAGTTCCATAGCCCTCTGGCGAAGAAGTAAGAGTAACTAAAGAACCAAATGTTAAAGAACATAAACATGAGAGGAATAATAAGATGAGGATGAAGG
Source organism: Taxus wallichiana var. yunnanensis (assembly GCA_018340775.1). Lineage (NCBI taxonomy): Eukaryota > Viridiplantae > Streptophyta > Pinopsida > Cupressales > Taxaceae > Taxus > Taxus wallichiana. The sequence continues at coordinate 847,827,752 of CM031243.1, read as the reverse complement.
AAATGAAGACAATGAAGATGAAGAAGATGAGGCATAGATCATAGAGCACAGATATAGGAAAATTTATTTCCTCAAGGCGTAAGCTAAACGTCACGAGACCATCTTCTTGTTCTATCAAAGATGCTATTATTAAATTCTCTACTTCCTAACTTCTTGTTCCTCAAAGTTTCCTTTCTTTTCTATATCTTCCAGCCACACCTTACAATTATTTATTCAAATGGGTTCAACTCATGATTGATAGGAAGAAAAGTAAAGCTTCATCACAAATAGTTTCTCTTGGGTTTGATGTAGTGGCTACCCTCCTTAGCACAACTCTTACTCCTCAAAATAAAGAAAAATAAACTCCTTGTTTGGTCTCAGATTCTAAAGGACAATAATTTCTACAAATTTATAAACTAAAGGGAGAAAGGAATGAAAAGGAGATATCTATTAAATACCTAGAGGTTACAAGGATCCCACTTAGAGAATCCACCCCTGAAGGAGAAGTGTAAAATCTAAAATAAACTATTTTAAAGGTAATCGAGAGGATAGAGAAAGACAAGAAAACATAGAAATCTTGAGGAACAATTACAAGTTCTCTCAAACTTCATTAGATCCTTTCTCTCATATAACAAGACCCCTTTAGATCCTACTCCTCTTTCCTCACTTCCACCTATTGTTGTTCTTTTCTGAAAGTGATATCAAATCCATAATAGAGATCCATAAGCATATAGAATTTGGAAGATCTTATAAAGCCTTAGTGGAAGGAATTTTTATATCAAGGGTTGTAGTTTATGGAGAAGGCTTACAAATTGTATGACAATATCATTTCCTCTCAATATCATATCAACTTGAGAGTTGATACAATTGCTAAAGAAATCAAACTCTGGGATAACTATATTCAATAAATCTATATCATGAGAACCAATGATGAGAAAATAATCTTATCACACAAGATATTTTATGATTCCAATAGAAATTTGAAAAATAATTAGACCTATAGTGTATAATGGAGAATCAACATGTTATAAGAAGTTCAGATTGGCGAGAAATATGGTACAAAAGGAGAATCACTGAAATAAGAAATTTTTGTTTATTTGCAACATATTTGTAGTCAATTCTAAAAGGAAAATTATCCACAAAGGAATTCAATGGATAATGTCAAAGTAAATTTTAAATTATTATAAAGGAGTATATTTTCAAATAACAATTAGTCTACAAGGACAAGATGGAAGAACTTTCTGAGTTACACAATGTAATTGTTTAATCTGCCAAAGGTCTCTCACAAAAAAAGAGGTGCTGCAAAATAAATGGAGTATTCCTTTGAAAGTTGGTTAGATTCCATGCCAAACACCATAGTCCCTAAATGTATGGAGATCTAAATTGTTGTCACCAAATTAAGAATCCATGTTCTCAAAATAAAGGTTGCAGTAGTACTAATTCCAAATGTTCCCAATGTTTCTTCTTCTTCTGGTTCATAATCTACTTCTATCTAATTGTTATATTTTGAAGTTGGATTTATTATTTTTAAAATAAAATTGAATAATAAAGCTAACTTATGTAATTAACTAATTAATTGTTTAGCATTTAATTAAATGATAATTAGTTAGACAATTGGTTACATCCTTCCCTCAACCTATATAAGGCATCTTTCTCACTTGTAAATGGATTGGATATTGGTGTCATTAAATGTAAATATAGAGTTTTTGATCAAAACAGAAGAAGATATCTCTCTTTCTCTCATATGTGTTATTTCATTTTCTCTTCTTGAAATTTTTGAATGTGATAGTTTCATATATGTGAATTCTAAAACTTTTTGCACAATCCATAAAATGTTTTTTGAATAATTTTTTGTCTATCTACATTTATATTATATTGCTTTTTCTATAAATTGAATCATGTTTTATTAATATATTTTTCATGAATTAGTAAAATATAAATATTCATTCTTTGTATTTTAAAGTTATTCTTCTTCCCTTCTCTCCTTATGGTAGTGGGTAATCTTACACAACCAAGGAGGATATTTGTATTCTTGATTGATGAATTGGCCTAAACTTTGTTTCCCTAACTCATTTTTCTTACCTGTATAAGTTGTTGTCATTTGTCAAACCCTTTCTCTTTTTATCTCTTATGTATTGAAGATATGGAGTTATCCATAAGCACTAATACCCTTATTTAGTTATAGTTAGTCTGTATTTTTTTACAAATTTAGAGTTTCAAGTTTTTGGTGAAATAAGGGAGCCTCCCCATAAAGAGGAGGGACTACTATCCCTTGAAATGTTTATTTCCTCCAATGAAAAACTTTCTAACAAAAAACCATGATTTATGCTTCTAATATGCATAAATTTTTATGGCATGAATCCATGCACATTATTTTTAGTACTCTATATAGAGTTACTAATAAAACCTTGCATCAAACTACAACTTATGAATTATGTACCAGATAAAACCTGATATCTCTCATTTAAATATATTTGGTAGTTGTGCTTCTCTTCTGTTCTTAAATCCAAAAGACATAAAATTAATCCTACCTCCTAATCTTATATATATTTTTGGGCTTGAAAATCACACAAAAGGATTAAGATTATATGATCCATCAAACATGAGATCATAGAAAATAGGAATGTTCATGTTCTTGAGATAACATTTTATGATTCTTCCTCTCTTCCCTCCTCTAGTCTCTCATGATTTGTAATCCCCAAAGATTAATAGCCTTTCTATAGATAATATGGAAATAAAACTCCTAGAGGATGAGCATCATTCCTTAGATATTATGAATTTGGATATTGAGGGGAGTCTTCATAATTTGTGTCTTAGTATTGAATTTTAAATGTGCTCAAAATATGGTTTTTAATTTTTAGCCTAATAATCTAAGAAATACAACATGCATTCAGTAGACCTTGTAAACTATGTATGAGGTTCAACCTTGATCTTTTGAATAATTAATCCTATATGAAAGGTGGATTGAAGCTATGGAAGTTGAATACAATTCTCTAATCAAGAATAAAACTTGGAAACTAGTCCCTCTTCCTCTTAAAATAATCATTGTAGGATCCACATGGTTGTATAAAATTGATTAAGAGAATATTGAAATAAATATATCCTAAAATATTAATTATGTAATAATATAGATATAGATAATTAGAGTACATATTTGACATAAGAAAGTAAGCTAGAATATATGAAAACCTAGTTGTAAATAAAAGGTTAGAATATGTAACTCGTTCACAAATAATCTTTGATTATGGCGAGTTTACAAAATGATGAACATGATGAGGTAAGTGTCACACCCGAGTTGAATAAATTGTGAGATTGCAGGATCTTCCTAGACTAGGGTAATGGATAGGGTTAGGGGCATCTATGGCACTGCAGACCTCTTCCAAGTGCTTTTGACTACTCAAAACCTCATAAAAGTAATTCTGCAATGTCTCAAGATGTTTTATGCATATTTCCTTTAATCACCTATATGTCATTGAACTTATTTATTTTTCACCTTAATCTTGCAAGAAGAAATAAAACCTGCAAACCCCAAAACACATCAAATCGTAAAAAGAAAAAGATGCAAATGGGGATTCCAACTAACCATGACATTCACATGACTGAGTGAACTTATGATTTGGGAGCTACACTACATTTAAGACTCTGTGTAGTTCTACATGTGTTTGTGTATAGGATTGTACCCTAGGTGGATCTTGTGTGAGTCACACATGAATATCAAATAACAACTAGATGTAGAATATGTAGACAAATGTGTGCTTGGAAAAATGAACTTCCCCTCCTATGAAGTGCATGCGAAGGAAATTCGTCCCTTTTCCCTTGTATGGATACTAGATGGATGTTTTGTTGCTCTAGTAATGCCTTTAGATGAAACCTTAGGTAGTGATAGATAATTCTTAGTGCTTGGTCCTTTTTTATGATCACATGACTTTGTATTTATATGATTCTCTTATTTGAATTTCGTAATTAACCACCAAAATGCTTACTAGTATTAAATAACATACCCATAGAAATATAAAAGACCCAAAATATGCAAACAAAGTACAAAGAGGTCAAGGGTGCCCTGATGGGTGGGGGTGCACGAGCATTGACGTCGTGGTTGGGCGTTAGTGTCCAGACTGAGAAAACTGAAGTGTGAAAGGTCAGAGTGGGTAAAAATGTGTGTAGGATCAGAGAGGAAAATAGAAAGTAAGTAAAGAGGCCAAAAACATTGGTCAATTATTACTTTTTCTCTTAAGAATCATATAAATAGTGGTATGCAATCAGGACTAAAAATATTCCCAAAGTGTGTGATTTAGTGACTAGATTTTCCCCCAATTTATGTTGTTAAGAGAATTCTCGATAACATAAAGTAGATAAGATATTATTACCTAATAACCATGTAGATCAATGTTGAAAATCATTCCGAGAGATAAGAAAAATAGTGGAGTGATAAAAATATGAAGTGTTGATGCTAAAGAAGAGGAAGCCAAAAATGATAATGACCCTACGGGTAAAAATGTATATGTAGAATGTTTTTTTACCTATTGTTGACATCACTTGATGTGTGGTTTATGTGACTACCAATTCCCACATAGATGAACTTGGAAAAGAGAAGAATGAACAAGTAGTCAAATATATGTATATGAAAAATTCAATCAAAATGCTTAAAAAGTATGTAAGAAAGTATGTAAAAAATGTGAAAAGGAAAATGTGCACCTGATCTATGATGAGTGAAAGAGATAGAAAGGATCTCAAATATGATGTATAAGAACATGTTGTTTGATCGATCTCATGCCAACGCACTAAGTGAAAGTTTTTTGGGTGATCTCACGCTAGTTGTGCCAAGTACGGAAGAAGTTTAGGGAGAAAAGTCTAGTTTTATCCTCCAACATTTGATTTCTTCCCAAAGTATAAACACCACTACAAATAGTGCATACAAATTAGATATATTTCAATCTAACACAAAATTAGAAAATAATATGTAATGCATGCATGTCAAGTGCTAAAAGACTGTGTATCTGATAAAATCCGTTATGTGTACTACCAAAAACTCTAATGAACTGAGAAAAATATTGTGAATATCCCCTCGTCACAATCTTCTAGGAAGGTTGAAAGGAACCAATGTGCTAATGTTTGTGTTTAGGCTCTAGTATCTGTCATGTGCTGAAAACCCAAGTTAGATTGTTGGCCATTTATGAGAATAAAGTTTGTGTTATACCAGTACTGAACTATGCCTGTATACTAAAAGATAAAGTTAAATTGATGCCCTATAGGAGGAGGGAGTGTGTTTTCTAGAAACTAAGGCACACATAAAAGAATTTTTAAAAAAGAGTTAGTGTAATTAAGTCAAACACTCATGTAAAAGACAATACATAAGCTAGCAATAAAGAAGATGATACACAAGAAGACGATATAGACCACGAAAAGTGGGTTAAAAACATGGGACATTACTCACAATTTTGCAAGACAATTGAGGCCAACATGGAAAAAGACATACAATATGCACATAGGACAAAGGGAAAATCCCACCAAAAATAGCATATAATGGCAGACAAGAGAAAATAGTGGCAAGAAATGTATCAGATTACCATGGAAGTAACTAGACCTACAATACAAATGTTACACATGAAGTAACCGTTAGCATATTATAAATATATAAAGTATGTCAAAGTGTGTATAATCCGATATAGTAGTGTGCTATGAAAAATGAAACAATAACACATGTAGTGTGTACAAAAGTGGATGCCCCTAGGATCCTGGTACAAGATAGGTAAGAGGTATTGTGCCAAGCATCCATGTTGCATATAATGATCTGTGTAGAGTTTTCTATCACAACTAGAAGCTAAGTGAACACATGTGTATATAGAAAGATGATGACACATCAAGTATTTGTCTAGCATGTGTAATCAAGTGTACATGTAACAAGTAAATGCAAGAAAGACTAAGTATGACACATATATGCAATATGTTGTTGATGATATTTAATGGCATGTAGTGTTAATGTGATAGGATGAATGTGCCCCATGAGTGGATGTGTATGCATGAGATGAGGTTGATTTATACATGCCTCCTTAGTAATTGAGAATGAACCATAGACCAAGAGTGTGTTGTGATGAATGTGCGTGAGAAATAGATTTCATGAATACACCGAGTGTGTAGTGTGTTGTGTGATGTGATGTGATTTTAATGAGTCTAATATGCCCTCACCAAACAAGTGGAAGACATAGGAAATTATTTTTTCATCAGGTAATGACAACAAAAATGTACCAAGATTTGTAAGAAGTGAGATGGTAGAATTACGAGACAGATGACAATACTATAAGGGGGAAAAGTAAAATGACCCCCAAGTGTACAATGATTTTATCTGATAAAATTTTAATATGAGGCTCTTCCACCTGATAACTATAGAGATGAAGGCATTTTATCATGCTCTACAATTGGTAGCGGATGAGAAAAATGATGAGTCAGTGAATGAGACTGATGTACATGACACCTTGGAGGTGGTGAGTGCATATGTGAAGGGGACCAAAATTGTGATGTGTACCTATATGAAGGAGAGTGAGGAGGTGATGTATACCTATATGCGGGAGTAGTCCTAGTGGTAGTCTTAGATTGATGTGATGGATTAGCCGACTAATGAGACCAGGTAAGTTGTGCACAAATAGACAAACTAGGAGAAAATTATGCATTAGATTTAAGAGGTCTTAGGGACCTACATGCTCTAGGAGTGCAATGAAAAAATCAATAGCATGTTTGCAGCCATGGTGTGGATGGAAGAACACCATTAATAGTAATGAATTTTTTGTTATGAAGAATTTTAGACACAAGTGATTCATGAAAGTGATATCTCGAGATACGTGAAACTAGAAAAGACATAAGATCATGTCACACCCTTCAACTAATGGTGGCATGAGAAAAGGCATAAGCATGGTAAGAGGATAAAAAGTAACCAAAATCTTGACATAATTGTACGATTGAGGAACCAGATCTAAAATTTGAAAGAGTGGATAATCTTTAGTGACAAGAAGTGAAATAGAACATGTGCTTATGTGGAATGATGGATCAACCATGTTGTTGTTGATAGAAATGGAGCTAATATAAACAATAATTTGTAAGTGATCATAAGATAATGTAGCATGATAGTCATGATCTTAGAAAGTAATGATAGGATGGGATGCCTCAACATGAGAAACTAGGAAATCTAGAGCCCTTAATACAGGAGGAGACATTGTGGAATATGTATGATGGAGAAAGAGTTAGCCGCTATCTTGTCATGTTTTAGAATAATATTGTCAAAGATCTTGAGCTTGTGATTTTCATTGATTGGTGTGGATGTTCTAGGCCCAGGAAATTCAATAGCATTATTATTGATAATATCTTGAATAATATTGTGAATATTGAAGAATTAATCTATATAATGCTCATCACATTGATGATAGTCTCATCTGAAATTTTTGTTGTAATTATGACCATTAGAATGATATGGGTCCAAATTGAGTCGAGGAGGAAGTGTAATAATGTTTCTCTCAACAATTTGTGGAAATAGAAGATAGAGAGTGATATTCAATTTTGTATGTGTATGCTTAGGTAGTTTCCATTGAAGCTCTTTAGTACTAGATACAAGTTTGACAGTTATTTTTGCTTTAGTAGGTTTTGCAGTTGGCTTGAAAGTTTATTTACTTTGAAAGTGCATAGAATATGAAGCCTATTCTTGATACTTAACCTTTCCTATAGATAATGATTTTGTTTCACATATATTAAGAGTATGACATAGATGATTGAAAGATGGAGATGTATCAAAGATAAAACTCTCCTAGATAGGTGGTAATATATTTTGGATAAATAAATATTGACGTTCATATTCCAAAAGAAAATTAGACACCTTAGGTTAGTTTTTATTATCTTGTAAGAAATAATCCACTAGATGTTCATCAGATCCTTGTTTGAGTTGTGTGAGTTTAACATAAGAGATCTTAGAATTGATATTGATAGAGAAATGAGTGAGAAAAGCATCAGCTAGATGCATAAAATATGTTATTGAGTCGATAGGTAGATCATAGAACCAACACATTATGTAGAAAAAAATCACACACTTTGGATTATATTTAGTCATGATCACATACTACTATTTATAGGGTTTTTGAGAGGATAAATTACTAATTAACTCCTGTATCTTGGCCATTTTTAATTGATTTCTATCATCATCCCTAAACTCAACCTCACACATGCCTGGTAATTTTTATCATCTTCCATCATTTTAGCCTTGACTGGGATGCCCACGCTTGTACTGGGGTGCCCATGGGCGCTCTAGTCCCACCAGGGCCCCCCGAATCCGTTTTGAACTTTCCCATAACTTTTTAGGATCTTTCTAGATATTTGAGGTCTTTATCTTTTTAGTCATTGTCCATTTCAGGGTTAACTACAAAATCATATGAAGTGAACCCTATAAATATAAAGTTATGATGCCATAATGAGGGACCAAGAACTAGTCACTACTATCATCCACCAAGAGTTGTATCCATCTATAGCATTTAGAGATCATTGTCATCCAATTATCTCCATCACTTGGGACAAGGATGGGATATCTGCATCACACAAGCATAGGGGAAGGATTATATTCTATTCCATGCACCATATATTACATTTTTCTACACATAGTTAGCTCACTACATCACATCACAAAGTGAGACTAACACAAGTGTAACCTAGGGCATGATTTACACACACACACATAGAACTATATTTGGGTATGGAATGTAGTGTAGGGTTGAGTTAGTAAGTCCACTATTGTTGAAACTTAGGTGAGTTTGACCCTATCATATGAATTTTGGTTTTGTAGGGATTGATTAATATTTATGATTTTGTAGGTCTTCCTTTCATCTTGGATTAGCATTGATGCCTTGCACAAAATAGTGAGTCTAATGCAATACACAACAAGGGTTTTGAATCACTTGTAGAACCTATGAAAATTAGTTCTAGATATTTTTGACATACTAGGGTACCCATTTTACAAACGAGATGACATGTACCTGCCCCAATCCCTCTCCAGGCACTCCAGTGTAGATAATTAGTTAATGTCCATCCTTTTGGGGGCTCTTATATAGTTGTTCATGATTCTAGTTTCCAAAATCACCTCTGCGACACATTCCCACAAGAATCTTCTATTAGTTGATTTCTTTCCTCTTCTCCCTTACAAATTGGGGTTAGCATTTCCTTTTTTAGAGTTTTTGGATCATTTACACACTTCCTTACTATATCTATTTACTTTATTTATAGTTGTTCATAACTTATATAAACTATTATTATTCCACATTTTAGTTAATCATTTTGGTGAACTGGATCTTGTTGGTTGTCAAATAAGGAATTTAATAAACGCAACAATCGGGAACTTAGAGAAGCCACCCTCAAGGAGAAGTGTACAATCTAAAATAAACTATTTTAATGGTAATTGAGAGGATAGAGAAAGACAAGAAAACATAAGAGAATCTTGAGGAACAATTACAAGTTCTCTCAAACTTCATTAGATCATTTCTCTCATATAACAAGACCCCTTTAGATCCTACTCCTCTTTCCTCACTTCCACCTATTGTTGTTCTTTCTAAAAGTGATATCAAATCCATAATAGAGATACATAAGCATATAGAATTTGGAAGATCTTATAAATCCTTAGTGGAAGGAATTTTTATATCAATGGTTGTAGTTTATGGAGAAGGCTTACAAATTATATGACAATATCATTTCCTCTCAATATCATGTCAACTCTGGGAATTGATACAATTTCTAAGAAAATCAAACTCGGGATAACTATTTTCAATAAATCCATATCATGAGAACCAATGATGAGAAAATAATATTATCACACAAGATATTTGATGATTCCAATAGAAATTTGTCAAATAATTAGACTTATAGTGTATAATGGAGAATCAATGTGTTATAAGAAGTTTGCAGTTGAACTAAGAAATATGTTATAAAAGGAGAATCACCTGAAATAAGAAATTTGCGTTTACTCCCAACATATTTGTAGTCAATTCTAAAAGCAAAATTATCCACAAAGAAATTAAATGGATAATGTCAAAGTAAATTTTAAATTACTTATAAAGGATTATATTTTCAAATAACAATGAGTCTACAAGGACAAGATGGAAGAACTTTGTGAGTTACACAATGTAATTGTTGAATCTGCAAAGCTCTCTTCCAAAATAGAGGTGCTGTAAAAGAAATGGATTATTCCTTAGAAATTTGGTTAGATTGCATGCCAAACACTATAGTCCCTAAATGTATGGAGATCTAAATTGTTGTCACCAAATTAAGAATCCATGTTCTCAAAATAAAGGTTCATAGTAGTACTAATTCCAAATGTTCCCAATGTTCCTTCTTCTTATGGTTCATAATCTACTTCTATCTAATTGTTATATTTTGAAGTTGGATTTATTTTTTTTAAAATAAAATTGAATAATAAAGCTAACTTATGTAATTAACTAATTAATTGTTTAGCATTTAATTAAATGATAATTAGTTAGACAGCTTGGTTACATCTTTCCCTCAACCTATATAAGGAATCTTTCTCACTTGTAAATGGATTGGATATTGGTGTCATTAAATGTAAATATAGAGTTTTTGATCAATACAGAAGAAGATATTTCTCTTTCCTTCATATGTGTTATTTCATTTTCTCTTCCTGAAATTTTTGAATGTGATAGTTTCATATATGTGAATTCTAAAACTTTTTGCTCAATCCATAGAATGTTTTTTGAAGAAGTTTGTGTCTATCTACATTTATATTATATTGATTTTTCTATAAATTGAATCATGTTTTATTAATATATTTTGCATAAATTAGTAAAATATAAATATTGATTCTTTATATTTTAAAGTTATTCTTCTTCCCTTCTCTCCTTATGGTAGTGGGTAATCTTACGAGAACCAAGGAGGATATTTGTATTCCTAATTGATGAATTAGCCTAAACTTTGTTTCCCCAACTCATTTTTGTTACCTGTATAAGTTGTTGTCATTCATCAAACCCTTTCTCTTTTTATCTCTTATGTATTGGAGATATGGAGTTATCCATAAGCACTAATACCCTTATTAAGTTATATTTAGTTTGTATATTTTTACAAATTTAGAGTTTCAAGTTTTGGGTAAATAAGGAGCCTCCCATAAAGAGGAGGGACTACTATCCCTTGAAATGTTTATTTCCTCCAATGACAAAATTTCTAACAAACAACCATGATTTATGCTTCTAATATGCATAAAATTTTATGGCATGAATCCATGCACATTATTTTCAAGTACTCATATAGAGTTACTAATAAAACCTTCCATCAAACTATAGCTTATGAATTATGTACCAGATAAAAACCTAATATCTCTCATTTAAAGGTATTTGATAGTTGTGCTTCTCTTCTCATTCTTAAATCCAAAAGACATAAAATTAATCCTACCTCCTAATCTTATATATTTTTTGGGCACGAAAATCACGAGTAAAAGGATTAAGATTATATGATCCATCCAAACATGAGATCATAGAAAATAGGAATGTTCATGTTCTTGAGAAACCATTTTGTGATTCTTCCTCTCTTCCCTCCTCTAGTCTCTCATGATTTGTAATCCCCAAAGATTAATAGCCTTTCTATAGATAATATGGAAATAAAACTCCTAGAGGATGAGCATCATTCCTCGATATTATGAATTTGGATATTGAGGGGAGTATTCATAATTTGTGTCTTAGTATTGAATTATTAAATGTTCTCAGAATATGGTTTTTACATTTTAGCCTAATAATCTAAGAAATAAAGACATGCGAGTTAGTAGACCTTGTAAACTATGTATGAAGTTCAACCTTGATCTTTTGAATAATTCATCCTATATGAAAGGTGGATTCAAGCTATGGAAGTTGAATACAATTCTCTAATCAAGAATAAAATTTGGAAAATAGTCCCTTTTCCTCTTAAAATAATCATTGTAGGATCCACATGGTTGTATAAAATTGATTAAGAGAATATTGAAATAAATATATCCTAAAATATTAATTATGCAATAATATAGATATAGATAATTAGAGTACATATTTGACCCAAGAAAGTAAGCTAGAATATAAGAAAACCTAGTTGCAAATAAAAGGTTAGAATATGTAACTCATTCACAAATAATCTTTGATTATGGCGAGTTTATGAAATGATGAACATGATGAGGTAAGTGTCACACCCGAGTTGAATAAATTGTGAGATTGCAGGATCTTCTTAGACTAGGGTAATGGACGGGTTAGGGGCATCTATGGCACTGCAAACCTCTTCCAAGTGCTTTTGACTACTCAAAACCTCATAAAAGTAATTCCCCAGTGTCTCAAGATGTTTGATGTATATTGCCTTTAATCACCTATATGTCATTGAACTTATTTATTTTTCACCTTAATCTTGCAAGAAGAAATAAAACCTGCAAACCCCAAAACACATCAAATCGTAAAAAGAAAAAGATACAAAGGGGATTCCAACTAATCCTGGCATTCACATGACTGAGTGAACTTATGATTTTGGAACTACACTACATGTAAGAACCTGTGTAGTTCTACATGTGTTTGTGTATAGGATTGTACCTAGGTGAATCTTGTGTGAGTCACACATGAATGTCAAATAACAACTAGATGTAGAATATGTGGACAAATGTGTGCTTGGAAAAATGAACTTCCGCTCCTATGAAGTACATGCGAAGGAAATTCCATCCCTTGTCCCTTGTATGGATACTAGATGGATGTTTTGTTGCTCTAGTAATTCGTTTAGATGAAACCTTAGGTAGTGGTAGATAATTCTTAGTCCTTGGTCCTTTTTATGATCACATGACTTTGTATTTATATGATTCTCTTGTTTGAATTTCAGAATTAACCACAAAAATGCTTACTAGTATTAAATAACATACCCATAGAAATATGAAACACCCAAAATATGCAAACAAAGTACAATGAGGTCGGGGGCACTGAGCATTGACATCGTGGTTGGGCGTTAGTGTCTAGATTGAGATAAACAAAAGCATGAAAGGTCATAGTTGGTAAAAATTTGTGTAGGATTAGAGAAGAAAATAGAATGTAAGTAAAGAGGCCAAAAACATTGGTCAATTATTACTTTTTCTCTTAAGAATCATATAAATAGTCAGTATACAATCGGGACTAAAAATATACCCAAAGTGTGTGATTTAGTGACTAGATTTTCCCCAATTTATGTTGTTAAGAGAATTATCGATAACATAAAGTAGATAAGATATTATTACCTAATAACCATGTAGATCAATGTTGAAAATCATTCCAAGAGATAGGAAAATCAGTGAAGTGATAAAAATATGAAGTGTGGATGCTAAAGAAGAGGAAGCCAAAAATGATGATGACCCTAGGGGTAAAAATGTATATGTAGAATGTTTTTGTACCTTTTGTTGACATCACTTCATGTGTGTTTTATGTGACTACCACTTCCCACATAGATGAACCTGGAAAAGAGAAGAATGAACAAGTAGTCAAATACATGTATATGAAAATTTCAATCAAAATGCTTAAAAACTGTGTAAGAAAGTATGTAACAATGTGAAAAGGAACATGTGCACCTGATCTATGATGAGTGAAAGAGATAGAAAGGATCTCAAATATGATGTATAAGAACATGTTGTTTTATCGATCTCATGCCAACTACACTAAGTGCAAGTTTTTTGGGTGATCTCATGCTACATTTGTGCAAGTACGAAAGAAGTTTAGGGAGAAAAGTCTAGTTTTATTCTCCAACATTTGATTTCTTCCCAAAGTATAAACACCACTACAAATAGTGCATACAAATTAGATATATTTCAATCTAACACAAAATTAGAAAATAATATGTAATGCATGCATGTCAAGTGCTAAAATACTATGTATCTAATAAAATCCATTATGTGTACTACCAAAAACTCTAATGAACTGAGAAAAAAATTGTAAATATCCCCTGGTCAAAATCTTCTAGGAAGGTTGAAAGGAAGCAACATGCTAATGTCTGTGTTTAGGCTCTAGTATCTATCATGTGCTGAAAACCCAAGTTAGATTGTCGGCCATTTATGAGAATAAAGTTTGTGTTATACCGATCTTGAACTATGATTGTATCTTGAAAGATAAACCGAAATTGATGCCCTATAGGAGGAGGGAGTGTGTTTCCTCGAAACTAAGGCACGCATAAAAAAATTGGTTAAAAAAGATTTAGTGTAATTAAGTCAAACACTCATGTAAAAGACAATACACAAGCTAGCAATAAAGAAGATGATACACAAGAAGATGATATAGACCACAAAAAGTGGATTAAAAACATGGGACATTACTCACAATTTTGCAAGACAATTGAGGCCAACATGGCAAAAGACATACAATATGCACATAGGACAAAGGGAAAATCCCAACAAAAATAGCATATAATGGCAGATAAGAGAAAATAGTGGCAAGAAATGTATTAGATTACCATGGAAGTAATTAGACCTACAATACAAATGTTACACATGAAGTAACCGTTAGCATATTATAAATATATAAATTATGTCAAAGTGTGTATAATCAGATATAGTAGTGTGCTATGAAAAATGAAACAATAACTTTGTAGTGTGTAGAAAAGTGGATGCCCCAGTGCTCTGGTACAAGATAGGTAAGAGGTATTATGCCAAGCATCCATGTTGCGTGTAATGATATGTGTAGAGTTTTCTATCACAACTAGAAGCTAAGTGAACACACGTGTAGATAGAAAGATGATGACACATCAAGTATTTCTCTAGCATGTGTAATCAAGTGTACATGTAACAAGTAAATGTAAGCAATAGTAAGTATGACACATATATGCAATATGTTGTTGATGATATTTAATGGCATGTAGTGTTAATGTGATAGGATGAATGTGCCACATGAGTGGATGTGTATGCATGAGATGAGGTTGATTTATACATGCCTCCTCAGTAATTGAGAATGAACCATAGACCAAGAGTGTGTTGTGATGAATGTGCGTGAGAAATAGATTTCATGAATACACCGAGTCGTAGTCTGTTGTGTGATGTGATGTGAGTTTAATGAGTCTAATATTCCCTCACCAAACAAGTGGAAGACATAGGAAATTTTTTTCATCAGTAATGATAACAAAAATGTACCAAGATTTGTAAGAAGTGAGATGGTAGAATTACGAGACAGATGACAATACTATAAGGGGAAAAGTAAAATGACCCCCAAGTGTACAATGATTTTATCTCGATAAAATTTTAATATGAGGCTCTTCCACCTGATAACTACAGAGATGAAGGCATGTTATCATGCTCTACAATTGGAGTGGATGATAAAAATGATGAGTCGGTGAATGAGACTGATGTACATGACACCTTCGATGTGGTGAGTGCATATGTGAAGGGGACCGAAATTGTGATGTGTACCTATATGAAGGAGAGTGAGGAGGTGATGTATACCTATATGCGGGAGTAGTCCGAGTTGTAGTCTTAGATTGATGTGAGTGATTAGCCGACTAATGAGACCGGGTAAGTTGTGCACAAACAGACAAACTAGGAGAAAATTATGCATTAGATTTAAGAGGTCTTATTCACCTACATGCTCTAGGAGTGCAATGAAAACTCAATAGCATGTTGTGGACATGGTGTGGATGGAGGAACACCATTTATAGTAATGAATTTCATGTTATGAATGAATTTTAGACACAAGTGATTCATGAAAGTGATATCTCGAGATACGTGAAACCAGAAAAGACATAAGATCATGTCACACGCTCAGTTCAACTAATGGTGGCATGAGAAAAGGCATAAGCATGGTAAGAGGATAAAAAGTAACCAAAATCTTGACATAAATGTATGATTGAGGAACCAGATCTGAAATTTGAAAGAGTGGATAATCTTTAGTGACAAGAAGTGAAATAGAAGATGCGCTTATGTGGAATGATTGATCAACCATGTTGTTGTTGATAGAAATGGAGCTAATATAAGCAATAATTTGTAAGTGATCATAAGATAATGTAGCATGATAGTCATGATCTTAGAAAGTAATTATAGGATGGGATGCCACAACATGAGAAACTAGGAAATCTAGAGCCCGTAATAGGAGGAGACATTGTGGAATATGTATGATGGAGAAAGAGTCATCGTTAGCTTGTCATGTTATAGAATAATATTGTCAAATATCTTGAGCTTGTGATTTTCATTGATTGGCGTGGATGTTCTAGGCCCAGGAAATTCAATAGCATTATAATTGATAATATCTTGAATAATATTACGAATATCGAAGAATTAATCTATATAATGCTCATCACATTGATGATAGTCTCATCTGAAATTTTTGTTCTAATTATGACCATTAGAATGATATGGGTCCAAATTGAGTCGAGGAGGAAGTGATATAATGTTTCTCTCAATAATTTGTGGAAATAGAAGATAGAGAGTGATATTAAATTTTTAGGTGTATGCTTAGGTAGTTTCCATTGAAGCTCTTTAGTACTAGATACAAGTTTGATAGTTATTTTTTGTTTAGTAGGTTTTGCAGTTGGCTTGAAATTTTATTTACTTTGAAAGTGCATAGAATATGAAGCCTATTCTTGATACTTAACCTTTCCTATAAATAATGATTTTGTTTCACATATATTAAGAGTATGACATAGATGATTAAAAGATGGAGATGTATCAAAGATAAAACTCTCCTAGATAGGTGGTAATATATTTTGGATAAATAAATATTGACGTTCATATTCCAAAAGAAAATTAGACACCTTAGGTTAGTTTTATTATCTTGTAAGAAAAAATCCACGGATGTTCATCGAGATCCTTGTTTGAGTTGTGTGGGTTGAACATAAGAGATCTTAGAACTGATATTGATAGAGAAATGAGTGAGAAAAGCATCAGCTAGATGCATAAAATATGTTATCGAGTCGATAGGTAGATCATAGAACTGACACATTATGTAGAAAAAAATCACACACTTTGGATTATATTTAGTCGTGATCACATACTACTATTTATAGGGTTTTTAGAGGATAAATTACTAATTAAATCATGTATCTTGGCCATTTTTAATTGATTTCTATCATCATCCCTAAACTCAACCTCACACATGCCTGGTAATGTTTCATCATCTTCCATCATTTTGGCCTTGATCGGGATGCCCATTCTTGTATTGGGGCACCCATGGGCACTCTAGTCCCACCAGGCCCCCGAATCTGTTTTGAACTTTCCCATAACTTTTTAGGATCTTTCTAGATATTTGAGGTCTTTAAATTTTTAGTCATTCTCCATTTCATGGTTAGCTACAAAATCATATGAAGCAAACCCTATAAATATAAAGTTATGATGCCATAATGAGGGACCAAGAACTAGTCACTACTATCATCCACCAAGAGTTGTATGCATCTATAGCATTTAGAGATCATTTTCATCCACATAGCTCCATCACTTGGGATAAGGATGGGATATCTACATCACACAAGCATAGAAGAAGGATTATATTCTATTCCATGCTTCATATATTACATTTTTCTACACATAGTTAGCTCACTACATCACATCACAAAGTGAGACTAACACAAGTGTAACCTAGGGCATGATTTGCACACACACACACACAGAACTATATTTGGGTATGGAATGTAGTGTATGGCTGAGTTATTAAGTCCACTACCATTGAAACTTACGTGATTTTGACCCTATTATATGAATTTTGGTTTTGTAGGGATTGATTAATATTTATGATTTTGCAGGTCTTCCTTTCATCTTGGATTAGCATTGATGCCTTGCACAAAATAATGAGTCTAATGAAATACACAACAAGGGTTTCGAATCTGTTTTAGAACCTATGAAAATTAGTTCTAGATATTTTTGACATACTAGGGTACCTAATTTACAAACGAGATGACTGCACCTGCCCCAATCCCTCTCCAGGCACTCCGGTCTAGATAATCAGCCAATGTCCATCCTTTTTGGGGCTCTTGTATAGTTGTTCATGATTCTAGTTTCCAAAATCACCTCGCAACACATTCCCACAATAATATTCTATTCGAGTTGAGTTCTTTCCTCTTCTCCCTTGCAAATTGGGGTTAGCATTTCCTTTTTAGAGTTTTTGAATCATTTACACACTTCCTTACTATATCTATTTACTTTATTTACATTTGGTCATAAATTAAATAAACTATTATTATTTCACATTTTAGTTAATCATTTTGGTGAAATGGAAAACCTTGTTGATCTAAGAGTTAAAACTTAGAATCTTCGATTCCAAGATCCCTCCTACCATGGGTAAATCTTAGAATCACGAGAGCAGAAAATGATAAAGAAATTGTTCTTAAAAATGGAATCCATTAAAAATGAATCACCCGGTAGAGTCACCAAAAACTTATGGTTTTAAAATAAGGACTTTAATGAAAGCAATATTAAGGGGATAGAAAGTCCCTCCTCTTTAATGAAAACAATGTCCTTAATTAAGTTACAAGAGAGCTCAACACTAATAATATAAGAAGAAAAATCCGATTATGGTTGAGGACGGCCCACCTTTGAGGATCGATATCTGAATTTATTCAATGCTTTTGCTATTTCCATGCCTCTTGGAATTTTTGTGGTGGAAGTGGCTTGAGTCCAAGTGATTACACATTTCTCCGTATCTTTATCAAATTTGGTATGCTCCAGGTATTCTTTATTTGCCTCGGTAATTGCAGATTGAAGGGAGAAAATGTCCTTTATCTTCTCTTTGGTAATTGACTCCTCTCTAAACAAGTCATCCTTAACAAATGTTACAATCGAGCTTTGATTTCTTGAAGAGAGAAGGGAATGCCTAAAATTTCATCTTGAAGTTGGCAGTGGATATCTTTAAAGGTAGATGAAACACAAGTTTTAAAAGACTCTCCCTTCTGCCATACATTCTTTAATTCTCCCAGTGCTTCTTCTAGAACCTTCATCTTCCACTTGACACTGAAAATCCATGCCTTTGACAAGTTATTCTTGGCATCATCAAATACATTGTTGACCAACAAAATCTTCTCATCAATTTGGTCCATTAGGCAAAGATCTATAATACAACTACTCCAGAGCTTCAGCTCTTTATCCATGGCTTTGATTGAGGAAGTGAATCTCTACTATATATTAATCACATTCTCGTTGGCCTTAAAGAAATCCTAAATGAAATTCAAGCCTTATATAATCATGTCATCTAGCATGGCCTCAATAACCTTCCCATAAGTAGTATACTTATGTATGTATTTGATGCTCGAACTTCATCTGGATGAGAATAATGGGAGGTGGAAGAGTAGCTAGTGGAGCAGGATCCAAAACATTATCTTTGGCCAATAGTGACGTGATAAAGATGGAAAGAACTTGGTTATGTTCTTCCAACTATTCTATGGTCTACTTTCCCTTCTCAACTCATTTAATAACCCTTGTTACCATTTCTTGAAGGTTATGAACCTCACTCTCAAGAGTGGATTCTCCCATTGGGATCCTTGAAAGCTCTAAATTAGAGACCAAAAGATCCTACTTTTCCTTATCAACCTTGGGCTTTACAACTTCTAGAAACTATTGGCCATGAGCATCAATTACTAACCTTGAAGTGGTCTTGGATTTCTTTCTTTGGAGGGGGAGGGGAAGTACTCAAAACAACTGCCACAACATCAAAATTTGGCCCTATTAGATGAGAATAATATTTTCTCTTCTTTCTATCAACCATGGGTTGTACCCAAGCAAAGGTAAAAGAAGAAGAGGAAGGAAGGAACAAGAGGCCGAAGAGCAAGTGAACTCATGACACTTAGAGTATTAACCACTATTTCCTCTAGCAAAGAAGTGGATGGAGCATCAGGAGCTTCCTTTATAGAGGAGTCTATGGTATTAGGAGGTTCAGTACTAGACATTTCCTTTTCTTCTTCAACAGTGACTTCAGGAGCTCCTGCAGGATTTGGCACTTCACCATCATCACTTTCACTAAGAACAATAATGTTCTCTAGTCCTGAAGGAAATTCTGAATGCTTAAGAAGAGATTCTTCCTCAATTGGTTCTTGTTTAACCTCTTTAATCTTATTTTGATACACTTGAGTAGAAGAAGATGGAGTAGATGACTCAGGTTATTTCATTTAGGAAGAATGAGGGGTTTTTTCAAGTATCTACTTGGTTGTATGTGCTTCCTTCACTAGTGTAGAGGTATCTACGGACGAAGATCCACCCTGATTCTTCTTGAGCTCAAAACCTTCTGTCGAACCAAACTTTAGTTCTTAAAAGAAACAGGGGGCAATAATCTCAACCAAATCATCTCTCTCTCTTTTATACCAATCCGAATATTCTAAAGGAGTGTGTTTGATTGTTGTTTCATAATCAAAGGATTGTTAAGTCCTCATCATCATCCTTAAATCCTTCAGGAACTTGGTAACGATTGAGATCTCTAATTCTTTATAGAGAGAGTATACCAAAGTGCCTCCGTCGGCTTTAAAATCCTTTACACAATCAGCCTAGTAATCCTTAGTATCTAGCTTGTGATGATAGTTTATCCTAAGGTTCTGATCAATAAAATTCTTCAGATCAAAACAAGTGCTAGGTCTTAAGAAATTGACAGTGATAGGAGTGATATCCCTTTCTACATTTTGGGCATCCAAAGTTTTTTTACATGTATAGTCTCCCAAAGAGATAGGGAAATGCAGGCCAATGATCTTCTTGTCCCTGTAGGTTCTATGGAGTTTATCAAGTTGCCTACACACTTCAACAAGAGCCATTTTATGATTACAAAAATAGGTAGCTTGAGGGGTATATTTTCATAGCCAGCCAACTTGATGTATGGAAAACCTCCTGAATTCAATGAAAAAATCCCCATACCTAGCTATCGGGTTCATAGCTTCATCGAGAAAATATCCTAACAAAGTGTTACCCTCTAAGAGTCTTGCAATATACATGGTGAAAGCATCATTGACTCTTCCGAAATTGTGATTGCTAGCTTCAAGGTTAAACTAAGGGCGATGTATGTGTAAATAGGCTCATTCTTCCGGCCCTCCATGTAGGTGAAACTAAACCAAAGGTGCAAGTGGGAGGGTATACATGAGATAAGAAGTAATATAGAACTTCTTAGTCTATTGAACACTACACAATTGCTCATCAAATTCATGCAAACAATTTCGAGACCAATTAATGTTCTCGCTTTCCCTTGCATATGATATTTATAAAGGGAACATCTAGAAGTGAAATTCATTGGTGGAAGGAAACCCCATGATACGGGTGAGCAAAATAATAAAATCAGATAGCTCCTCATTAAAATCAACCCTGAATAATGCCTTGGAGAGTTGGGACGCTCCCTTCTTAGGGTTCTTTAACCATGACTTTGCTATTTGGGCCTTATATTTCTCCTTTGTCTTGATCAAATATGGTTTGAGCTTGAGCAAAAGTGAGAACTATGGAATCTTCATCTCTAGAATGCGTAGGGCAGCAAAAATGGTGATAACATCTAGTTTAGCAATTAATTCCCCATGCACATTAGTAAGTTCCTTGGTATCTGGGTTAAAATGGGCTCTGTAGGAAAGCACAGTGTTGACACGCTATATATAGATAGGAAAACCAGCCGCTTATGTAATTCCCATCCTCTGATCATTTGTGCCATGGGAGTAGGATTAGAGCATGTTAGTCTGCCCCAAAAATCTCCAAAATCTAAGTGTTGAACCTCACTATCTATGATATCAAGTACAAAGGTCTCAAGAGGTGACACATGTTCTTGACCTTAAAACTTGATCTTCATTTTTTGCAACGCGTAGGGGAATAGCCTTCCAAAATCAAATTCGTGATGAAAATGCAAAGGGATACGGGGACACAAGTAAGAAAATTTAATGGAAAGGATTCGAGGAAGAAATGGCAAGTGAGCAATGTGAAAATGCATATGGGATAGTCCCATTAAATAGCCATTCGGAGAGAGAGAAGGTCATTAAATTCACCTTGCTTGACTCAAAAAGATGAAAAGTGAGAAAGTAGAGAAAACTAGCCTAGACAACTTTGGTACATTTGGAACATGAGGGGCCCGAAGATGCGATCCAGCTAACGTGGGTGATGCGGGAATGTGGGACATATGAGCACAAATGTTCGGGAACTCAAAAACATGAAGAACGTGAGGGACATAAAGACGCTATTTTTCGATGCACGTGGTGCGGGGAATGCGGGAACCAAAAGTATGGACACATTTGGGACATACGGGACAAAATTACGTGAAGAACCCGATACGGGCAATCAAGGAAAAGGAAGTGCGGGTGAACTTGGGACAAACAAGCCAAAAAGTTCCAATAAATCCATCATCAAGGATTTGTGGGGAAAGCCCGATCGGTAACAGAATGCCAACAAGTGTTTGGGACATGAGGGACAAAAATGTCTGAAAAACCCACAAATCACTAAAATGACTCCAATAAATGTGAATTTCACTATCTCCTTAAATTTTTACTTCACTAGAACATTACTAAAGGGTGTCAACTCAAAAATGTTAAATTTATGACTTCCAAAAGAAGGGAAATTTTGAGAGGACAACAACTGGCTCTTTCTGGGGATGACGTGACTAGATCATAGGAACAAGGCAAGACAAGAATCAAGAAAAACTCGGGAAGAATAATAAAGTGCCTTATCCATTGGGCAAATAGATTCAAAGGTAAGACAATATAGAAGACAACACACCAAAAATATGAAAAGAAAAAAACAAAACAAAGGAAAGGGAAAGCAAACGCACACTGTACATAATATACGTAGGACTTCCTATTCACCTAAGACTTGAAAAATTTTAGTAGTCGCCCACTATAAGGGAGTGGGAGAGAGCATCCATCCATGTAAACAAGATAGAAAGAATTTTCATCGAAAAAGTGCCTAATTATAAAAGGACCAAATGAAAGAGAATGAAACATACCATGGCTTCCTCGAGGTTCATGTATTTTATAACAAGACAAAACACTGTCTCCAAATTTTTTATCTCGGATCTGATTTTCTTGTCAAATAAATATTTCACCTTCTACTGATGGGTAGATATTCTATCAAAAACCTATAGCCTATATTCATTCAACTTATGAAGATACATGATCATTTTATCTAAAGAATCACTAAAACTAGTTTCCTCAATGGCCTTTATCAAATACAAAGTTGGTATCTCCACTGTCATTGGTATTTGGGCTTCTACACCATACAACGCTTGAAAAGGGGACATCCCAACTACTATTTTAGGTCTAATTCTATCTTCCCAGAGAGCATCATAGAGCTTCTTGTACTAGTTTCTCTAAGATTCATTAACAAGCTTTCTCATGATGGTCACCAAATTTTTGTTTTTGATTCTTCTTGACCATTCCCTTGAGGATAGTAATATGAGGAATGAGCAAGGGAAATACCATATCCATAGTAGAAATCCATCATCTCAGAGAAGAAAAATTTGAAGCATTATCAGTCAAAACATTGTTTGGTACTCCAAACCTTATCAGGATGTTCTCTTTGAAAAAATTACATACTACCTCGAAGTGGTACTTATAAGCTGGGATAGCTTCTACCCACTTAGTGAAATAATCTATCACGGTGAGTACATGATTATGTCCTGCACTTGAAGATGGATTGAGTGTTCTAATGAAATCCAAACCCCACTTTTAAAAGGGTTCTTCAATCACAAGTGGTTTAAGTGGTAAAGCAGCTAACTTTGGTCTTCCTAAAAAGTTTGACAAGCTTCACATTTATCAACCCACCTTGATGCATCCTTAAAACAAAGTAGGCCAATAGTACCACATGCAGCAAAATTTTGTGGGCAATAAGAAGATGAGAAATGACCCCCATAGGCTTGGTCATGGAAGGATGAGAAAAGCTTCTTTTGTTTCTCTTTGTCAACACATTTCAAGAATCTTCCATCCACTCCTCATTTGAACAAAGAATTCTCCCACAACACGTATTGTGTTGATCTTAGTTTGATATCCCTCTTCTCCTTAGTAGTTAAATGAGATGGGCATTCACCATAGGTGAGGAAGTAACCAATTTTAGCATACCATTCATCCATTGAGCTGAGAAACATAACAATAGGAACATCAACCTCATCCTTAGGCAACTCATGACCAGCTCCTGTAACAATGAGTTCACATAGGCCTTTACCCCAAACTAATTTAGTTGGTTTGATGTCAATATCATATTCTTAAACCTTTGCTACCCAGTTTCCTCTCTTAGTTCCAAATTCTTGTTGTGTAAGAATAGACTTGATGGTTGTATCGGGCACAAGCACCACTCAGTGAGAGTTAAGGATATAGAATTGAAACTACTTAACAACTTTAACCAATTCAAAATCATGTTTCGCCATCATAGTATACTTCAGCTCGTGATTTTTAAGAATATAGCTCATGAATGAAATTGGGAGCTCGTGATCCTAGAATCTCTCTGGGTCAATACAACGGCCAGGGTACTTTCTATGGCATAGCAATAGATAATAAAATCCTTGTTGAAATTTGGACATGCTAAGATAGGAGTCTTAGCAATAGCTTTTTTAATATTTTCAAATGCTTCTTTTCCTCCAGGGACCAACCAAACATTTGTTTTCCTTTCATCATTTGAGAAATATTCAAGGTTAACTCTATAAAATTAGGGATGAATCTTCTCAGGAAGTTGATCTTACCAAAGAAAGAATGCACTCCCTTTTTACTTGTAGGAAGAGGAATCTATTGAATAGCTTGAACTCATTCAGGATCAATCTTGATTCCTTCCTTGGAGACAACATGTCCCAAAAAATTTCCCTCCGTGACACAAAAGACATATTTCTTGGGGTTCAGGGAAACTCCATGTTCTCTACATTTCAAGAGAATTGTTTCTAGATGTTGAAAGTGATCTGCTCTATTTTTGGAAAATACAGTTAGGTCATCTAGATACACAACAATACATTTTCATTTTAGGCTTCAAAAGGCCAAGTCCATAGCTCTTTTAAAGGTGGCACCAGCATTAATGATTCAAAAGGGCATCCTATTGTAGGAAAAAGAACCCCAAGGAGTGGTAAAGGCAGTCTTGTGCTGATCTATAGTGCTGAATTTTACTTAGTTATATCCTAAGAAACCATCAAGCATGGACAAAATCTCAGCTCCTCTAATATCTTGCAACACCTTGTCCATCATGGGTAAGTGGTAGTTGTCCTTTAGAGAAGCGTGATTCAGATTCCTAAAATCAGCATAGATTTGAATCTCACCATTTTTCTTCCTAACAGGCACATTGTTAGCGATTCAAGTTGAATGATGAATGGGAAAGATAATCTTGGTCTTTAACAAATTTTGTATCTCTTGAAAAATGGTGTCATCAATATTTGAATTGTACTACCTTTGCTTTTGTTTAAAAGGTTTAATCCTAGGTTTGAGAGGAATGAAATGTTGCATCTCTTTTGGCTTAAAATATTTCAGATAATCATAAGAATAAAAGTACATCAACATACATATTTAAGAGATTTACTACCTTCTTCCTTTCCTCTTATGTGCAACATTTACCAATAATCACCATTTTAGGGTCAATAGAGCTCCCAATGTTAACCTTTTCATGTTCGGTAGATTGTTGAGCTCTTTTAAAAGCTTTAGACTTAACATACTGTCATGTTTATCAAACAATTCTTCCGGACTCACTAGCCCTTTAGGGATCTTGTTACCTTTTAGTCTCGAGGCACCCATCTTGATATATCCCCTCTTTGACACCTTCCTCATTAGAATATACACTCTCACAAGGTAAATTGTCACTTCCTTTGAAATATAATTGTTCAAATTTATCCCACGAGTTCCAAGAAAGAGAGAAAATTCTAGTCATTATTAAAAAATTCCAATTGTTTACATTATCTGGTACACTTGGTCTATGGATCATTTCAATGGTGAATTTATCCCGAGAGAAATCGGGGTGAGGTACTAGTTTTATGTGCTTCCATCCCTAGTGTAGAGTTGCCTCACGGAAGAAGATCCACCTTGATTCTTCTTGAGCTCACAAACCTTCTTGTCGAACCAAACTTTAGTTCTTACAAGAACAAGGGCAATAATCTCAACCAAATAATCTCTCTCTTTTTTGTACCAATCTGAATCTTCTAAAGGAGTGTGTTTGATTGTTGTTTCTTATTCAAACGACTGTTAAGTCCTCATCATCATCCTTAAATCCTGCAGGAACTTGGT
Source organism: Taxus wallichiana var. yunnanensis (assembly GCA_018340775.1). Classification (NCBI taxonomy): domain Eukaryota; kingdom Viridiplantae; phylum Streptophyta; class Pinopsida; order Cupressales; family Taxaceae; genus Taxus; species Taxus wallichiana. The sequence continues at coordinate 847,801,673 of CM031243.1, read as the reverse complement.
AGAGATTTAGATCTCTAATTTGTTGTAGAGAGAGTCTCCCATAGTCCCTCTGTCTGGCTTCAAAATCATCTACACAGTTAGCCCAGTAATCCTCACTATCTGGCTTGTGATGATAGTTTATCCTGAGGTTCTAATCAATAAAATTATTCAGATCAAAACACGTCCTATGTCTAAAGAAATGGACAGTGAGAGGAGTGATATCCCTTTCTACATTTTGGGCATCCAAAGCTATTTTACATGTATAGTTTCCCAAAGAGATAGGGAAATGCAAGCTAGTGATCTTCTTGTCCTTGTAGGTTCTATGGAGTTTATCAAGTTGCTTGCAAATTTCAGCCAGAGCCATTTTATCATTGCAAAAGATGGGGAGCTTGAGGGGTGTATTTTCATATCTAGCCTTCTTGATGTATGAAAACCTCCTGAATTGGATGAAGAAAGCCCCATACTTGGCTATCAAGTTCATAGCTTCATCAGAAAATCTCCTAGCAGTGTCACCCTCTAAGAGTCTTACAATATACATGGTGAAAGCATCATTGACTCTTTTGAAATTGTGATTTCTAGCTTCAAGGGTAAACTAAGGGCAGTATGCATAAATAGGCTCATTCTTCTGGCCCTCCATGTAGGTGAAACCGAACCACTTTCGGGATGCGGCTAGGGTATACATGAGATAAGAAGTCATATAGAACTTCTTAGTCATTTGAACACTAAATAATTTCTTAGTAAAATTCATGCAAACAATTTCAGCCCAATTAATGTTCTACTTGCCTTCGCAGATGATATTTATAAAGTGCCACATCTAGATGCTCCTTCTTATGGTTCTTTAACCATGATTTCGCATTATTCGCGCCTTATATTTCTCACTTTCTTGATCGAATAGGGTTTGAGCTTTAGCATGAGTGAGAACTATTGAATCTTCAGTCTCTAGAATACGTACGGCATTAACAATGCAAGTAGCATCTAGTTTAGCAATTAATTCCTCATGCACACATTAGTACGTTCCATGGTATCCATGTTAAAATGGGCTCTGTAGGAAAGCATGGTGTCGAAGACACTATAAAGAGATAGGAAAACTAGCTGCATATACAATTCCACTATCATTAATCATTTGTGCCATGGGAGCATGATTCGAGCATGTTAGTCTACCCCAAAATCTAAAAATCTAAGTGCCGAACCTCACTATCTCTCGATATCGTGTACAAAGGTCTCAAGAGGTGAGACATGTTCTTGACCTTGAAACTTTATCTTCATTTTTTGTAACACATAGAGGAATAGCCTTCCAAGATCAAAATTGCAATGAAAATGAAAAGGGATATAGGGAACGAGCAAGTAACTTTAAAGGCAATTTTTTCGAGCAAGAAATGGAAAACGATCAATGTGATAAATGCATAGGGGATATTCCCATTAAATAGCCATTTAGGAGAGATATGGTTATTAAACGTGTATTAAATTCACCTTGCATCAACTCAAATAGATGAAAAGTGGGAAAATTAGAGAAAATTGGCTGGATGACCTTTGCTACATTTGGGACATGAGGGATGTGAAGATGCAATCCGGATGACGCAGGTGATGCAGGGAATGCGGGCCAAATGAGCACAAGCGGTCAAGAACTCAAAAAATTGAAGGACATGAGGAACACGAAGATGCAATTCGACCAATTTGCATGGTATGGGGAATGCTAGAAAAAAGCACAAACACTTTTGTGATAGATGGGAAAAATTATGCAAAGAACTGATGTGAGCAATTTAGGTGATCGGGTAAAAGAAATTCTGGATGAACTTGGGACAAATGGGCCAAAAGTTCGATAAAGCCATCGATCAAGGAGTTGAGGGGAAAACGGCTGATTGGAGAATAGAAGGCTGGAAGTATTTGGGACATGAGGGACAAAATGTCCGATAGACCCATAAATCACCAAAATGACTCAAATAAATGTGAATTTCATTCTCCTCAAATTTTTACTTCACTAGAACATTACTAAAGCGTGTCAACTCAAAGAAATTCAAATTTCGACTTTCAAAAGAGGGTAAATTTTGAGAGGACAACATATCTTCAAATCCACCTTTCATTCTAGGGACTTTCTCATCTTTTTTATCATGGCTACCAATTTTTTTCAAGTCTCTTTATCTAATTTAATTATGATATATCCACATTTCAAAGTTATTTGGAAAAAACAACTAGACAACATGTATTTGGATGACAATACGTCGCCACATAAAATAAGTCCTATATTCAATCATTTATCTAATGACCCTAGTGATCCTCAATCTAATAAACCCCTCTTGGAATCAATCCACACTCTACATGATTTATTTCAAGATAAATTTAAGGCAATGGAATCTATGATTATATTTCTCGAGATCTGAAATTCAGGTACTTATGTTTGCTTCTCAATCACATTTTTTGCTCATTCTACATCTTATATAGAATTTATGCCCACTACATGTCCTCTAGTTGAACATCAATACATGTCATTCCTCGATCCTCTCATATTTAAGCATAATACTATTCCACATGAAATTCTTATCTAAGTTTGCTTAGTCATCAATTCATCACTCTACCACCTACTCATTACTATTCTCCTTACCAGTTAGAAAAATATCAAGGTCATCAATATTGAAATTATCATCAAATCAATGGACATAATGACAATTATTTCCACACTTTTCCATGAATAATCAAACATATTAAGCATCAAGGACTTATTTAACTTACTACACGTCATTCTAATATAAATGATAACTACCATTGGGGTCCTAAATATAATTTATCTATATCTAATGCTAATCACGATAGTGTTACACAAGAAACTCCTAAGAAAAAATGTCATACAATTAGTTCACCTCATACTCCACAATATAAGATACAACCAAGTCAATCATCGCCAAAATTAGTTCACAATCTCCTACTAGTAAGTAATATATCATATCACCAAGTCCACATAAGAAACCTACCTTCAAATTTGGTGCAACGTGGCATCCTCTCAAGTCTAAGCTCCAACCAATAAATTTCTTCAAAGAAACTAATCCTCCTACTAGTGGTCAAGAAATATTTTCAATTTCACCGTCATCACATAGTTATATTATTAACTTTATCCAACATGGTTCAACTGTATGCAAACCTTGTCTCTAGTAGGTGACTCTTATCACTCTACCCTCCTGATGATACACACATATTCTTATGGTTCTTATATGAATGTTAAGTAGTATTTTACAATAAATAATCACATTTCATCTTACATTAACCTATCTATCTACTACATAACCAATCATTCATACATTTGTAATACTCTCTCATCCTTTATCCCATCATTGAATCACTCTTAAAAAATATATAGTGATTCACCACCTTCATAAATCATTTATTCAATAATGTGTGCATTATCATACACTTGGGAGGCATAACATCCCACATTCTCCCCTAGTCTTAGCATCTACGCATATCTCATCTTTGCATTCTTATAGATCACTCTCTTAGCATAAGCATGATAATCACATGTTCTAGCATTGACCATTACCCAATGACACACTCTTGTGCTTTAGTTTACATTTGAATTTTGATGGATTACTACACATGAACCTCACATATTGCACTATAGGGCCTACACATCACATCCATTCACACATTACGTGTTACAACATCTTATATCCTACATTTAGTCTACAACATTTTTTTATTTTTAAATCATAAATTATACTCGTCTTCATCATACTCAAGTAACATTACATCCTATACACTCTTAGAAACCCTACACATGTTGCATTCAATGCTATACATACACATCAGATGGTCAATTTTCATCTTCCTTTCATTTGTCATTTGTCATATTCTATGCACCGTACTCACCACCCTATGATAGACTTTAGTTTCTCGGTCCATACTCAAGTATCGATGGTTTATAAATAAAAAGGACCTTACATTCATCACATGTTTAGCATTTAACCTCTCATCATGTGATTTTAATAGTTTAGTTACATGATCTTTAGGATAAATTGTCACCTATCCCATAATCTTGTAGTGGTATACACATTAGGATACATCACCACTCCCTATTATTCATCTTGTTGTCATATACACTTTTAGACTAAATCATCACTCCCACATTCATTTTGTCATGAAATATTATTTGACTATAGGGTTCACACACACGAGACATATTTTTAGGTCACATATCATCACCATTACATACATGCACTCATCACATCATATTAGACACAACACACACTTTGACCATCTCACAATGACACAATCTTGTTTATGGTTGATTATTGACTACCGAGGGGGAAAACAAAATGAACTTCATTGCATACATTTCAACTGATATGGGGAGTACGTGGATCCTATAATTCCATATTCCATTCCATTTTATCCATCTACATCATAATGCATTTCCTTGGGGCCATTTACTCTTGTTTTACATGATTACTTTACTACACATGTTAGACTAATTTCTTATATGTCTTTATCTATACTATACACATCTGCTTGTTCACTTATTTGTTTAATTGTGATATCGGATGTAGATATTTTATACACAACATGGATGTTTTCCTAACCCATCCTACACTAGTTGTTAGGGGAATCAACATTTGTCTCTCATAAGTGATATTGTTTCATTTTATACTTATCACTTTACATTTACTTGGTTATAGATGCCTCTTACATATTGTTTATTTATCTAACATGATAACGGGTGTTTCATGTGTAGTAATTATTTTCTAGGATTACATGCTACCATGAATACTTCTTTATTTGACTATACTTGTTTTCCATTGTTGTCTTATTGTATTACAATATTTCCCCTATATTTGGTATGCACACTTGTTTTTGTTTACATCCATGATGGTCTAGCATTTATTACGACATCATGAGTGATGTCTCATGTTTGCGACCCGCTTTATGTTGCTTACTTGTCTTCTTGTGTGTTTTTATTACTTTGGTTGGTTGCTTAAACACTGTTTTCTTAGAGTACATATTGTCTTACACATGCATGCCTTTTTATACTAACACTTGTCTTTTTATAGCCATCTTGTTTGTAGGCACCTTGGTTTATAACAAGTGGATTCCCTTCGTAATACTGAGGAATATAGTTAATCTTGTTGATCCTCTTTTGGCGTATCATCCTCTTATTTGTAACCTTGCATGCACCTCAAAAGAGGGGGCATCATCCGAGTTTTTATAGCCTACACAAAAATTCACACTAGTTCGGTTTAGTATACTTTCCACCCTTGAAATTATGGGTTACATACAATGAGTTACTTCAGACCAGTCTATAAATTCTATACATAATAACTTTATAGGACATGGTAGTCCTTAACATTCAAGGAAGTAGTTACTAGTTGGAGGATACAATGAATTCCTACGAGATACTTCTTCTACCACCGGCGTTGGATCACCCAAAAAATAGGATGGTATAGATATCTCTTCACACACATTCGGGTAAGTACTTAAAGGTTGGAGGATACAAAGTAATTCCTTTCTATACTTCTTCTTCCTATGATGTTGGATCACCAAAAAAACCCTAACAATACAAAGTATATCCTTCTATATTCTTTCTCTCGGCATGGATTGGGTGCACATATTCCATTAACATTTTTCATTTTTGTATTTTACATTCACATGATTTATACATATATACATATTTTACAAGGAATTATTACACATACATACATATATAATCGACTTCTTGATCATTTTATCCTTGCAGTATGGACGTATGAGAAAAAATAGTTCAAATTGGGGTGAATGACATCAAATACAATAAAAAAAAAGTGTCAACAACAACACTTCGAGGTAACACACTTTACATACACACCATACATGTACAACACGTCAACAGATACACACATGCCTCCACCCTAAGTCCACTCTCACCACCTTTATGCATTTTTTTCTTTATTTTCCATTATCCATAATTTCTTTTTCATTTCATGCTTTGTCTAGTCCTTTTGCACGCCTTCTTCATCAATCTACATGGTTATCAGGTACACATATCTATCTACTTTATATTACCAAGCTTTCCACTCACCTACATAAAGGAGGGGGGGAATGTAGACACATAATCATGCACTTTGGGTTATATTTAGTCTCGATCTCATACTACTATTTAGAAAGTTTTTAAGAGAATAACTTACTAATTAATCCCCATCTCTTATCCATTTTTTATTGATTTCCATCGTCATTCCCAACCCCCACCACACACATGCCCAGTAATTTATCATCATATTCCATCATTTTATCTTTGACTGGGGTGCTCAAGTTGGTATTGAGGCACCTTGGTTCCATGAGTGGAAGCTCGATCCTTTTGGAACTTTTCCTGCCACTTTTTGTTTTGTTTCTAGCAGTTTGAGGTCTTTATCTTTCTAGTGGTCAACCATTTTGGGATTAATTATTAAATTAGATTAAGAGAACCATATAAATATAAATTTATGAGGCCACAATGAGATACCAAGAAGTATTCACTACTATCATCCACCTAGAGTTCCATCCATCTATAGCATTTGGAGATCATTTGCATCCATATAGCTCTATCACTTTGGTCAAGGATGGGATATTTGCAGAGACAAGCATAGGTGAAGATTTTATTCTATTCCATGGACCATTTATTACATTTTTCTATACATACTTATCTCACTACATCAAAAAGTATGGTGACACAAGAGAAACCTAGGGAATGTTACACACACACAAATTACATTTTTGTCTTGAATGTAATGAAATATTTAGTTAATAAGTCCAATATTGTGGAAGCTGAGGTAAGTCCAAACCTAACAATATATTTTTATTTTTATATATTGATGTTTTTTTAGGGTTTTATAGGTCTTCCTTTCATCTTGGATTAGTAGGGACACCTTGCATAGTACAAATAATCTTATGTGACACACAACGAGGGTTTCAGATCACCTACCAAACCTGTGAAGATTGATTCTAGATATTTTTCAAATACCAAGGAACCTATTTTCAAACCAGAGTGCTCATAGGCACCCCAGTCCCTCTCCATGTGCTCCAGTCCAAAGAAGCATCCCGAGATCCATCCTTTTGAAGGATCTCACATAGTTGATCCTACTTTCGGTTTCCACAATCACCTCTAAAACATATTCCAATGAGCATATTCTATTTAGTTGGGTTTTTTCCTCTTCTCCCTTGCACATTATGGTTAAAATTTCCTTTTTCATATGTTTAGGATCATTTACATACTTCATTGCTGCATCTATTTACTATTTACGAGATGTTGATATCTTAGATTAACTATTATTATTCCACATTTTAGTTGATTCTAGTTAATCACATTGCATAATACTTAAGACTACGAGAACGATATTTTATAGTAATGTGTGATCATTCACATAATCGAAAAACATGCAACTTGAAATTATCGTAGATGCTCTTGAGGGTCACCACGGCCTTTGAAAATGGGTATCTTGGGAGTGACCAAATTAAGAGGAAATGTATTATAAGAAATGGTGGGAGATAATGGAGTATGAAGTATTAATGTTGAGTCCAAAGATGGAGATGGATGAGAAATTGCCAATTAAAATTTGAAAACTTGAGTTTACAAATCCTGATATAAAGAAGTTAAATCGAACATGTTTAAAGAAGTGCTAGGTTATGCATTAGAAGCATTGGGTGGAATGATCAGAGTGGTCTTGGTTGGAATAGAAGTAGGAATATGAAGAGGCGGGTGGAGGCCATGGAGGCCGAGGAAGAACTTACAAGAGGCATCAAATTATTATCATGAGATCTTTTAGAAGCAATCAAAGCATGAAGAATATGCCGAAGATGAGCAAGATTATCATGCAAATCCTAACAAAAATTTATTATTTTTCATCATATTATTGTTCACTATCACATTCTTAAATGTTTTTTAGAGGAACTTGTTGAGAGGTAGTGAATAGTTTATCCATTTCAGCCATAGATTTAGATACCCTATGGGAAGATGGCAAAATCTCAAGATGCTCAAAATAACCAAAACGACCACTATGGGTGGTGTGCATAAGAAGAAAACCCTAGGAATAAGGATGGAATTTAGTGATGGGTTTATTAAATGATTAAGAAAATATTGAAATAAATATTTGCTAAAATATTAATTATGTAACAATGCAAATATAGACAATTAGAGTAATGATTGAACACAAAAAAGTAAGCTAGAAAAATATGAAACCATGATTACAAATGAAAGGATAGAATACTTAGATTGTTTGTAAATAATCCATGAATGTGTAAAGTTGATGAACTAATGAACAGGAGGAGGTATGTGTCACACCTGAGCTCATAAAATTATGTGATTGTAGGATCTTCCTATATTAGGGTGTTAGACAAGGTCGGGGCACCTAGTGCACCTGCGGACCTCCTATAAGCACTGTGACTTCTCGAACCTCGTAAAAATAATTTCTTAGGGTCATGAAATGTTCTCTAGATGTCTCCTTTAATCACCTATATTTCATACTTCATTGTTGTTTTATTCAAACTTGCAAGAAGAAATATCACCTACAAAAACCCAAAAAACATTAAATACTAAAAACAATATGCAAATGGGGATTCAAATCGACTCGATGGTCACCATACCGAGTGAACTTGTGATCCAAGTATTGTAATACATTTAGAATCCATGCGGTTTTATGTGTGTGTTAAGAATCGTGTCATACATGGCTCTTGTTAAAATCACACATGAATAGCAAGCAATAACTAGATGTAAAATATGTAGATAGATGTGTACATGTAAAGATGATCTTCCCTCTAATGAAATGTTTTCGGAAGAAATATGGTCCTCTTGTACCTTGTATGGATGATTTTATTCTCTTGTAATGCCTTTTTATGTAACCTTAGGTGGTGATAGATAATTCCTAGTGCTTGGTCCTTTTTATGATCACATAAATTTATATATTGTTGTCATGCAAATGTGCAACAGGAAATTGATAATTTCAAGCATGACAATTATATCCCATTATTGAATTTTTCAAGTCCTATCACTTTAAGACACCTCGGTTCAAATCATTAGTTTGGTTACCCCATTTTTGTTGTCAAATTATTCCCCTAGGTGATTTAGGAAAGTCTACTCATTCCACCTAGGTGATTTTAGGGAGTTCTAAAAAGACATTATCTTCTGGCAGTATAGGGAAGGGCTATCGCTAGCCTTCCTAGGACTGGATTCAACCCCTGGAGCAGAACAGAAGGGAAAAATTAAACATGGAGGTGAATGGAAGACCTTATAACATCATTGAAATTATTTTGGAAGGTTTGGGGAAGTTTTTCAAAAAATAGGGTTCACAAGCCGAGGTGGTAAACAAGCCTAAAACATCTACTGGGCTTCAGAAGAAGATTTTGGGAGCTCCGGATGGAGTTAGAAGAAAAATGAAATATATCTAGAAAGAGGATTCCAAGACCTAAATTATGGTGAAATAATATTTTTCACAACACTTAGGTGCATCAGGTCCATAGGCAAAGTTTCTCAGGCACAAGTGGAGTACAAAATCAAAAATATGATTTTCTAGTGATCAAATGGAATAATAAAGACATGAGACCCACACCATTGGATTTAGAAGGAAATTTAAAGTCAAGATCATATAATTTTTTTCCAAAAATTCCATCGGGAGCTCAAGTTATCAGTGTTACAAGTTCAAGACTTAGCCAAATTTTCGGTAGGACACGTGTCAGCACCAAGAGCCTGGCAGGATTTTGTGTCCCTGAAGTCCCCCAAGGTTAGGGACATCAAGGTTGTAAAGTGTGACCAACCCCCTCGAAGCCCTATCAGCCATCATATGAGCTCTTGTACCCTCATGTGACCTCCGGACTTGTGATTTAGCCTTGGTGTATTTTTGGACCATCCATTCCCTACCGTTGGATCGGGTGCCACATGTCACCTCCGGGAGCACCGTGGAAACTGATGTAACTTATGTACCTAAGGTGGGGACATAATACCTTAAAAATTGTGCCCATCCCCTATGGTTCCATCCCCTATGGGGATTCGTTTGACACCCACGTGACCGACTTTCAGGTTCAGTGATTTTTGGAGAATTAATTACCTATCGTAGGATCGGGGCCACGTGTCAGCTCCAGAACCACCGTGGAATTTTATGTCCCTTATGCACCTAAGGTGGGGAAATAAGACCTTGAAAAATTCACCCAACCCCCATAGGGAGTCTTCTGGACACCCACGTGACAGCATTTTAGCTCCCAGTGCTTTAAAACAACTTTTTCCTCCTTCATTCCCCATCGTTGGATTAAATGCCACATGTTTCCATCTTGATCATTATGGAAATTGATGTCCCTCATGTCCCTGAGGTCATGGAAATCAAACATGAAAAAGGTGCCCAAATCCAACTCAAAAATTTGAAAAATATTCTAACTGTTAGTTGTTTCTTGTTGCTTCTCCATTACTAGAAGAAAGTTGCAGAGAACACAAGTCCACCACTCCACCATTGCAAGAAACTCAAACCAGATCAGAAAAGGAACTGAAATAAATTTTCCATGGAGATATGCAGGTCTCATAAGGAATTTTCATCAATCTAAGAAGGAGAAACAAAGAATAGAGAAGAAGAACAATGGAAATCCCCATGGCCATGAAAACAAAGATTCAAACATATCTTGCAAACTTTTGCTCATTAATGAACTGGTTGTTGCTGAGTTTTAATCTCTTGAAGGCCATTAAAAAATCATATTCAAACCTCTAATTTTCATTAAGGATTTCTCCCAGTGAAGAAACCCTCTTTCCGGCTCTACAAAGGAAACAACTTGATTTCAAATCAAACCCGTCACTAGATTGAATACTTTGTGATCGATAAATTCTATTTGGTCTTGTTATTATTTACAGAGTTATTTCTTCTCAATAATGAATTTGTTGAAGTTTCTAAGTAGTGTGTGTGTGTGTGTGTAAGAATCTGATTATCTACCTGCAACATTAGTTCTCCTACTCTTTCTCACTCCTTTCCCCGCTTTCAGACAGAGTCTTCTCTAGCAAGAGATTTCTAGCTTTTCCGTAGGGTCAGTGGAGTGCCCCTATTGGATCCCTAGTCGAAAGGCCACCACAAAATTCCACCTTTTCATGCACATGCATATACGACAAATGCACCAGTTAAGTAGAGGGACTTAGATTCCTAGAGCATTGACAATAAATCCACAAGTTTGTCCACATGAAATTTTTTCTTTCCAACACATATATATGAATCTCTTCTTTGAAATTCATAATTAATCACTAAAATGTCAACTAGTAATAAATAAGATGCCCAAATGTATAGAAAAGATCTAAAATATGTGATAAAATTACAAAGAGGTCAAGGGCACCCAGAGGGAATGAGGGTGTTTAGGCCATGGCATCCTGGTTGGGTGGTGGTGTCTACACTAAAAAAACTAAAGTGTTGAAGGTGAGCAGGACCATAGAGGAAAATATAAAGATAGTAAATATGCCAAAGATAGTATTCAATTAGTAATTTTATTTCTTAGGAATGATATGACTAGTGGTATATGATTAGGACTATAAATATACCTAAAGTACATTATTTACTATCTACAAAAATAAAGTTCAAGAGAATATTAGTAGTAAGAGGGTTTACTCAAAAACCTGGTTTAGAATATGTTGAAAGATTTTCTCTTGTTGAGTTAAAAGGAGGACTATTATAATTCTTCTAGCTTTAGCTACTCAATATGGATGGGAGATTAACCAAATGTTTGTTAAGAACATTTTCTTAAATGGTGATTTGAAAGAAGAAATTTACATGCATCGAGTGTAAAGGTTTTAAATAACTGAAATGAATTATTTGTTTATAAAATAACATAATATTTATATGGTCTTACACAAGCTCTTAGATCTTGGTATTTCGAGATACCTAGTTTCTTTCAAAAACTTGGTTTCAAAAATTGTTTTGTTGGTAATGATTTGTTTTTAAAATATAAAAATAATCATATTATCATTATTGTGTTATATCTGTTTATAATAAATTTTTTTAGTAGTGATAATAATATAATTTCTAACATCAAATAAAAATTTAGACAAGAATATTAAACAGCTAATTTATGATTGCTAAATCATTTACTAGGAATGGTTATTATTTGATATCATACATTTATTATTGCAATTCAAGAACAGTATGCTTCTAACCTTCTTAAAATAAGCAACATGACTGATTTTAAATCCCTACCATTTGTATGGAATTTGGCGAGTAAATTATATCCAAAACCTATAAGTAATAAATTTAATCCTACTTTGTATAGACAACTTGTTAGTAGTTTGATTTATTTAACTTTCACTATGCCTTATATATCCTATATAGTTGGAATTTTGTATTGATTCATGATAAATCCTTATAAGGACCATTGGAAAATGGAAAAAATGATATTAAGCTATATCAAAGGTACAATCAATTATTGTTTTTATTACTATCCTAGAAATGATACAAATTAATTTTTTTATTGTGATTTTGACCATGCTGATGATATTATGGATAGAAAATCTACTTTTGCATATGTTTTCAAGTTAGTTGCAAATGCAATCACTTGGAGTAGCAATAAGCGACCAAAAATATCTATCTCTTCTACTAAAGAAAATTACCAAAGGAAGCTATGTGAATGGAATTGCTATTGGATGAACTTCATATAGGTGTCAAAGGAAGTGATCTTCTTATATGCAATAACCAAATTTGTGTTTCTCTTGCAAAAAATATAGTTCAACATCAAAAAATAAAGCATAATGAAATACATATATACTTTATTCGGGAGAAATATCTAAATGGATGACATTAATCTTCACCTCTCGAATCAAATTAGCAAATGTCATTTAAGGATTTGGCTCAAATGATCATGTGGATGAAGTTTATCTCCACCTATAATACTGATAATTAAAAATTTGGCTATAATGATCATCTTGAATACTATTATCTCTACCTCTGAAGCATATGAGAATATGGTCTTTATGAGTTTCCTTGAGGGGGAGTGAGCATGTTAACAACACCTCATAATGGATTTTTGTAATCTCCCAATACCATTTCCATTTTTTTAGTAAAAATCACATCATGTGATTTTACTTGTAATACCCAAAAAAACAATAGATATGGGATATTATTTTTTTATAAAAAATCCATACTATTATGAAAGATTTCATACTTCATTAATTTTTCATGATAAATTTTTTGTTTATTATTAGAGAAGGTAAAAATATGGATCTGATCCCAAGGGCCTTACAAAAGGAGGAACAAGAATGAATGAGAAAGAAATAAATAGAAAATTCCTCAAAAGGAGTTAAACATACTTAACTCAGACAATGAAGATCAAGACATTAATTAAAAAAGGACAAAGAGTAAAATAGAGAAAAGAAACAAGCCCTAAAACATCAAACTATAGAAGTTTAGCAAAAGTCTGCCAACAGTCTAGAAAACCCAGCTAATTTTAAGGAATATCTTCGCTTCTTCCAAAGCATGACTTTCTTTGATCACATCACCCTCAACACGCTTGTCATTCATGTCTTCCTCCAGCTCGCTCGTCGGAACTACTAATGCACAAATTGAAATTATTCCTTTTAGTTCCTTCCTCCATCCCTCCCAACCTATCACTCAACTTTTTACTTGAAACTCTAGCTCCATAAGATTTTGTTTGGAATTCACTGGTTGAGACTATTTTCTTAGAAACATTAATGATATTTTTTGTTCCTATGTACCGCAAAAATTCTATTTTTCCAAAACCCGTGGAAAACTATGCATTATCTTGTTTCTTTTCCAAAATTCAAGAAGCACTATAAGTTTTGTACTAGAACATGTTTTTTTAAAACCCACAAAACACTATTATTTGTGTCGTAACTATTTTAAAATACACATAATACTAAGCCCTTTACCTCGTATTTTCCAAAATCCGTGAAACAATAAAGCTTTGTACCACAATATGTTTATGTCAAAACCTATAGAATACTATAGTTGTGTATTACAAACTTTTAAAAATTCACAGAGTAAAGATATTTTTGCATTATATCCTAAATCACTTTGATGATTTATAGATTGTAATTCATTTTGTATAAAAATTTCACTTGGCATTTGTTTTGGGAACAATTTTTTTATATGTTTACATGTTATCCTAAATCACTTTGATGGTTTATGGATTATAATTAAATTTATATAAAAAAGGTAATTTGATATGTTTACCTTCTTAATATTAAGGGGGTGTTGGGATTTGTAATATTAACTGCAAAATCACACAATTAAAAACCCTCTAAAGACTAACAACTTTGGCTTATTACTTATCTTTAAAACATAAGATAGTGGACCACCATGTCAACCAATGGAAGGTAGATGTTAATTCAAAATAAGATTATAAGAGTGAAGTGGTAAAAACTAATCACCCACCTTGTACAAAAGGACGTGATCTCATTCGATATTATCAAGAAATATGATGATCAATGATGTGAGCTATATGTGAGCAGAATCAAGAAACATGAATGCTAAATATAGGATCTAATTCTCTACATTGACTAAATGTTTTTTATATTTTGTAATACCTTTGATAAGGTTTAACTATTGGGGATATTTTGAAATTGTGTGAGTGATAGACTAAAATTTAATTTTTGATAAATATACGTGATATTTTCAATGGGTTTTTTACCGAAATGTTTTGCCACTTAAATTTAGTGTTTTATGTTCATTCGTATATGTTATGGTATATTTACTTTGACTTTTATTCATGGAATTTATGGTTTAATTATTTCTAATTTTTATACATTCATAAACTATAATCTTTGGAATATTTAATGTGGATATCTAATATTTGTTTATTATTTATCTCTAGTTTCCTAACAAGTTTTAACATATAATTAATTATATATTATTATTTATATAATAATATATACCCTATATTTATACAAGTATTAATTAGGTATATTATGTAGTGTGGGTTTGTGTATTTATATGATTTAACAAAATTAAATCTAATGTAAGGACACTATGAATTAGATAGATAAAATATTAAGCATGCAAGATTAAGTAAAGGAATTACAAAAAGGAATGAAAGATCGAGACAAAGAATGACTCCTTTGGTGCCCATTTCGAGCCATTGAACTAAATTTTCTTTCTTCATAAAATTTCAGTTAATCTAACTACTCTATGTGCTTTATATTGCTCCATATGCTTCAAAGTTCATTCTGAGTCAAGGAGAAGTGTCAATTGTAATATATCTTGTCCCTTAGAAAGATAAATGAAAGCATTCATAAAAAATTTCAGTGAACTAGTTCAATGGAGTGATTAATAAAAATATGTCTACATATTTTGAAAAGGTTAGAAACATGCAAATCAACACTAAAATGATCCAAATTTCTCAAATAATATGAATCTATGAAGGCCCAAAATAATATATCGATGGGTTAAAAAACTCATTAAAAAAAAATGACACATTTTAAGCAAGCACCAGAAATTCAAACAACTATCAATTTCCCCTTTCTAAAAGCATTGGACATTAGACTTTGAAAAACCATGGGAGATTAAGTTTAAAATCATTGATGGGTTACTTGAAAATGCTGACAAACATTCATTTGGATGTCAAATGTTTACATCACCAAGCACATCAAATGCTCGTGATGCGAAGGGCTATGTGGTGGGATTCTGGGTATCTTCATAGCCTTTGCATTTCACGAACTTCAACTTCCCAAAATAAAATACAATAAAAACATTCATTGGGTCCAAGATAGAGTTCAAAGGTATCAAATACACATGTATCGATAGTCCAGCAATCTTCAAGCCATTTGAGTTTCACAGACTCCAAGTCTATGGGATAAACAAAGTTTCATAAAAAGCTTCGGATCCGGATAGTATGACAAGTCAAGGTGGATATGTGGAAACATTCTTTATGAAGATAAATGTTTCTAAGTCCACTCAAGAAATTTTGAAGTTGTGATGGAATGACCAGTCCTGAACCAATGAAAATAAAGCACGAATGCAAGAAATAATGAAAATGTAAGGAACATAGAGTTCTCCTATTGGTTAATATTTTGTAGATTTCAGTCAGAGTTTTCAAACAGATGAAATCCTAAATAGCATGGGGATTCCTCATTGGTTGATACTTTTATTGGTGCTCAATTTGATCTCGTCCCGTTTGTCCTTGAAATTATTCAATCTGTGGGCTCTGTCATATTTTCTATCTCCTCGTATTGATGTGTTAAAGTTTTGTCCTTCATTTGGTTACCATGGTCAGTCCTTTCCTTTGGTCAAGGATCACTTTAAGTCCAAAATTTATTTTCCGTTCCTCTGTCCATGTGAAAGAATTTGTAACTTGGGCATAAACTCAGGCTTTTCCCTTTCTTTTTTTTTCCGAGTTACATTTTGTTTTCCCTGTCAATTTTTGTCCCAACATCTATGGAAACATGGTCCTTTCTGATTGGATGCAACTTAGTGGGGAATTTTGAAATTCTAAGGCCCACTTCAACTCAATTATTTTCCATGTGGAGGGCCTATGCTCATCTAGAAATTCACCTCTTGGTTTGACCTTTGGAGTTGTGCCAGGTAGACATGTGGAGGTTTTCACTACCCTAACAAAACTTAGACAATTTTTTCATGTGGCTGGTGAAGCTTTGTCAGACCATGGACATGTGGAGGGCTAGCACTCATTTGACGATCCACCTCTTGGTCCTACCTTAGGATTTGCACCAAGGAGACATGTGGTGAGCCCGTACTTGTTTAGGGTCTCCAATTTTGACACCATCTGAAATTTGTGCTAGGGAGACACATGGAGGCTTTCGGCATCTCGTCTCTATACTTAAAATTTTTAAGCAACTTTTTAAGGCCTGGGATACATGGAGTGGCCCACTGTTAAGAGAGCTAACACCTATACTTTACTATTAAAGTAGTGCCAAGAGGACGTGTCGAGGTTTCCGTTGGGTCTTCCCATACTTAGACTTTTCAACAGCCGCTGAAACATTCTCGGACGCTAAGCACATGGCGCTTTCCACTTGTCCTTCAATGGTTTCTACAACTCTACCAGATTGAGACACATGGTGAGCCCGGGCTTGTTTCGGGTCTCCGCTTTTGGGCACCATACCAAAGGTGCACCAAAGAGACACATGGAGGCTTCTACTGGCTCCTTTTATACTGAGACTTTTCAAAGGCCAAAAGGTAATTTTTTTGGGCCGAGCATGTGGAAGGCCGCGCTTGTTTAGGAACTTGCGTCTATACTTATCCTTTGCAGTTTCACTAAGGAAACATGTGGACGACTCCAATATAAAGTTGAGAAAGGGAAGAATCCATGGTTGTTTGTGTATCGTATATGATTTTGCTACCATTTTTTCTCCAAGACTCCTAGGGATGCAAATACACATTATTTTTCATCATTTTTTGATGAAATTCCTTCTCGTTTTTATCTTGAAAGTGCAATTGAATGGATTAAGAGCTTAATTTTTATCCAAGCAATGTAGCGATTGATATTTTTAAGTTATAATTGCTCGCACACTAGTAAAAACATGAATTACCGAGAGAAGTCGGATACAAAGAAAATTTATAGAGGAAAGAGTGGGAAAAGGATGAATCTGATGGATTTTGCAATGCAAAGGATGAAAAACATGTTGCTAGAGGAGATGACTAGGTGCCCCAATGAAAATAATTATGGAAATCTTTGCAAGTGATTCACCTTTTTTAAAGAATCGACAACTTTTTTTTGTAAGTTTGTTAAACTTCATTTTCTAGAAATTGTGAAAAAACATGTAACAAAAAAGGTTCCTCGAATATTATTTTCTTGGGGGAAATATTTAATGAAAATCTGTGTTATAAAAAGCATGCTTTAGTCATGTAAAAGGTCGGGGGTTAATTTTTATGAGAAAATTTGAGAAAGACCATCTTCCCGAGAGACCATCTAAGAAACATGTTAATTTCCTATGTTTTATATTTGATCATGTCAAGTTGTCTACAAGTGTACAACCATTGAAAAGCTCTAAGACTATTCAAAGAAACTTTCCCCTGCTAATGAATCTAATAAACATTGAATTAATCTGTCAATCTTGGGCAAATTTGTGTCTGCTTTATTTCAAAATGTCTGCAAGTAGTTTTTCTTATTCCTATTGCAATCTTGTGTTAAAATTCATACGAATCACATAGGATATCATCCCTATGATAGTTTAGTGGAATTTGTAATTTCATTATGAGAAGAGCCTTCATCTTGTAATGAGATAAATAATTTAAAATCACGTTACTGTCATTTTGTTGATAAATATTGTCTATAAGCCTTTAAGTGTATCTTAGGTGTGAGGAACCAGGGGTCTTTGATGTTTAATTTAGTATTTAGCTCGATCCTTTGTGTTAAATTCTTGGAGATTGTGTGAAACCATGTAGATGTGGGCCTCCATTGATACACACCTTCGGGTTGAAGGAATATTTTCACTATTCTAAAGCATTTTTTCATTTAGTTTTCAAGTTGTTGTGAAGGTTCTCAAAGATCTGGCAAAATGAATTTTATCTTACTTAATCTCCCACCAAAAATTATTCAATAACAATGAATCCTACCTAAACTACCCTTGTTTTCCCTATATGTCCAAAAACAAATAAGTTCTACTTCCAAAATATGCGAATAATACGGATTCCATAATGTCTCTCAGTAACCTTAATCGTGTTTACGATATATCAACATTCTTTAGAAGTGACAACTTGTGAGAGTTAAATTGTGGTGCATTGATCATATTTTCTCAGGGTCTCCTTTAGAATTTGTGCAAAGAAGGATATATTCATTCTCCTTCATCGATAGAGGTTACAAAATGGGTCATCTCACCCGGTCGAAAGGCATGACCTAAAGCGGTGAGGATAGATCAAATACTTAATGAAGGTTCTATCCATTTCTCCGATTCCCATGTTACAAAGAGTTAGATGAATCCCCTCCTCGGATAGAAAATGACTAATGATATGTTCTTCCTGTCTCTCGTTGTCTTGTTAAATCTATGATGTTGCTCGGTTTTAAGGGAGAATCAATTTGGATACCAACACCAGGTTGGCACCATTTTCGGGGATTATTTGAGCTCGTAGAGATTTATTTTTGTGGCAACAACACCAAATTGGTGCCATTACCAGGGATTATTTGAGCTCTAAGATTTATTTATGCAGCAAAACACTTGATTGGTGTCGTTATCGGGGACATGAAGGTGTGTGTAAAGTATGAACACCATAAAAATGCATATAGACCCTGGTAAATGCTTCTTACAAATTTTAAAGTGAAAATACGTTGTTGAAACGACATCGTGTGTCCAGATTTCTAATAATCGAGCAAAGTTACAAGTTTGAGTGCAATATATCTAGTTTCGTTGATTGTTGCACTAAGTTTACATCATCAATGTTAAATATGGGTAGTGAATATTTGCATGAATTTAGTGTTGATAGACATTTGAAAGACCAATTTTAGTGCATTTGCACAACTAAGGTGAAAATCCTTAGTGGCGACTCCGTTTTGAATTAAATTTTGATAAATTCCAGTGTGTTAACATCTGTTAATTGAAATTTATCACTAATCTCTGCAAAGCTAGAAGGAAGAAGATCTTTCTTCATTGAAAACCCTGCTAGAAGGTTATTTCCTGAATTAGGAAAGACAAATTCTGAAGGAAAAAGAATCTAGAAAGTTATTGGAGATTAGAAATTAAGAAAGGATTTATCAATTACGGAAATTGATCAACCTGTCATTTAAGATTTCCATACTTACTCAAGTGCTTTCGGATCAGTCCTCTCTTGTAGATCTAAATTCTCCAAATGGAGAGGTCCTTCTTTTATATGTGAAAAATTTGCATCTCATTATGTCCCTGTGTTCTCCAAATCTGATAAGATCTTCCAAGAAATAGAGTTTTTAGAGAACATTCATTCTAAGAATTACATTCCTATGCCCCACACTGACCAGCAAAGACTCCCCATCATTTTGTTTCTCCTATAAGATCACCTCCACAAAACAATATGGGCCAGCCCCCTCCCAAACCTCTGTTTATTGTGAACACTTTTAGTCCTATAGATTTTAGAGGTATGGCTAGATATCGAAATGTTGTGCCCTAAGATGTTAGAAATATACTGGCTAAATTTCAAGGAAATAATGTTATTACTGGTGATCAACAATTAAATTGTTTTGTCAATATGATGGAATGCTTTGAGATTGAATTCGAGGATGTGTACCTAAAGTTGTTTATTCATACTCTAAATGAGGATGCATGGGACTGGTACAAATATTTTCCAGACAACTTCATTGATTCATGGATAGAAATGAAGAATGCTTTTAGATTGTAGTATGGAGATAAAACAAATCCTAGGTTTCTTATATCAAAATTTGAAAATATTAAAAAGAATCCTAATGAATTTGTTCATGAATTCAATACAAGGTTCAATAAGACCCTGAATAGGCTACCAATGATCATGAGGCCCAGTAAAGTTTCTTGTTTGATAAAATACTCTGATGCTTTTGATAAGAAGGCTTCCTATTATTTGAGGGATAAGAACCCAACAAAATTAAGGCAGGCCTTCACCGTGGCTTTGCAGATTGAAAATAACATCAAGGAAATTAGTAAAACTCCTATGAGAGAAGGCATCAAGCTGATCAATCTAGAGAAGCCTCATTCTAGTAATGATGTGGATCTGGAGGAGGTTGTAAAAACTTTGGCTGGAGCTTTTAAGGAAATCTCCTACAAACTGGCCAAGTCATAAAAAGGGATTGGACAAGGTTCCCAAGGTCAACATACAACATAAGATCAAGAAATATTTTCCAATCATCCTAGAGGTGATCATAGATCAGATGATAGGGGTAAAGGGCTCATGTGATCGGAAATAGAAAGCCCCAACCCAGTGGAAAAAAATTGGTTCCCGACCCTTTGACTATCAGAGTTGCTGTTGTTGAAGAAGCCAATGAAATTGAGTGGTGTGACATATGTTTCTTTACACATGCCTCATGTGATGAAGAAAAATAAGTTGAGGAAGCTGATGATGACATTGATGATGATGTGTGTATGATGGGGTGTTCTACAAGCTCACGACAAGGAGCAACTTATCCGAATTAATCAGTGTTAGAACTGTTGCAGTTTTTCAGGTTTACATTCACTAGGTATTACCCCTTCCTTCCTCTCATAAATTTGAAATTGATATGCTAAAATATTTTGAATTAGCTAATAATGATTTTGAATACTTAAGGGAATTAATGATTAAAAATTATGATGGAGAAACCCCTTCGAGGAGGATAGGAGGTTGTTAATGAATGTTTTGGTTGCTTTAGAAAAAGAATATAACACTAGGAGTAAAGTTGTCTAAAGGGAAAGGTCTCAGGGGTAAACCAAAAACTACAGTTCTCACCAATATCTCAAAAGAAACTCCTAAGAAAGATACATTTGGCAAAGGCCTTGTTTCCTGAAACAGAACTGGTATCCCTGCCCATGCTTAGATCGTGAAAAATCCTTTGCTATCAGATGATTTTGTAAATCTTCCTCCAAATGTTTCCTTACCCAAATACGTTCCTTATGACATTTCCCAACTATTGAGTCAAATCAAGATTTTTTTCATAATTGTTGAGCTATTTAGGATTCCTGAGCACAATAAAATGGCCTTTGAGTATTTGGGATTGAAAGAATAAAAGATTACCCAAGGTAGAAATGTAAACAATGTTGAGACTCCTCCTACCATTGCATAGTTGGAAAAACCCCAAGTACTAGAAGAACTAGGTGAGCCACCTGAAGTATATTTAGGAACATCCTTGGTTGAGTCCCAGCTTAATGTAGACCCATTTTTCACTACGCTCATTATTAGGACAGTCGTCACACAACTGTATGTTTGATTCTAGAGCATCATGCAATGTTATGCCTCTTGAGGTCATGAATTAATTAGATATCAAAGTGAAAACAGCTTATGGGAAGTGCACTTCCATGGATTCCACATACATGCCTTTGGTTGCATGTTTCAATGGTTTGATAGTGCAACTGCAGCCTACCCATGAAAGAACATAATACTAGATGTTGTTATTGTTAATTTCCCTACTAAATGGGGAATGTTGTTATCAAGAAAATGGGATTCTAGTGTGGGTTGGAGTGTCTAAATGGATATATATTTTTCCATTATACCTATTGAGGGAAGCCTTGTAAAGTTTTATGGTGAAAATAAGATGCTACATCTCATTGAGGATCCCAATAATGCTTCCTATGAAGTGTTATACACTGACATTGATGTTGATAACTTTGTTGGATTTGCTGATGGTAAAGAGCACAAAATTGATCAATGCAAGTCTCTTAATCAAGTAGGTTCTCCTTGGACTTTGTTGTTTGATGGGGCTTGCTCTAAATTTGGAAATGGTGTTGGTATTGTTCTGATATCTCTAGGCTAGGAAGAGTTTGTTTTCTCTTTTAAACTCAACTTTGAGTGCACTAACAATATTGCTGAGTATGAAGCACTACTCTTGGGTCTAAGGATTGCATGGAAATATGGTATTAGAGACATAATTGTTAAATGATATTTAGAGCTAATTGTCAAGCAGGTTAGAAAACTGTATGCAACAAAATATTAGAGAATGAAGTGGGATAAGCATGCAGTCTGGGATTTTATTGAGATGTTTGACTCCTTAAACATAATACATCATGATAGGAAATACAATACTCTAGCAAAAAAAATATCTGTATTAGGTTCCAAATTTGAAAATTGTACCATATCCACCAATTGTGAGTATAATATTGAGGTGTTTACTAGGGCATCTATTCCTAACAATGTCAAAAACTCGGAAAGTGTTCTAAGATGACACCCTTGTGCAAAGGTTTTTGTAGAACCAAGGATAATTTTTTGATCAACCTATAGATTAGGAGCCAATGGTTTGTGCGGCTGATGGAAAGGAGACTTTATTTAGTAAAGACATCATTCAATTGAAGACTAATACTATTCCAAGATGTTTGGTAGCACTTGAATCAAAATTTGATAATGCTGATTGCATTTTCAACATACACATGTCAGCTTCAAGGGATGTTCAAGAGCATGACCTAGGAATGAAGGATAAACCACATAAGATCGGCTAGGTAGCATTATGAGCAACGAAGAAATGTAGTCATATGTCCAATTCTTTAAAAAATACTAGGACTATTTAGGATGGTCTTATACTGAACTAAAAGCATACAAAGAGGATCTTTTCTAGCATGAAATTCCCTTGAAGCTTCGCAATTCGTTTAGGTAGAAATAGAGGTTAATCAATCCACTCATTTCCTCAAGATGAAACAATAATTGAAAAAATTGGGGGATGGAGGAATCATAAAGCCCACAAGGTTCTCATCATGGGTTACAAAATTGGTACCTATAAGAAAGTAGAATAGAGATATAAGTCCGTGTGTGGAATTTAGAAACTTGAATAGAGAATCAATGAAGAATAACTACCGTCTGCCAAATATGGACACTATGTTACAATTGGTTACTGGTTTGGAATTGTTATCCACCTTGGATGGTTTTTCTGGATATAACCAGGTAGTTGTGAAGGAATAAGAGAGAATCAACACTGCCTTTACTACTCCTTGGGGAACATATTTATATGTCAGGATGCCTTTTGGTCTAATGAATGCTAGAGCCACTTTCCAAAGAGAAGGGGATGTAGATTTCTCTAGCTATATTAATGATTTTATTATTGTATATCAAGATGATGTGACTGCTTTTCTCTAAAAAGGAGTGACCACCTGCAACACTTAGAAAATATGTTGTTAAGATGCGGGAAGTATGGTATTTCACTAAATAACAAGAAGTGCCATTTTGGAGTTTAGAAAGCAAACCGCTGCTGGACAGATTATGTCAAAGGAAGGGGTCATGATTGATCTTGAAAGGGTAGAAGCCATCAGGAAAGTCCCTATTCCAAGAACCAAGAAGGGAATTCAATCCTTTTTTGGGAAGATTAATTTTATTAGGAGATTTATCTCCAACTTTGTTGAACTAACTATCCCAATCACTAGCATGCTGAAGAAAGACCAAAGTATCAAATGGGAAGAAGAAGTTATTCAAGATTTTGTTGGGATCAAAGAAGTATTAAATAATGCCCCTATTTTAGCAGTTCCAGATTATAAGAAGGCTTTCAAAATATTTTCTTTTACTTCAGAAAGTATTATTGCATTTGTGTTGTTGCAGAAGGATGATGAGGGAGCTGAAAGACCAAATTATTTTTTCAGTAAGACATTACAAGGTGCTGAGCTAAAATATACTATCATGGAGAAACTAAAATTTGGTTTGGTAAATGAAAAAAGGTCTTCAAGCGAAATATTATGAGTTCCAAAGTCATTTCTTATGTTCCCAACACCATGGTGAAAGATATCCTATCAAAAATGGAGGTTAAGAAAAAAATGTCGATGGGTAAAATAATTGGAAGAGTATGGTATGGATGTTTAAAAACAAAATTGGTTAGAGGTTTGGGCCTAGAAAAACTTATGGCAGAGAGAAATCTATAGACAATTGAGGTAAATGAAGTTGAAGAAGAAAGGTTGAATGTCCTTGAAAAAATGATAAATTTTGAATGGTACAAGGACATCATTTTTTATCTTAAACATCTACAATGCTCTGAAAATTTAAGTAAGAATAAAAAAAGATAACTCAATTTAGCTTCCCAAAAATATGTCATTACTGTTTTTGGGTTAGCTTGGAAAACCTTGAGGGAGTTATCTTAAGATGCATTAATGAAGATGAAGTCTCTAAAATAATTGCTGATCTCCATGGAGGATTTTGTTGGGGACATTTTTGGAAGAGTTACATCACATAAAATATTGAGGGATGGTTATTGGTGGTCAAATATTTTAAAAGATACAACTCTATTGGTTAGGAAATGTGAAAGTTGTCAACACTTTTCTAGAAGACTGAAATCCATAAGTGAATTTTAGTAGCCACTAATTACTTCACTAAGTGGGTGGAGGAAATCCACACTAAGAAAGAAACTCACCAAATTGTTATGGATTTCATTGTGAATCATATCATTTGCGAGGCTTGGAGTGCCTCCTAAGATAGTTGCTGATAATTCCATGAGCTTCCCAACCTAAACCTTTGGTGGCTATGTGCCATAAATATGGGATCAATTTGACATGTGCTTCCAACTATAATCCTAAAGGAAATAGACAAGAAGAGTTTAGCAATAAAAATATGTTGAAAAAAATTAGAAGAACTCAGTAGTTGAAAAAAAAGGAAGTGGGGTGAATAGTTGAAGTTTGTTGTTTGGGCTGATCGAATCATTTTTAAACGAGCTATTGGAAAAATCTCATTTTAGTTGGTGTATGGAACTCAAGATATGCTTCCCCTCCTTATGCAATTATCTTCATTTTAATTTCTTCAAAAACTGGAAGATCAAGAGGTTAGTCCCTATGATGCTTGCATCAATCAGATTATAAACTTCAAAGAGAAATTGAAGAAGTTGTTTGATAAAAATGTGACTCCAAGAGCTTTCATTGTGGGAGATCTTGCACTATTGTGGGATAGCAGGTAGGAGGATAAGGGAAAACATAGAAAGTTTGATGCATTGTGGATGGGCCCTTATTCAATTGACATTTGAATTGGTGAACATAAATTCTTCTTGAAATATTTAGATGGGGAATTTTTTGAGCTACCTGTTAATAGCAGGCATTTGAAACATTTCCTTGATTGATTTCTCAGAATAAAGACACGCACCATCAGATAGTGTATAGTCTTTTTTTTTCTCTATTTTCATGTTTTTCTTTTCTATTTTTTCCTGGTCCTTAGTGGGCATTTATGTTGGTTTCGGTTTCTTCCTAGAGGGTTAGCTCGTGACTCCATTACTCAATGGTTTATTTTTGGCACTTGGTCTACTATTTCTTCTTATGCACTCACTAGGAGTGCCCATCCCAAAGTCGAGCTGATGTTGGTGCTCAATTTCATATCACCCCGTTTGTCCTTGAAATTCTTCAACTCGGGATCTGTCGTATTTTTATCCCCACGTATTGATGCGTGAAAGGTATGTCCTTCATTCGGTTGCCATGGCCATTCCTTTCCTTTGGTCATGGATCACTTTAAGTCCAGAATTTATTTTCCATTCCTCTATCCATGTTAAATAATTTGTAACTTGGGTGTAAACTTGGGATTTTCCCCTTCCTTCTATTTTTTTCCACGGTTACATTTTATTTTCCCTATCAATTTTTGTCCCAACATCTGTGGAAACGTGGTCCTTTCTAATTGGATGTGCCTCGGTGGGGCATTTTGAAACTCTAAGGCCCACTTCAACTCAAGTATTGTCCATGTGGAGGGCCTGTGCTCATTTGAAAATTCACCTCTTGGTTTTACCTTTGGAGTTTTGTCAAGGAGACACGTGGAGGTTTCTGCTGCCATGCCCAAACTTAGAAATTTTTCTCATGCGGCCGGTGCAGCTTTGTCGGACCATGGACAGATGGATGGCCGACACTCATTTTAGGATCCGCCTCTAGGTCCTACCTTAGCAGTTGCACCAAGGAGACATGTGGTGAGCCCGTGCTTGTTTAGGGTCTCCGCTTCTGGGCATCATCTCAAATTTACATTAGGGAGACACGTGGAGGCTTCCGCCTCTCCTCTCTATACTTAAAATTTTCAAGCAACGTTCTAATTCCCGGGACACGTGGAGGGTTCACACATGTTTGGGGACCTACCCCTATAATTTTCTTTTAAAGAAGTGCCAAGAGGAGACGTGAAGTTTTTCGCTGGTTATTCCCATACTTAGAATTTTAAACGACCAATGAAACTTTCTTAAAACCTAGGCACATGGCACTTTCCGTTGGTCCAACTTTTTCAACAACTCTATCATAGTGAGACACGTGGTGAGCCCGCACTTGTTTGGGGTCTCCGCTTTTGGGCACCATACCAAAGGTGTGCCAAAGAGACACGTGGAGGCTTCCGCTAGATCCTTTTATACTGAGAGTTTTCAAAGGCCAAAAGGAAATTTTCTTGGGCCTGGGCACGTGGAAGGCTCGCGCTTATTTATGAACTTCCCTCTATACTTCTCCTTTATATTTGCAATAAGGAAACATGTGGACAGATCCAATCTAAAGTTGAGAAAGGGTAGAATCAATGGTTGTTGTGCATTGCATATGATTTTGCAACCATTTTTTCTCCAAGAGTCTTGGAGATGCAAATACGCGTTGTTTTTCATCATTTTTTTCTACAAAGTGCAATTGAAAGGATTAAGAGCTTAATTTGTGAGTCCAAGGAATGTAACGGTTGATATTTTTAAGTTCAAATTGCTTGGGCACTTGCAAAAACATGAATTACCATAAAGTGAGCTACAAAGAAAAGTTGTAGAGGAATGAGAGGGAAAATGATGAAATGATGGAGGTTATAGGTGCAAAGGATGAAAAACATGTTTCAACAAAGGTTCCTCGAATATATTTTTTGTAAGTATGTTAAACGTCATTTTGTGGAAATCATGAAAAAACATGTAAAAAACAAAGGTTCCTCGAATATTCTTTTCTTGGGGAGAAATATTTAATGTAAATAAGTGTTATTAAAAGCATGTTTTAGTCATATAAAAGGACGGGGTTGAATTCTTAAGAGAAAATTTTAGAGAGCCCATCTTCCTAAGAGACCAATATGAGAAAGCTATTAATTTCCTATGTTTTAGATTTTCAATCACGTCAAATTGGTTGTGAGTGTACAACCAATGAAAAGCTCTAAGTGTAGATCAATAATTTCCACGCTTGTTACCTATCCAAAGGAGGACAGCATTGATGTTAGTTTTGTGCTCCATTGCTAGGCATATGAGCACATAGTAGTGATCAGACCATCCGGCTTCCATGGATGCCAGCAGCAGTGGGTGTAATTGATTATGGATTCCAGCGATGGCGGGCCGACATGGCCCCGGGAGATACATGGAGATCTACAGATTGGTATGCCAAGTGCTTCAGGACGCTAACACTAGAGTAGGTCATTTGGAGACCATATCGGGTCTACCCGACATGGGCTAGTCAGGAGGCTCACCTGGTGGGGTTGAGACGGAGCCAGGTGGTTAGGGGCGTAGGCCTGATATGTGGTAGCGCGTCCTAATTATACAGTATTGAGATAGTTCACCTAGTGCGAGATAGTCGACCACCTATAGGCCATACAGGCAAGACAACAGAGACCGATCTGCCGATTTTGATCCCGGTAGATCCATTGAGGGAGGCCCCACCTTCCATAGATAGTGATGATGATGCCAGAGTGGATGACGGCTATGCAAAGATGGTATTCGATAGAGCTACCACAACACCTACCAGCATCTATAGACACCAATGAGGAGGATATAGCCACAGCGCTGGAGAGGCTGGAGGGAGAGCATTTTACCCTGACGTAGACACACCAAGCATCCCTCAAGGAGATTAGATATCTAACAAAGGAGAGGGATGCCCTGATACTGGAGAGAGACACAGCTCGCCAGGAGTGAGATACAGTGATCTAGTAGAGGGATCGCTACCATCGGCATAGAGAGGCCCTCAGGGACAAATATGGTGATATAGGTACTATGTCAGAGTCCATGAAACATGGTACAACCGTAGGAGGGCCACCAAGCAGAAAGACAAGCAGCGACATTATGATCACATGGTATGGTGAGCTTGAGTACTTATCTTCTCCTCCTCGGCCGAGGTGAGATACTATGAGGACACCCTAGCACAGCATGCCCCTAAGGTGCCTCATTATGGTGTGAGGAGGAGATCAGTGATAGCCACAACTAGTGGTGTGTAAGAGGGAGTTGGAGAGAGCGAGGTGGAGACAGGCCCAAAGAGCAGTGCTTCTAGTTCGATAGGTGGTGGCCAGGAGAGACAACCTGGTCTAGAGGAGGGTGGAGGAGATAGTGTCTTCCACTTATCAGACTTTACGATATAGAGATTGGTGTATTTTTATATCGATATATTGATGTAGCCTCGATTTGAAGGCATTTTTGATGTATGATATAGATGGCTTGATTGAAATCCATCCATTCTTTGTTGTACAGATACTCATGTATATATATAGATTCATCATTTTTCTTTGTCATATGATTGTACTCATGCTTTTTAAATTCGATATACATGGATAGATGTAGCGTAATTATGATAGATATAGACATATGCTGATAGATGATAAATAAATGTGATTTTATGGATATAGACATAGAGGATAGATAGATGTGATGTACTTTTGATGTGACTGATATATAGTGTAACTTGGATGTACGCATTTTTGAGATGGTTTGATGGATATATGTGATTGATAGATTTGATATGTTTGAGATGTTAATTTAATTTTGATGAAAATAAATAGGTAGATCTACATGTGTTGACAATACATGCTTTGATATGTCTTTTGGAAGAAGTAGATAAGATGAAATTAGATAGATGATAGATTTTGATTAAATCAACATGTTAAATGTCAAATTAATTGGATGAATAACAAATAATAATGGGAAATACTCTCTGCAAGAGCCAAGGACATAATGAAATAACCTTGATTAGAAATAAAGGAAATACACCTAGATAAGAAAAATAATGATAAGCTAGGCCCCTAACCGACCATAATTAGAGAATTTGATAGGAAACCAAAAGACCATGCATACAAGGCCAAATATGAGGTTAAAATAAACCTGACACTAGCTAGTCGCAAACCAGATCTAGAAGGTAAATGGAAGGAGAAGTAAGTATTTATCTTGTCAAAATTTACAAAGGAAAAAATATATGCTCCCATTGGGAAAATAGGGTTCTCCATATGATCAACAAAAGGTCTTATGTCTCAACTTCATGATTTTGTTTTTGACATAAGAGTAAACTGATCAATGTGGGAAGTTTGCTAGATATAGAAAGACTGATCGATACAGAAGTCTTTCAATGATGCTAAGAAGAAAACAAACAACCATCGTTCAAGGGAATGGTCTATATTTCAAATGTATCCATCCTTCAAGGGTATGGTCTATATCTTTTGATTTATTTTTAAAATGCATAGATAGCTATCCTTCGAGAGATTTTTTTTTTTTAGAGCTTTTGGAGTGTAGATCAAATAGATTAGATAGCAGGAAAGAAACGTATTAAAAACACGTACTCATGCCCCGAGTAGATTTGATTAAGATAGACACTTGGGTCGATGAAGAAGTGATTAAGGTGTTCCTACTAGGAAGAGAAACATATCCATAGGAAAAATGCCATGAGTAGAGCCACGATATTCATATTTAAGGTAGAAAAACATAACGCAGAGACCCACATAATTCGAATCTCCATGAAAATGTATGACCGGGTTGTTAGATGGATGAAAGATCTATTTTGTGACTAAAGACTTGTAAGATAAATTTTAACAAAGTAGAAGGGCCTTAGATGCAAGGCATTAAGAGGTTCCATTTGTGTACACCATCCATGGAGGATAGACGATAAGCCCTGCACTCCATATTTATGAGTGACTATGTACGGACCCATCCAGTTAGGAGCAAACTTACCACGCTGACTCCATTCTAGCGTAGTGACATTTTGGTTTTCTTTAAGAACAAGATCACCAACTTTGAAGTCACGGTGTTGCAAATGTTTGTTATAAGCACATTTGACACGCTCAAGATAGATATGATGATGCTCAAGAGCATTGAGATGTTGCTCATCTAGCAATTCAAGCTATGCTAGATGATTTTGATGATATTCCTCATCATAGACAAGATCCTGGACTTCTAAAGGAAGAACAGCCTCTCCACCCATAGACTAGAGAGAAGGGAGTAGCACCCGTAGGAGTATGAATGCTAGTCCGATAAGCCAAGGGAGTGAAAGTGATATGTAAATGCCAATCCCTACCACTCGACTAGTTACCTTTGTGAGGATATTACGTAAAGTTTTATTGAAGCCTCACCTAATTTGTTAGCTTGGGGATAGTATGGAGAAGAAAAGCTGAGTTTGATATTGAAAGCATCATTGCAGGTCTCAGTAAATCGATGCTTTTTAAAGATTTACCATTGTTTGTGATGAGTTTGTGTGGAACACCAAAGCGACAAATGATGTGTTGATAGACAAAATCAACTATGGGTTTAGCTTTGGTTGATGAAAGAGGAATAGCTTCCACCCACTTAGTAAAGTATTCTGTGGCAGTAATGATAGAATGATGACATTGTGAAGAGCGGGGATTGATGAGACCGATGAGATCAAGCCCCCATTGCGAAAAAGGCCACAAATCCGCTGCAAGTTGTAAAGCCTGGCTAGGGATATGTGTGAGATTGGAATGTTGTTGACACTTGACACATTTCTTAGGGTATTCACAACAATCTCGATTAAGAGAAGGTCAATAATAGCCTAAATGTAAGAAGCGTTTAGCTACGGCTAAGCCACTGAAATGCCCACCATAGATACCATCATGGACTTCGTAGATAGCTTTAGATGATTTAGGGGTTTTGAGGCACCGAAGCAAAATACCATCAAAACCACGTTTGTAGAGGATTCCACCTAGAATAGTATAACGATTAGTGTGTAGGATAAAATATCTTCTACCATTGGAGGTCAGATCTAGAGGAAGCACTAAATGAGATAGATAATCAATGATTTGTTGATACCACTCATCTTGAGTATTGGTTGTGACGACATTGATTGAAGTTAGTTACCGGAGATGAGATGGTTGATCTAATCACTACATAGCCACATAAAGTCATGAGTCCTTGGTAAAAGGTGGAATAAGCGAGGCTAACAAAGCCATTGTATCTGCGAATTGATTTGCAGTGTGAGGAATAGCTTGGATAGTGAATTTATCAAAATATTGGAGTTGAAAGAGAACGATATCATGATATTTTTGAAGGATATCATTTTTACATTGATAGACACCCGTGACTTGATTAACGATGAGTTTAGAGTCACCAAAGATGTCGATATGGCGGGCACCAAGATTAATGGCATTTTGAAGACCTAAAATAAGGGCTTCATATTTAGCCATATTATTAGTACACTCGAAGTTAAGTTTGTGTGCAACTGGGATAGGTGCAACCCAAGGAGGAATCATAATGAAACCTGCACCTCCCCGTTTCTGGCATTTGTATCCATCAAAGAAGAGTTTTACTTTAAATGGAGAATGACCGAAATCAATTTGTTGGATATATTCATCGGGGAATTGAGCAAGGGGGACCCAATTTTCCAGATGAGGAGCATCGACTAATTCATCTCGCAATAAAATGACCCTTGATAGATTTTTGTGGAATACATTTGAGATCAAATTATTTCATTAGCATGAGCCAACGTGCGATACGATCATTTTGATAAGGCTTCACATGCATTATCTTGAGTGGATTGACACTTGTGACAATGTAAGTTTTGTGATTGAGGAGGTAGTGACGAAGCTTAGAAGTTGCAAAGAAGAGAGCACAACATAGCTTTTTAGCTTTAGAATAACATGTTTCATACTCATGGAGAGTGTGACTGATGTAATAGATGGCTTGTTCTTTACCGTTAGCATCTCGATGCGAGATCATGGCTCCCAAAGCATGGTCAGTCATAGAAATATAAAGATAGAATGGCTCCCCCTCATGTGGAGGTGTAAGCATAGGTGGGGAAAGAAGATAAGCTTTGAGATCATCAAAGGCCTTTTGGCAATGCTCATCCCATTCAAAATGAACATTCTTACGGAGGAGATGATGAAAAGGTTGACAACAGGTCCAATAGTTGCGAGATAAAATGATGTACTGATTGAAGGTGTCCTTGAAGACCACAGAGTTGCTTTAAGTTAGAAGGGGAGGCATCTCAAGGATAGCTTTTATTTTTGTGGGGTCCACTTCAATACTGCTAATAAAAATGATAAAGCCTAAAATTTTACCAGTGAGAACGCCAAACACGAATTTGGATGGATTTAGGAGAAGAAAAAAGCAACTGAGCCTCTCAAAGAGAGGTGCAAGAGTGAAAAGATGATCCTGACAGCGTTTGGATTTACCGAGGAGATCATTGACGTAATCTTCCACAGTTTTGTGTAAGAGATCATGGAAGATGTAGGTCATGGCTCGTTGATAGGTTGCTCCCGTGTTCTTAAGACCGAAAGGCATGACATGATAACAAAAAGTCCCCCAAGGAGTTATGAAGGAAGTCTTATGTTGGTCCTCTGGTGCGATGAGAATTTGATTATACCCAGAGAAACCATCCATAAGAGAAAGCATCTCGTGACCTGCCGTTAAATCCATGAGTTGGTCGATATTAGGTAGAGGAAAATCATCTTTTGGACAAGCAAGATTAAGATCCTAGAAGTCGGTACAAATTTGAATATTCCCAGTAGCTTTGGTTACTAGTACTATGTTTGAAACCCATTGTGGATAATCGATGGGTTGGATGAAGTTAGCAGAAAGCAAACGTTGCAACTCTTCTTTAACAAGAAGGGCTACTCGAGGGTGCATTTTACGCAATTTGTTTAACTGGTTTGATGTCGAGAAGAGTAATGATATTATGGACCACGATATCGGGATCAAGTCCTGGCATATCCTCTTATGACCAAGCGAATGCTTAACAATGGTTGGAAAGAAAAGTGGCAAAGTCTCCTAACTCTTGTGGATTGAGAGATTGGAAAACCTTAATGATGCAAGGATCTTTAGAAGTTCCTATATTAAGATCGACAGTGGCTTCGTTAAGAAGCGTAGATGTGTCGAAGGAATGGTTTTAGGAAGATAGGAATCCTTTACCCCCAGATAGGTGAGGACAGAATCATCATCCGCACAAGTGGATAGTGTTGATAGTAGGAGAGTCATCTCCAACTATTTTAGGGAAGACTAATGGTATGGAAGTGGATTTGTTATTATTTTTATAGGTTAGTGGCCCTAAGGAAATGGTATTGACTAAAAAAAAAAGTTAGACGATATGAAAATGCAATAATCCACATCAAATGATGCTTCTGACCAAGCTAGAGAAGATGGTTCCTCAATGGGGAGAGGCTCATCGAGAATAGTGATGGTGGCTTTTGAAAGAGGTTTAAATCCTAAACCAAATTTTTGATGTGGTTTGAGAGTTGGAATGGATGCGAGGTCATGCACACCCTATTCATATCTTGTCCCTGTGCTAAAACCCTTCCATGTGCATCGATATAAATAATTTTTTGCAAACATGGGATTTTGTAGACAATCAAACCCTACTTGGATAGGGTGTGGCCCTAGGAGGAGAATTCGAGCGATACTAAGGTGTATCAAGAACATCGTAAATGAAGTTAGTCTATTGATTGGGTAGACCAATGGTGATGACATGACCTAGACGTGGCTGATATTCAGGTTATTTGTCTAGTCTACCATACTCATTAGGTTTGAGATGGGCATCAAAAGAAAGAAGAGGAAGCTCTTCTGGTGAGAAACGTTGCAATGTCTCTTCTAGATTTTGTAAATCTTGTAGTTTTGTTATAGGTATTGAAGAAGATGAAGCCGCGTCAGAGAACAAGCATTCTCCTTTAGAGGGGGCAGACTCCGTGGTCATGTCACATTTTGTAGAAGGAAAAGGATCTCATAGATGAGTATAGATTTTTACCTCATAATGATATTTCAAGCATTGATGAGAGGTTGATGGGACACAATGCATTGCACGAATCCGGGAGCATCCAAGGATGAGAATTTTCAAAGGCCAAAACAAAATTTTCTTGGGCCCAAGGCACGTGGAAGGCTTGCGCTTATTTAGGAACTTTCCTCTATACTTCTCCTTTGTAGTTGTAACAAGGAAACATGTGGATGGATCCGATCTAATGTTGACAAAGGGTAGAATCGATGGTTGTTGTGCATTGCATATGATTTTGCCACCATTTTTCTCCAAGAGTCCTAGAGATGCAAATACGCATTGTTTTTCATCATTTTTTAATGAAATTCCTTGTCATTTTTTTCTACAAAGTGCAATTGAAAGGATTAAGAGCTTAATTTGTGATTCCAAGGAATGTAACGGTTGATATTTTTAAGTTCAAATTGCTCAGGCACTTGCAAAAACATGAATTACCATAAAGTGGATACAAAGCAAAGTTGTAGAGGAATGAGGGAAAATGATGAAATGATGGAGGTTGTAGGTGCAAAGGATGAAAAACATGTTTCCAACTGAGATGAATAGGTTCCACAGTTAAAACAATGATGGAAATCTTTGCACTGATTCATCATTTTTAGCAACTGACAACTTTTTTTTGTAAGTCTGTTAAATGTCATTTTGTGGAAATCATGAAAAAACATGTAAAAACAAAGGTTCCTCGAATATTCTTTTCTTGGGGAGAAATATTTAATGTAAATAAGTGTTATTAAAAGCATGCTTTAGTCATGTAAAAGGACAGGGTTGAATTCTTAAGAGAAAATTTTAGAGAGCCCATCTTCCTAAGAGACCAATCTGAGAAAGCTATTAATTTCCTATGTTTTAGATTTTCAATCACGTCAAATTAGTTGCGAGTGTACAGCCAATGAAAAGCTCTAAGCGTAGATCAAGAATTTTTGCGCTTGTTACCTATCCAAAGATGGGAGGACAGAATTAATGTTAGTTTTGTGCTCCATTGTTGGGCATGTGAGCACATAGGAGTGATCGACCATCCAAAGCTTCCATGGATGCCGTAGAGATGGGTGCCATTGATTATGGATTCTAGCGATGGCAGGCCGACATGGCCCCGGGGAGATACAGGGAGATCTACAGATTGGTATGCCGAGTGCTTCAGGATGCTGACACTAGAGTAGGTCATTTGGAGACTATATCGGGTCTACCTGACATGCCCCGGTCAGGAGGCTCACCTAGTGGGGTTGAGACAGAGCTCTGGTGGTTAGGGGCCGTAGGCCTGATATGTGGGAGAGTGTCCTATTTATATGGGTATTGAGACAGTTCGGCCTAGTGTAGATAGTGCCGACCACCTACAAGCCATACAGGCAAGACAACAGAGAGACTGATCTACCGATTTTGATCCCAGTAGATCCATTGAGAGAGGCCCCACCTTCCATATGATGGCTATGTGGCATGGTATTCGATAGAGCTACCACAACACCTGTCAGCATCTATAGACGCCGATGAGGAGGATATAACCACAAAGATCTTGAGAGAGGCGGAGGCAGAGCATTTTACCCTGATGCAGACACACCAGGCATCCCTCGAGGAGATTAGATCTCTAACAAAGGAGAGGGATGCCTTGATACTAGAGAGAGACACAGCTCTCCAAGAGCGAGATACAGTTATCTAGTACAGGGATTGCTACCATCGGCATAGAGAGGCCCTCAGGGCCAAATATGGTGATATAGGTACTATGTCGAGTCCACGAAACATAGTACAACCCTAGGAGGGCCACAACCAAGAAAGACGAGTAGTGACATTATGAGCACCTAGTATAGTGAGCCTGAGTACTTATCAGTCTCTCCTTGCCGAGGTGAGATACTATGAGGACACCCTAGCACAACATGCCCCTGAGGTGCCTCATTACGGTGTGAGGAGGAGATCAGTGATAGCCACAACTAGTGGTGCGTCAGAGGGAGGGAGTACCGGGAGAGAGTGAGGTGGAGGTAGGCCCCCAGCAGCAGGTGCTTCTAGTTCGATAGGTGGTGGCCAGGAGAGACAACCTGGTCTAGAGGAGGGTGGAGGAGATAATGTCTTCCACTTATCATACTTTACGATATAGAGATTGGTGTATTTTTATATCGATATATTGATGTAGCCTTGAATTGAAGGCATTTTTGATGCATGATATAGATGGCTTGATTGAAATCCATCCATTCTTTGTTGTACAAATACTCATGTATATATATATATATATATATTCATCATTTTCTTTGTCATATGATTGTACTCATGCTTTTAATTTCGATATACATGGATAGATGTAGTGTAGTTGTGATAGATATAGACATATGCTGATAGATGATAAATAAATGTGATTTGATGGATATAGACATAGAGGATAGATAGATGTGATGTACTTTTGATGTGACCGATATGTAGTGTAACTTGGATGTATGCATTTTTTAGATGGTTTGATGGATAGATGTGATTGATAGATTTGATATGTTTGAGATGTTAATTTAATTTTGATGAAAATAGATAGGTAGATCCACATGTGTTGACAATACATGCTTTGATATGTGTTTTGGACAAAGTAGATAAGATGAAATTAGATAGATGATAGATTTTGATTAAATTAACATGTTAAATGTCAATTTAACTGGATGAATAACAAATAATAATGGGAAATACTCTCTGCAAGAGCCAAGGACATAATGAAATAACCTTGATTAGAAATAAAGGAAATACACCTAGATAAGAAAAATAATGATAAGCTAGGCCCCTAACCGACCATAAATAGAGACTTTGATAGGAAACCAAAAGACCATGCATACAAGGCCATATATGAGGTTAAAATAAACCTGACACTAGCTAGTCGCAAACCAGATCTAGAAGGTAAATGGAAGGAGAAGTAAGTATTTATCTTGTCAAAATTTACAAAGGACAGAATATATGCTCCCATTGGGAAAATAGGGTTCTCCATATGATCGACAAAAGGTCTTATGTCTCAGCTTCATGATTTTTGTTTTGACAGAAGAGCAAACTGATCAATGCGGGAAGTTTGCTAGATATAGAAAGACTGATCGATACGGGAAGTCTTTCAATGATGCTAAGAAGCAAACAAACAACCATCCTTCAAGGGAACGGTCTGTATTTCAAATGTAGCCATCCTTCAAGGGTATGGTCTATATCTTTTGATTTATTTTGAAAATGCATAGATAGCTATCCTTCGAGGGATTTTTTATTTTTTTTTAGAGCTTTTGGAGATTTTTTTGGAAGAAGTTGAGTGTAGATCAAATAGATTAGATAGAGGGGAAAGAAATGTATAAAAAACACGTACTCATGCCCCAAGTAGATTTGATTAAGATAGATACTTGGGACAGATGAAGAAGTGATTAAGGTGTTCCTACTAGGAGGAGAAATATATACATAGGAAAAATGCCATGAGTAGAGCCGCGATACTCATATTTAAGGTAGAAAAGACATAACGCGGAGACCCACATAATTCCGAATCACCATGAAAATGTATGATTGGTTGTTAGATGGATGAAAGATCTGTTTTGCAACCAAAGACTTGTAAGATAAATTTTAACAAAGTAGAAGGGCCTTAGATGTAAGGCATTAAGAGGTTCCATTTCAGGTACACCATCCATGGAGGATAGACAATAAGCCCCAGACCCATCCAGTTAGGAGAAAACTTACCACGCTGACTCCGTTCTAGCGTAGTGACATTTTGGTTTTCTTTAAGAAAAAGATCACCAAATTTGAAGTCACGGTGTTGAAAATGTTTGTTATAAGCACGTTTGACACACTCAAGATAGATTTGATGATGTTCAAGAGCATTAAGATGTCACTCATCTAGCAATTCAAGTTGTGCTAGATGATTTTGACGATAGTCCTCATCATAGAAAAATTCTCTAAGAGAGAAACATGAAGAGATGGGATTTGGACTTCTAAAGGAAGAAAAACCTCGACCCATAGACTAGAGAGAAGGGAGTAGCACCCGTAGGAGTACAAATGCTAGTCTCGATAATCCCAGAGATTAAAAGTGATATGTAAATTCCAATCCCTACCACTCGACTAGTTACCTTTTTAGGATATTACGTAAAGTTTTATTGGAAGCCTCGGCTAGTGGTCCTTAGCTTGGGGATAATATGGAGGAGAAAAGCTAAGTTTGATATTGAAAGCATCACAGAGGTTCTGCAAATCGATGTTTTTGAAAGATTTACCATTGTCTGTGATGAGTTTGTGTGGAACACCAAAGTGACAAATGATGTGTTGATAGACAAAATCAACTATGGGTTTAGCTTTGGTCGATGAAAGAGGAATAGCTTCCACCCACTTAGTAAAGTATTCTGTGGCAGTAATGATAGAATGATGATGCTGTGAAGAGTGGGGATTGATGAGACCGATGAGATCAAGACCCCATTGCGAAAAAGGCCACAAATCCACTGCAGGTTGCAAAGCCTGACTGGGGATATGTGTGAGATTGGAATGTTGTTGACACTTGACACATTTCTTAGTGTATTCACAACAATCTTGATTAAGAGAAGGCCAATAATAGCCTAAATGTAAGATGCGTTTAGCTACAGGCCAAGCCACTAAAATGCCTACCATAGATACCATCATGGACTTTGTAGATAGCTTTAGATGATTTAGGGTTTTGAGGCACCGAAGTAAAATACCATCAAAACCACGTTTGTAGAGGATTCCGCCTAGAATAGTATAACGATTAGTGTGTAGGATAAAATATCTTCTACCATTGGAGGTCAGATCAAGAGGAAGAACTGAATGAGATAGATAATCAATGATTTGTTGATACCACTCATCTTGAGTATTGGTTGTGATGACATTGATTGAAGTTATTTTTGCCAGAGATGAGATGGTTGATCTAATCGTTGCACAGCCACATAAAGTCATGAGTCCTCGGTAAAAGGTGGAATAAGCGAGGCTAACAAAGCCATTGTATCTGTGAATTGATTTCGTAGTGTGAGGAATAGCTTGGATAGTGAATTTATCAAAATATTGGAGTTGAAAGAGAACGATATCATGATATTTTTGAAGGATATCATTTTTGCATTGATAGACACCCGTGACTTGATTAATGATGAGTTTAGAGTCACCAAAGATGTCGATATGGCGGGCACCAAGATTAATGGAATTTTGAAGACCTAAAACAAGGGCTTCATATTCAGCCATATTATTAGTACACTCAAAGTTAAGTTTGTGTGCAACTGGGATAGGTGCACCCCAAGGAGGAATCATAACGAAACCTGCACCTCCCCCTTGTTGGCATTTGGATCCATCAAAGAAGAGTTTTACTTTAAATGGAGAAAGACCGAAATCAATTTGTTGGATATATTCATCGGGGAATTGAGAAAGGGGACCCAAGTTTCTAGAAGAGGAGCATCGACTAATTGATCTACAATGACCTAACCCTTGATATATTTTTGCGGAATAAATTCGAGATCAAATTATGTCATTAGCATGAGACAACAAGTGATACGATCATTGTGATAAGGCTTCGCATGCATTGTCTTAACTGGATTGACAATTATGACAATGTAAGTTTTGTGATTGAGGAGGTAGTGACGAAGCTTAGAATTTGCAAAGAAGAGAGCACACCATAGCTTTTTATTTTCAGAATAACGTGTTTCATACTCATGGAGAGTGTGATTGATGTAATAGAGAGCTTGTTCTTTACCATTAGTGTCTCGATGTGAGATCATGGCTCCCAAAGCATGGTCAGTCATAGAAATATAAAGATAGAATGGATCCCCCTTTCGTGGAGGTGTAAGCATAGGTGGGGAAAGAAGATAAGCTTTGAGATCATCAAAGGCCTTTTGGAAATGCTCATCCCATTCAAAATGGACATTCTTACGGAGGATATGATGAAAATGTTGACAACGAACCAACGGTTGCGAGATAAAATGATGTACTGATTAAAGGAGTCATTGAAGACCACGGAGTTGCTTTAGCTTAGAAGGGGGAGGCATCTCAAGGATAGCTTTTATTTTTGTGGGGTCCACTTCAATACCGCTAATAAAAATGATAAAGCCTAAAATTTTACCAGTGAGAATGCCAAACACGCACTTGGATGGATTTAGGCAAAGAAAAAATTGAATGAGCCTCTCAAAGAGAGGTGCAAGAGTGAAAATATGATCCTGACGGCATTTGGATTTACCGAGGAGATCATCAACGTAATCTTCCATAGTTTTGTGTAAGAGATCATGGAAGATGTAGGTCATGGCTCATTGATAGGTTGCTCCCGCATTCTTAAGACCAAAAGGCATGACACGATAACAAAAAGTCCCCCAAGGAGTTATGAAGGAAGTCTTATGTTGGTCCTCTGGTGTGATGAGAATTTGATTATACCCAGATAAACCATCCATAAGAGAAAGCATCTCGTGACCTGCCATTAAATCCGTTAAATGGTTGATATTAGGTAGAGGAAAATCATCTTTTGGACAAGCAAGATTAAGATCCCGGAAGTTGGTACAAATTTGAATCTTCCTAGTAGCTTTGGTTACTAGTACTACGTTTGAAACCCATTGTGGATAATCGATGGGTCGGATGAAGTTATCAGAAAGTAAACGTTGTAACTCTTCTTTAATAAGAAGGGCTACTCGAGGGTGTAATTTATGTAATTTCTATTTAACCGGTTTGATGTCGGGAAGAGTAACGATATTACGGACCATGATATCGGAATCGAGTCCTAGCATATTCTCTTATGACCAAGCGAATTCTTGACAATGGTTGGAAACAAAATTGGAAAAGTCTCCTAACTCCTGTGGATTCGAGAGATTGGCCAACCTTAATGATGTAAGGGTCTTTAGAAGTTCTTATATTAAGATCGGCAGTGGCTTTGTTAAGAAGCGTAGATGTGTCAGAAGGAATGGTTTTAGGAAGATAGGAATTCTTTTCCCCATAATGGTGAGGATAGAATCATCATCCGCACAGTGGATAGTGTTGATAGTAAGAGAGTCATCTCCAACTATTTCGGGAAGAATAATGTTATGGAAGTGGATTTGTTATTATTTTTATAGGTTATTGGCCCTAAGGAAATGGTATTGACTAAAAAAAAGTTAGATGGTATGGAAATGGCATCATCCACATCAAATGATGCTTCTGACCTAGGGGAGAAGATGGTTCCTCAATGGGGAGATTCTCATTGAGAATAGTGATGGTGGCTTTTGAAAGAGGTTTAAATCCTAAACCAAATTTTTTATGTGTTTTGAGAGTTTGAATGGATGCCAAGTCATGCACACCCTATTCATACTTTCCTAGGCCAAAACCCTTCCACGCGCATCGATATAAATAAGTTTTTGCAAACGTGGGATTTTGTAGACAATCAAACCCTATTGAATAGGGTTTGGCCCTAGGAGGAGAATCTAGGTGATAGTGAGGTGTATCAAGACCACCGTAAATGAAGTTAGTCTATTGATTGGGTAGACCAATGGTGATGACATGACCGAGACCTAGCTGATATTCAGGTTGTTTGTCTAGTCTACCATACTCATTAGGTTTGAGATGGGCATCAAAAGAAAGAAGAGGAATCTCTCCTAGTGAGAAATGTTGCAATGTCTCTTCTAGATTTTGTAAATCTAGTAGTTTTGTTACAGGTATGGAAGAAGATGAAGCCTTGTCAAGAGAACAAGCATTCTCCTTTAGAGGGGCAGACCCTGTGGTCATGTCGCATTGTGTAGAAGGAAAAGGATCTCATAGATGAGTATAGATTTTTCCCTCATACTGATATTTCAAGCATCGATGGAGGGTTGATGGGACACAATGCATTGCACAAATCCAGGAGTGTCTCGAGGATCATATTGTAGTGGAATTTCCCTTCAACAATGTAAAAGAGTTCGTGAAGCAGCTTCTTACCTACTCGAATGGGCAGGACCACAGTTCCTAAAGTAACTGCCAGCTGATCATTAAATGATCGAAGGGTGAAAGGCGGGGTGACACTACATTCTTTGGTAACTTAAGTTGCTCGAATGTGTGTGAGGAAATGACATTAAGTGCAGCACCACTGTCAATCATAGTGTGTTTTAACATAGTGTTGTTGATTTGAACTGTGATAAAGAGGGGAGCCTCCAAATCCTTGGAAGAAAGGGAAGGAATTTTTGAATCTTCAAAAGAAATGGTGGTTGACGGTTTATTCAATCCAACAATCATCTCGAAAGGTTGGGGCTCATCTGAATTCACTACGATATGGCATAGATTATCAATCAAAGCCTGGCGATGCTGTGGAGATGATTGAATGAGGTCAAAAAGAGACATTTTGACGAGCATGAGTAAGTTGTTTCATAACACTCTCCTCTACTGACACGGGAATCTGAGCCTGAGGTGAAGCATGAATAGAGACCCTAGGTCTCGAGGCTGATGTGGAAGGAGGAATGCCTTCAGGGGCTGTAGAAATGACAACCCGTGGCCGAGATGATGATAGATTATCATATTGTTGTGTTCTAGTGGCGATATGAATCATGTCGATTTGGGAAGGTGGAAGACCGTCTGGCGTGGAATTAGTAGAACTAGAGGCCTGAGTAGATCGTTGAGGCTCAGATGTGGTTGAGATGACAAGAGATACTTGTTCCTCCTCTTCTTCTAGCAGAAGATCACTTTCTTCCAAAATATTGTTAACTACAAATTGAAGGGCCTTACATCCCTCGGTGTCATGTCCTGGGGTGCGATGGTAAGCACAAATCAAATCAGAGTTGAACCAAGAAGGTTTTACTCCTTTAGGATTATAGGGTTTGATCGGAGGAAGGGATATGGATGAAGACTGGATAAGTTGGTGAAGAATCTCGGTATAGAATCCAGTAGACAAAGATGAGGACAGAGATGACGGAGGTGCCTCTCTTACCTCCATGGACTTCCGAGGTAAAAGAGCCTGCATGTCTGGTTTAAGAGTCCTTTTAGGGATTGTTTTAATTTTTCAAAAATCGGGAGAAGAAGCCTTGGACACTTGAGATGGAAGCAAGTTAGGCATGATTGATTTTGTAGAGGAGGATCCCCTAAGATAGACTTTAAAGAAGATGAAGATGTGACAAGTGTTGTGGTATTTAGAGATAGGGAAGGCTACTTGATCGAAATAGATGACGATTTAGATGATATTGATTTAGATGAGGGAGGAGCCCCAAAGTAGGTCTGATCAGAGGAACAGAAGGTGCCTTGATTTTTGGTGACGAAGGTGATGGTCTTGATAAAAGAAGTGATGCCTCTCTAGTTTGTGAATTCACTTTACAAGGCATCATCGAAGAAGGTGTTGTAGAAGAAGAAGATGATGGTTCCGATGGTATTGTAGAAGAAGATGCCTTCCTAGTTGATAAATCCAATCTTTTATGAGGCACATAAAGATATTTTTGAGGGAAAGCACCAAGAGTCTTAATAGTCCGAAATATGGGTTTTCCTTTTTGGTGATGGTGACAACTTCAACCACATAAGGTGATTATAACCTTTTCGGGGGAAGGAGATGAGGAGGTGCTGATGATGTAATGTTAGAATTTAGTTGTCTTGGTTTAAGTCCAGGAACCGAGAGTGTAGGTGCCGATGCTATTTCTTTAGATTTTCCTTTAATAGGAAAAATAGTATCGGTGAAGGAAGAAGTGGATGATGAAGGAGAAGTTCCTTGCAAGGGAGGTACTTCTGGTATAGTAATTGTGGGTGTAACTACTGTGGGAAAGGAAATGGGAAGATTCAAAATCAAAGACGCTTCCGTTGAAGTTGGTACAACTATAGGTATGTTTACCAATGGCATAGTCACAACAAAAATGGGAGAAAC
Organism: Taxus wallichiana var. yunnanensis; assembly: GCA_018340775.1. Classification (NCBI taxonomy): domain Eukaryota; kingdom Viridiplantae; phylum Streptophyta; class Pinopsida; order Cupressales; family Taxaceae; genus Taxus; species Taxus wallichiana. Next base: position 847,757,589 of record CM031243.1, on the reverse strand, counting down.
AGAAGTAGATGTATTCACGGTGGAAACTCGAAGAGATGTAATTACCTTGAGCATCGAAAGAATATCTGACGATGAGACAGATGAGGATGACACTATCTTGGGTATAGATGGAAGATCAGATAAAGAGGTAGAGGGAGATGAATCCGTCTCTAACAATGTGGGAATATTCAAAGATGGGGTGTCTGAAGATGATGGAATCCTAGTGACTAGCAGAGTGGTAAGAGGTTCTGATTTAGTCGATGTGTTCGTAGATGGCTTAGTTTTAGAAGAAGATTCTTCAGTAGAAATGAAGCTGATAGTATGAGTGTTTGGTTTTTGAGACTCTGAAGCATCATGGTTCGGGGAATGATTAGGAAAAGGTTGTTTAAAAACATCAAGTACCTGATTTGGGGGAGCATTTGGGTTATCTAGAATGAGCTCGCCCTTATCAATGAATTTCTGGACAAGATTTTTAAAGGTCTGACATCATTCAATGTCATGGCCTTTGGTTCTATGATAATGACAAAAGTCATTTTCCCTATACTAGAATGGACGTTCTTGGTTTTCATCAAAATTTCTAATAGGGGGAAGTTCAATCATGTGAACTTCCAACATTTTTTCTAAGATAGAAGCATATGATTCCCCCAATGAAGTAAAAGATCAAGATGATGAGGGTCCTTTTCGAGAAGATGAGGAGTCTCTCCGTGGTGTTTGATTAGAACTGTTATTGGCACGTGGTGTTTTTAATACGATAACATTAGTGGATCCCTGATTTTTGTCTTTAGAAGTGGAAGGGTTTGATTTTGTAAACCGATTAAAATCTAGTTTAGATTTAGAGTAAAGTTTTAACTTCCCTTGTTGAATGGCACGGGACTCAAGTTTACGTGTCATCATAAAGGCTTCTTCAAATGTGTGAAAGGTCTGGATCTTTAAAGTGGAAGAAATATGATTAGCACAAGATCGAGTAAACAACTCGATCTATTGAGATTGAGGAAGGGAGAAAGATAATTGGTTTATTATCCCTCTCCAATGAGTGACAAAGTCTATAATAGACTCATCATCGAATTGACAAATGTTATAAAGATCTCTAATTGAGATCTTATGTGCGATGTTTATTGAAAAGTTTTCAAAAAACATCTGGGCCAATTGAGAGAAAGAAAACAAGGAATGTTGAGGAATGTTATTGTACCAATCTAAAGCAGGCCCTGCTAGAGACATAGGAAAAGTACGAGCATAAGCTCTTGATCCTAGACTATCAAGTAGCAAGCGTGTTTGAATGCTCACAGGTGTTGTTGAGGATCCTCTCGACTATGAAATTTTGAGAACTTAGGAAGTTCCCATTGGGGAGGATAAGGCTTAAAATCCACTGATGGATGAATGGGTTCATTACACACTTCTTCAAAAGAGTATGAAGGATGAGCCCCTTTGGTGGAGGCTTCTAAGTCTATGATTTTCTTGAAAAGAATTTGGACCACGTCAAATTGAGGAGGAGGCATACTGGTATGTCCTACATAAGAAGTGAATGGTGGATTTTGTTGAGGTGTCAACGGGGGATTCATCTGTTGATTAACAGGATGGTAAGAGGAATAACCAGGTGTTCTAGGTGATGCCTGGTGAGGTATTTGTTGTGAAGGAGCCTGTGTATAAATAGGTTGTGAGATGAAAAGTGGTTGAGAAAAAGGTGGTTGAATGAAAGCCGGAGCCTGTGATTGGTGGGCTCCTACACTTGTCGACTGAATCGGAATGGATTGAGGAACATGGGTATTGATTTGATTGGACATGGTGGGGAACAAGGTCTGAATGAGGATTTTGACTATCGGATTGGTTATTAAGGGCACCACGACACTAGAGGATGGGTGAAGGTCATGGGTGAAGGTCACTGTCGCTGGAACATTGGAAGAAAGACCAACTAGAGGATGAGAAGTGGGAACCAACTGACTCATCGAAGGGGGTTGACTCATAAAGAGGTAATGATCCTGGGATGTAATTAATGACATAGAAGAATTAACAGCAATCTATGGGTGCACAAACATGCCCATTATAGCTAGAGAAGAGGAATTCTCAGAAGTAGGTTGTGGAATAGTAGAGGTAACTACCGCATTAGGAATAGGTAAGACTATTAAGAAAAGTCAACATGGTTGGTGGAAGAGAAAAAGGGGGCACGGTGTGCACCACCCTCTTCCGTGGTTCGAGGCAAGAAAAAGGATGCTAACTATTCTAAAAAATCCTGGGATGGTTCACGAGGATAATCATAAAATTGCTGGATTGGTGGTCCCTAATCTGATATTTGAATGGAATTATGTACTAGGTAGTCCATAAGGGATACCGGATTATGATCAAGGAGCACCTGAAATTCAGGATCCCCATGAGGAACATACTCTATATCAGAAGCAGATGATATCTCTAAAGGACTGGGGGAAGCTGGACATGATGGGATTGCTTTAGGCTGATAGAAAGGATTATATGACCAAGATGGGGAACCAACTGATAGCGGTCTTGAGGAAGACCGAGGGGTGTCGAAGAATCCACACTAGTGGTGATCTCAGAGGAAGAAGGGGCCAGTTGAGCCATTCTTCTAGACTGTAACCGAGTGATGACCATCATAAACAAGTAGAAATATAGAAAAAGAAGATTGACCTAACTAATGCACAGACAATTCAAGCAACGTAGGTGATTATCTCTTTTAAGTTTTCCTACTTTTAAGAAAGAAAATATTAGGGAAGGCTTTTTAGAATAGGAACTACTCAGATAGCCAAACTAAGGATGGTTTGGGGAATGTTTTGGTGAGGAGTCCCGAAGGCACTTCAGTAAAATACTAGTACATGGCTTGATATAGGGGCCTACCCCGCACTTCACACACCGTTGCGATAAGGGAGTCGGGTGCTTTGCCAATATATACTAGAACTTCCATGAATTTATAGTGCGGCCGAGTACCACGTAGGCTCTTCCTCTTGGATGTCACTTCCAAGTAGGCGAGGCTAGGGGAGGAATTTTTGTTTTGATGCTTTATACCTAGTGATTTTGGCTTTGTGTGCAAGGGTGAAAAATAAAAATCAAATAGTGTCACTACCAATTTTGATTAATTTTTCCAGCCTATTTAGAAAACTAGATGAATAGCATACAACAAAAATGACAAAGGAAAAGTTATTTTTAAGCACTAAGAACGAAGTGTTGGATTTCGATGAAGACAGGTCAAACAAATTCTTTCCCAAATGTGATTAAATTCTTTTTAAGCACCAAAATCAAAATGTTTGAATGTGATAGAGAAAACAAACAAATTCTTTTTAAGTTCTTAAAAAGGAGAAAACACCGTAAAACATGAATACCTATAGATTTATCTCTCCAAGGTGTGTGGACTTCAAAAAAGTGTGTTGTTGAGCTCTTCCCCTTGAACAATCCCACGAACAAGCAACGTGCTCCACAAGAAAAGGTTAAGAAAACACCCAATAAATCTAGAAAGATATATCCAGATGATAATAGAATGAAAATTTCTATTTAAAGAACTAGAAAATTTCAATAAAATAACAATTTTCAAAAAAAAAAAAAGATGAATCGAGAATGTGATTTTGAAATTAAATGAAAGATGTATTGATTTTTAGAATAGGAATTGGAATTTAGTTTTTCAAGAAAGAAGAAACTTTAACTTTGTGAATTATAATTGAAAGAAGCAAGACCAAAATGAAGGAAGGAAATGCTATGGAGAACTGACGAAAAGCAGCGAAGAAATAAAACAGAAGCTCAAAACTAGAAAATAAATGAACTTACCAATAAGGGACTTTGGTTGGGTCCCACTGGGTGTGCCAAAATGTAGATCAAGAATTTCCATGCTTATTACCTATCCAAGTTAATGTACCAAACTAAACACAAAAACCTTAAAAAACTCAAATGAAATCAATACCTGAAAGACAAGATCTAAAGATGTAGATGGAAAAGAAAGCCGATGTAGACAAGATGGGTGCACATGAGCGATCCTACAAAGTAGATCCAAGAAACCTGCGAGACACAGATGCTTGATAGAAAAAGACCATGTTAAAAGATATTTGGGTGGACTGCCTGAAAAGTGGGTCCGGGAAGCAATAAGCTCCCTCGGTGGATGTCAGTCCACATTTTCAATTAAGGAAAGAAGCATACATGATAAAAGATGTAAGTAAATGTCTATATTTTGATTAAAAATGATAGGAAGAAAAGTAAACAACAGACATAAACCAATAAAAAGAAAAAGTGTGAAAATAATGTTGGATTTGTGTTCCCTAAATTATTTTACCTGTCCGCAAGCAGATCGGTGCCGATTAGGAAAATCAATGTCGTCAAATGAGAAGAATTGATCTGATATAGGTGGTGCCGATAGAGAGAATCGGCGTTCGGGTACATTCGGCATCGACTTGGGGAAAATTACAAGAAGATTGAGAAACAGATAATGGAAGCTAGATCATCTATCTCCGCTGGATCTACAAGAGCCGTAGGGATACTGACAAGGCTCCACCTATGCTTTGGATGCGAGGAAAAGTCACCAAGAGATCGATGGAGGCTCACCATGTCAATGTGGTACGAGAAGAGTAATGGTACTCCTCTCAGGGATTGATTGGACAGGATTCACTCTCACTTGATAGATAATGCTCAGACTTGATGCTCAAAACTCTCTCGTTCTTTCTGTCTCTCTGTCCCTCTCTATCTAACCAAAACTAAATTCTAGCCTTCTATTTGTAATCAGCGCCGACCGAGATGAAATTGGTGCCGCTCCAAAAAATTGGTGTCGACCGAGTATCGGTCGGTGCCGATCAGGGAACAGACTCCCGAAATGGCCAAAAGGGACAATTTTTGGGAAGATGAAGTGATCCTTCCACCTCAAATATGGGAAATATCCCACTGCTCATTTTGGGAGGAGAAAAAATAGGGAGATATATGAATAGAATAGATACGGGAGGTTAGGAATTGATATGGGGTAGATAAGTGGTTAGGATATATGTAGAAAATATAATTAAATAGTTAATATTTAATTATCTATGGGTAAAACATAATGGGGTGACATAAACTTAGGATAGATGTTTAAATCAAATATTAAATAATACCCTAAGGGAGAATTGATGACGTAAACGTGCCCTAGGTTACCTAAGAAGAAAAACACGCACGGGGAACACCAAATTGGATAACCAATTTTAGGTGTCTACATTTTCCCCTTTTTTCAAGTAACTTACGATGAGCAACGTTACGAGAGAAAAAACAAGGAGTTGGAAGAAAGGAAGAAAAAGTGATGATGTGATCCCCCTCAAACTAGGGATGGGATGGGCCACAAAATAGCAACCGATCCCAAGTTTGAAAAATGTAGATGAAAACGTAGGATGCCCTACAGCTAGATCCCTGGAGTGGATTTTATCATTAATGACACACAAAAATAAATATTAAGGTAGAACCTAAGGAACTCACATTGGTAGGGAAGACTAGATGGTCTCCGCATGAGATGACGTTAGTACCTACAGACCCATGAGTGTAAGGAGGGCTGCAAAATAGTCAGCACCTAAAAAGAGACACATTGGTAGGGACAACCAGACGGTCTACAAAGTAGACGATGTTAGTGCCTACAGACCCGTTAACTCTAAGCTGCAAAAATGTGAGTGTCCCATGGACAGGGAACAGGCTCGAAATGGATGATAATATCGAAAGTATGTGCTAAAAGGCAACACGCAGGGCATAATAATGACCAGATAAATAAGCCAAGCATCAACACTATGGCAAGAAGATCAGGAGATGGAAGAAAGTGATGTGGAGAAGCCAAACTGCAACCCATTGGCAACAATGGGCCAAAATCAACATCGATCAAACAAATTGGTGGTGACCATAAAAATCGGTGCCGACCATACCAATCGGCACCGACCATACCGAGCACATATAAATATGCAAATGGAAAACGTGAACAATTTATTTACACCGCAACAATTGATTTAGAGAGAGTTAAAAACTGATTTTGAACAACATGGAAGCCTCTAGAAGCAGTTAGAAGTGGAAGAGGACATGACCTGGGGTAAGTGGTTCTACTGAACTTGTCATTATTATTATTTTACTGTTTTTTTTTTTTAAAAAAAGGGTATCGATGGGAGGCTAGAGTGTTTTTGACTGCTGCCTCCCAATCGGCATCGATTGGAAAAATTGACGCCGATTAGATTAAATCAGCGGTGATTCACTTCAATCGACGTCAACTATATATTGATTGATGCCGACTGAAGTAAATCAATGCCGATTTGACCGAATGAACTGATAAGATGATAAAATGTGTTTTGGATGTTCTGATTTGGATGAATAGGAAGCTAACATTTCTCTTGATGTTATGGATGCAGGCACGAGAGGCGTTACACATGTAGGATGCTATTCCGAACTACTAGAGACCATTCTCCCGATTTCACACAAATTGGCACCGCTTAGAGCTAGTCGGGCTTGGGGGCTTCCGGTACTACCGACGAGTGCCTCGAGATCTAGAGTTGATGCAAGCACTAGTGTGATGATGGGATAGCCAGACTTGCACTTTTTGGTTCAATATGGGTGAGATGACCATCACCCACGAGGACATATATAGAATCCTGAGGCTCCCCATCACCGGGGACCCGATAGAGATTACTCCACGAGAGTAGTAGTAAAATGGCCCTAGGATGATTGTATGGAGATAGGGTGGATGATTCAAAGATAGTGTCCGGGTGGTGAAGATAGCCTCTTCAGTACAGATAGGATGATGCCAGGAGCAGATGGATAGTGTTGATTCAGATGGCTATCTCCTATTTTTCTCTGCCAAATTTAGGAGGTGGGAGATTCCCATTGTTATTACTAGATTGTTTTTGTGACATCCTGCAGTTTAGACAAGTGTTCATGTTTTTCGATGCCCTGATAGCTTAGATATATTATGAGTTATGGATGTATACCACCGGCAGGAGGACAAGCATTGATGTTAGTTTTGCACTCTATTACTAGGCATATGAGCACATAACAGTGATCAGACCATCCGAGCTTCCATGGATGCCAACAAGTGGGGGCCATTGATTATATGATCCACCGGGTGTGCTTAAAATGTAGATCAAGGATTTGTCGCGCTTGTTACCTGTCCAAGTTAATGTACCAAAATAAACACAAAAACCTTGAAAAACTTCAAATGAAATGGATACATGAAAGACAAGATTTGAAGATGTAGATGGGAAAGAAAGTCGATGTAGACAAGAAGGGCGCACAGGAGTGATCCTATAAAGTAGATCTAAGAAACCTGCGAGACACAGATTCTTGACAGAAAAAGACCATGTTAAAAGATATTTGGGTGGACTGCCCCAAAATGCGGGTCCAGGAAGCAATAAGATCCCTCGGTGGATGTTAGTCCACATTTTCAATTAAGGAAAGAAGCATACATGATAAAATATGTAAGTAAATGTCTATATTTTGATTAAAAATGATAGGTAGAAAAGTAAACAGCAGACAAAAACCAATAAAAGACAAAAAAGTGTGAAAACAATGTTGGATTTGTGTTCCTGAATTATTTTACCTATCCACAGGTAGATCGGCGCCGATTAGGAAAATCAACATCGAATGAGAAGAATCGGCGTCGACTGATATAGGTCGGTGTCGACTAGAGAGAGAATCGGCATCGACTTGGGAAAATTGTAGGAAGATTGAGAAATAGATAGTGGAAGCTAGATCATCGATCTCCGTTGGATCTGCAAGAGCCGTAGGGATACTGGAAAGGCTCCACCTATGTTGGATGTAGGAATAGAGTCACCAAGAGATTGATGGAGGCTCACGATGTTGATGTGGTAGGAGTAGTAACGGTACTCCTCTTAGGGATTGATTTGGATAGGATTCGCTCTCACTTGATAGATAATGCTTAGACTTGATGCTCAAAACTCTCTCATTCTTTCTGTCTCTCTATGTCCCTCTCTATCTAACCAGAACTAAATTCTGGCCTTCTATTTGTAATTAGCCCCAACCGAGATGAAATTGGCGTCGACCGAGTATCGGTCGGCGCCGATCAAGGAACAGACTCCCGAAATGGCCAAAAGGGATGATTTTTGGAAGATGAAGTGATCCTTCCACCTCAAATATGGGAAATATCCCACTGCTCATTTTGGGAGGAGAAGAAATAGGGGGGATAGATGAATAGAATAGATACGGGAGGTTAGGAATTGATATGGGGTAGATAAGTGGTTAGGATATATGTAGAAAATATAATTAAATAGTTAATATTTAAATATCTATGGGTAAAACATAATGGGGTGACATAAACTTAGGATAGATGTTTAAATCAAATATTAAATAACACCATAAGTTAGAAGTGATGACGTAAACGTGCCCCAGGTTACCCGAGAAGACAAACACACACTGGGGACACCAAATTGGATAACTAATTTGAGGTGTCTACACTGAGACTATTCAAAGAAATTTCCCTTGGTGATGAATCTAATCAAATTTGAATTAATCTATGTTAAGCTTGGAAAATTTGTGTCTGCTTTATTCTAGAATTTCTGCAAGTATTTTTTCTTGTTCTATTGCAATTTATTGTTAAAATCCCTCTGAATCACACAAGATCTCATCCTGTTCTAGTTTAGTGGCATTTGCAATTTCATTTCAAGAAGAGCCTTCATCCCATAATGAGATAAACAATTTAAAATCACTTTACTGTCATTTTGTTGATAAATATTTTTTGTAAGCCTTTGAGTGCATCTTAGGCTTGAGGAACCAAGGGTCTTTGATGTTTAATTGAGTCTTTAACTCGAGCCTTCATGTTGAATTCTTGGAGATTGTGTGAAACTTTGAAAATATGGGCCTCCATTGATGCCAACCTTCTATTTGAATGAATATTTTAGCTATTCTGAAGCATTCTCTCATTTATTTTTCCAAATGTTGTGAAGGTTCTCAAAGATCTGGAAAATTCAAGTTTATCCGGCTTAATCTCCCACCAAACAATTACTCAATAATAATGAATCCTACTGAAATACCACTGTTTGCCCTGTGTGTCCACAAATGAATAAATTCTCTTTATCAAAACATGCGAAGCAATCAGAACCCATAATGTCTCTAGTAACCTTATCCTAGTTTAGAAAATATCACCATTCTTTAGAAGTGACAACTCGTGAGAGTTAAATTGTGGTGTATTTATCATATTTTCTCAAGGCCTCCTTCAAAATTTGTGCAAAGAAGGATATATTCATCCTCCTTCACCGAAAGAGGTTACAAAATGGGTCCTATCAACCTAATCAAAAGGCACGGCCCAAAGTAGTGAGGATAGATCAAATCCTTAATGAAGGTTCTCTCCATTTCTTTGATGCCCAAGTGACAAAGATTCAGACAAATCCCCTCCCCATCTACAAAAGGACTCATAATATGATCTGTCTGTATCTCAGTGTCTTGTTAAATTTGTGATGCTTTTGAATTTCCAAGGGAGAATCAATTTAGGTACCAACACACCTCCCACATTCTCTTATGCCTCCCTACAATGTCTTATGTCTCCCTCAATAAACAAACAAGTAATAAATGCAATCATTTTCTTGTCCAAGGTGGGGCACCCAACATAACTCCTCTAAAACATGAAATAAAATCTTATTCCTCCCTACATATAAGATCCCAAGAGCCTTCTCCTACACCATACTTAGGAAATCCACCAAAGACCCAAAAATCATACCAAAACACTCAATAACATACACATATACATAAGTAAAAGGAAAAAAATAAAACAAGGGTATAGTTCCTACCATTCCATGGTAGAGCTTGATCCAAGAGTCACACACTAAGCTCCTTTAATCCCAATATATAACCAAAAATCTGTAACAAAATCCACAAGCACTCAAAATCCTCCAACTCTAAAAATACAAGAGCACCAAAAGAACTGAAGGAACCCCCCACACAAACAAAAGAACTTGAATAAATAGAAAATGGAGAGAGAAGGGTGAGGTGGATCCATGTAGGATGCAACATCACTCATCCTTAACTCCACCTCAATAGTCAAATCTCAACCCAATGCACAATAAATCGGTGGTTGAGAGGAATGACAAACCTCTTACACACACAATCCCAACCCACACCCTCTAAGGACAAACTTTAGAACCCATGTAAGAAAATTACAATGAATGCCAATTTTTGTCTTAAAAATCACTTAATGGGGTCATTTTTTGACCCCCAATCCATATGTAGGGTATGTATAATAAACTAAGAGGTGTGGGACAAGTTTAGTTTGTCCCCAAGCCTCCAAAATTGGCCCTTAAGGCCAAATCCGAATTTCTAAGGTAAGTTAAAGTGTACAACACTCAAGTTACTTATACTCAACTTAAAAACACATAGACCAAAGCACCAACTAATCTAATAAATGACTTTTTTTATCACATCCATAATTAGTTTAGTAACATGATTAATTTACTAATTAAGACACATAAATCAATTAATGATAAATGGGAATTACATCACAATTAAATCACATACACCAAAATAAAATAAAGGAAAATAACAACACACAAACCCTTGGTCACAATTGGAGGTCATCTCCCCGATGGGGGACCCCTAAGCACAAATAACAAATGGGGACCCCTAACCACAAATCTTATAAAGTCACACAATAACCTTCATGCCCTGAACAAAACAACAACATTCCACAAGTTTCCATGGTGACCATTTTCATATCCACCCATTGATGTTATTGTTATTCCACACGGATGTTTGGTCTCTAATCACCCCTTGATTGGATAACATGGGTACTTTTTGTGGGATATGATTACCTGTCTTGCCCTAAAAAGTCATCTACTCTAAATAACCTAAAATTCCAAGGGACCGAGAGAGAGAATGCATTGAAAGCCTACACTAAAGCGGGCCTGTGAGTAATCTCCAAATGTGTGAAAAAAAATATCAAATGATAAGTCCAAAGAAATGCATGCATATAAATAAATAATCATCCATATATAAATTGAATAATCATCAAGACCATCGTATATGTTATTTTATTTTAAAATTCTAACAACATCTCAATTCTATATTTCATACAATACCAATAAGATCACAAGATTAGTTATACATTGCTAAATCCTACTCAATATGACGAGAATGCCTAATGTCATAAATATATAAATTTTCAACAACACATTCATCATCTATAATTGATGTATAATCACAGTACCCCTAAATATATGTAACTCGATGGGTTGAGACTCTTAGTGTGATTGCATAACATGGAGCTTTTCAAAAGTGCAACAAAAGTGAGGGAATTTACAATCGCTTGTCCCAAAGGCAGAAAGCTCTCTAGGTGAAGGTTGGTTCCTATTCCTCTGTTTAGATGCACACATTCAAATTATAGAGGATATACTAGAAAAACCTAATCTAAATGTTATCAAAGTTACCTTGGGGTGAATTTTGGATAACAAGATTATTATTTAAAAATTCTAACAACATCTCAATTCTATATTTCATCAATACCAACAAGATCACAAGAGGGTTAAAGAGATGCTTAAGAAAATAAACCTAAAATAACAGAGGTGATGCACCAAAGGAATGTTGAACACCTACTTTGCAATTAAACACAAACCATTAAAAATGCAACACAACCACCATACATAGATAACCATGATTGTAATGAAACATCATATGTAAGAAATCATCGCAAGAGACACTTGAGATCATCCACATACTTATTTTTATTGCTCCACAAATTTGATATAATCAATTACAATGGCCAAGAGGCACAAACTTGTATTACAACTTGAATGGGAGGTTTGACATTCACAAATCCATTTACATGTAAGAGAAGAATTGAGGGTGCAAAGAAAAATTGTCCCACCTTTAGAAAAATGCCCCTCCTTACAATATATAGGAAGAATGAGAGAAGGGGAAGATAAGAAATTTGAAATATTCCTTCAACCACCCAAAAATGCATTGAATTCTTTTGCAAAAATGATGGGTTCTACTACAAAACCCATGCCTCCATGTACTATTCCTTGTTTGGAAAGAAAGGAAACCCATACCTTCATTATTGGGGTAGGTGGGAAGCCTAACATCTTCAAAAATGGCAGACTATATTTCTTAATTTTGAATAACTTAGTCCCAGAATAATTTTCCAAAAAGTCCTTTCTTATGCAAATCTAAGCTCCCAATCAAAATTTATGACCATCTAAAGTTTGAGGTGTCATTTTACAAAAATATGAACTGATGATCTTCCCTTTCGAGATCGAAAAAACATGAAACCTCTAAAATCCTAAAATTCAGAATTTCAGACATTTCCATTTCGGAGATTGAAACATTTTTCATCTATAAAATTTTCTTGACACTTCGGAAAGTCCAAAAACTAGAAAGTTAAAAAATTTAGACTTTTTGAATTTAGAATTTCTAAAATTGAGTTCAGAGTTTTATGTTTCGGGGTTCCAAACTTCAAAACTCCAAACCCTAAAACTCTGAAAGTCTAAAACCCAAAAGTCTAAAATTTTGGACTTTCAGAGTTTAGGATTTCAAAACTTGTTTTCCCATTTTCCCAACTTCACACCTTGAGAGTTTCAAAACCCCAAAACCCAAAAGTCTAAAATTTTGGAATTTCGGAGTTTCAGGTTTTGGACATCTTGTTTTTTTTAGCGACCGAGAACTTCGAAACCCCAAAACCCTGAAATTCCAAAATTTAAGACTTTCAGAGTTTCAAGTTTTAGACATCTTTTTATTTTTTTAGTCCCCAAAATCCACCTCAGCCTACCAATGTGTAGTCATTTTTACCCCATTTACAAAAGAAAGGAACCCCATGCGTGCCAACCTATCACACAGTGGATGTCGGCCGCTCACCTGAGGCACACACAGGGTACCGAGTCTCTCTTTTATGAGTTTAATGGGAAACATCATCTATGATCCTCATTTAGAATATTTCATAAGGATTTAAGACATACAAGAACCATAGAGCTCAGAACGGCCTCTATATCCTTGCAGTCATTCCAGACAGAGTACTTAACAAATTATATAACTTGTACTATTATAGAAAGAAAGATAAAAGCATCCATACTTAGCATAAACATAAATGAAAGAGATCTTATGAAAATATGTATGCATCAGAATCATTGATATTCATATATATATAAACTGGTAACCTCATTACATCCATGGAGACATTTATATAATGTCACAGAGAAGTAGACAAAGTCATGCATTACAACTAGACTAATGTAACTATGTTACCAAAAAGAAAGTTTACAATCTCCTTGCCAAATACATCCTTTCCTAAATGTAATTACCCATTAACAGAGTTCTTGCAGTATTTCTGCAGAGCTCCACCCACTCTCTAGTTCTCTCTTTGTTTACTCTGTAGGCACTTGTATTTATAGCCTAACTGGGCTACCAACTCATCCTCCAGCACCCTCAGATCCGATGCCAAGTGTCTGAATGTGTTCCTCCATGCGAGCATGCTCCTCCAAGCCCGAGATTTCCAAATTATACCATGATGTGCTTCTAGAAGCTTCTACCACAGGAATGCTCCTTCCTGGGTGAACCTATCACCAAGCTGACAACTTATCCATCTAGCATGCATAGTCAAGTCATACTTTTCATGTGTTCTACCCAAAATTCCCAATTTGACTAAGTCCGAACCCTTGGTTCTATCCATGCATGCACACCACGGGCTTCCTTAAACCATTCTCTACGCACTTTTTCCTTGTGTGCCTTTCCTTAACTTGGACCTTGCACGCCTATGTGCCTTTTGTACTTAGTCAATATTCTAGGGGCCTAACATCACCCCACACTATGCCTATTCTCTATCCATTGGAACATTCCTCTTAGTGAAAGAAAGAATACAATAGGTTTACGCCTAGGAAAAAGAATAAGGGGATGAAAGAATGGGGAAAGAAGAAAGAATGGGAGAGTGAAAGAATCACTACAACAAACTAGGAAAATCCTTCTACAAGTCAGCCTCCAACTTATTCCAGGCATCGACTTCATCCTACACCCTCTAACAGAGGTCACCGACTAGAGTGCTCACCTCCTCATAATTTAACCCATCTCCTTATGTTCTCATGGTGTCAGTGATCTTCTCCAACTCCTTGCATATATCCTCTAGTGCATCCATTCTTCATGTGATATGTGGATATAGCTCCTTCAATTGGTTTTTGATTGAAACCCTTAAGGTTTCAATGGCCTCATATTTCTTGTCAACCTCGGCAAGGATCTTGTTTTATTCTGCCCTATACCCCTTGTTTTTCTCCTAGAACTCCTTGAGTTTCACTCCATTAGTGGTGACCAAGGCACCTTCCACATTGTCCCTATCCGCGCAATTGTCGTACATGGCCTCAGTGGTTCAGGAAGCATCCCTTACATAAGCAAGAACCTTGTTGTATGTGAGTGAGCACGTGATCTTAAAGCACTATGAGTGCGGCCACTTCTTCTGCAAACTCAAGGCTAGTGGTTGTCTTTCCATGGTGAGGACCCTTGTTAAATCCTCCAGGCATCCCAAGGCATATCCATACTTTTACGCGGGTGATGCTAGGTCTGGATGCTTCAATAGTATAGCCTCATTGATGGATTCCACTTTCTTGTACACAACACTCACCTTGGCCTTTTCATCCTTCAATTCCCGCTGCCACTAGGTGCTGATTAACTTTTCCTAGCTCATTTCCTTTGGTCATTGTAGCTAGCTCTTCCTCTTTCTTCTTCAGCTATCCCTCCAAATCTTTGATCCTATCATTGTGCCCAAAGAGCCTAGCTTCTATCTAAATGGAGACCTTGTTGAGCGTGTTGTTGCATAGTTGTTCATCTGAGAGTTGTTAGGTATCCACCATTGGGTTATCTTCTCCTAGTCTTGGCAATGTTATTACTACCCCGTGGCTTACCTCAAACTCCGGATCATCAAGGTGGGACTCAATTTCCCATGATATCATCTTCCTTGTCTCCACGGATATGCATCCTCCTTATCAAAAGATGACATGCCTATAAGATCCTCCTCCGTTAGAAGTGTACTCTAGAACTATGCGTGAAACACTTTCTTGGGGTCATCAATATAACCCATCTCCGGCATCTCCCCCTCTATGCTCCTTCCTCCCATGCATGTACCCTTGGGTATACTTATAGTTAAAATGGGGCCTCTAGTGCTGCCACGTTCCTCTTCTGCACTCTCCTCCTCCTTGTTCAATATTGGCTCAGTGTTGTGTTCTAGTTTGTCCTTCACCAAGGTCTCAATGTTTCTTGTCTCTTCTTCTTCTACTACCTTGGTTGTCTACTCCTGCGCAGAGCTTGGAGCCCCTTACTTCTACATGCTAGCCTCCTCTCCTTTTCCCATGTCCTGGGCACTTCCTCCTACCTGGATATCCTTGCGCCGCACAAAAAGGAACCCCTATTCTTCTTCTCCACCTTCATCCTCCAAATCATGTATATTGAAGATCGGTGGCTCTTGATCTTTTCTAAGATCCTCTTCCCTGCTAACTTCTTCTTCACTATCATCTTTTTCTCCTATGTACTTGTCCAAATTCCCAACTTCTTCCAAGGTGGTATCCTCTTCTACCCTTTGCTTCTTCCTAACTAGGGATTGGTGTAGGTGACCTTGTTTCTTCTTCTTCTTGATGACTCCTTTTCGATGGCTTTTATGGATCTGGATTCTTCTCTCTGATTATGGGCTTGTTCTTACGTGCATACATACTGGGTTAGGTGTTTGTCCCAGGGGAACCTATTGCATGTGTCTTCACCACACTTGGATTTTTCTTTTCTAGTTATTTTTCCACCCATTTGGGTGTAGTTATTTTCCTACCAGTTAGATCTGAGGTATAGATACCTCATTTTCTAGATATGTGCCCTTCTCGACTTGGGTCTTATGCGAATGTAAACGCATGTCACGTATCCTTCTGCAATGGGTAGAGTCATGAGATTCATCATTTAAACTTCTTGTGACACATACCACTCTATGCACGCATGTTTTCAGGGTAGACCATCCCTTTACGCAATTCCCTATGATCCTGGTCAAGACTACCAAGGTCCAGCTTAAACTTCTTGGACTCCTTGAACCTGTTTACTCCCACTTGGAAGTATTGAGCTATGAAGCGAAAAGGGGAGCTTGCACCATGGGATCCATGTTTCATCTATCAATTTGAATCTCCCAAGCAGAAATGCTGGTACATAGAAAATTTTGCTTCTCCTAGTGGCCACTGGTAGTTGTGTGGGAACTCTCCATTCTACCTCGAAATGCATTCCTTAGGCGTGTGTACCATTTTTCCAAATGTGCCTTGTGCACTTTTTTCATAGTGTCACAAGATTATTTCTCAAACCTTTTGGACAGGTGATGGGTCTTCACCAGGATACTCCCATACAAACTTATCTGATGCATCTAGTATCCTGATCTCTGAAAACACAATGGTTAGCAGCACATTTCCAAAAAGGATCCAGTCACCTTCCTTCACATAGTTGATAATCTCATCCGTGATGAATGAAGACATGTTTTAGATTGTGCCCTCTGAAATCTTCCTGCAAATATTCAACCATGGTTTATTAACTCGGGTCCATCTTTCCTGGAAATTTTATTTTGACACAGGTGTGTGGCCATCTTCATTACTGGATCCTTAATTTTTGTGACATCATAATACATTGACCCCTTCTTGCATGCAAAAGTGGCGATAGTTTCCTTAATCACTTCTTGTCATTCAAATCATCCTCCAAACCATCTCCTTCATAGATGAGGCCTGTGAAATGTTAAATGAGCTAAGGATTTATGTGCATCTTGCACCCTGTGAAGTGGAAATAGTCCTCATGAATGCATGACATCAGCCATTGATATAGTCACTCAGGTTTCCCAAAGTAGGGAAATCAAAGAGTTGTAATAACCCTTCCTTCTCAATTTGACCTTCACATCATCATTATAAATGGGAAAACCCTCTAGTGTCCTCTTGTTTGTTAGGTGCACTAACTCTAGCACCAACTCCTTCTTGATTGTGCTTTTCCGATGATTATAATCATTTACAGACATATTCCTAAGATGGGACTCCCACTCCTTCCCCAACAACACTCCATCTGGGTACTGCATTTCTACGTATACCACTCTTCATTTGTGCTTGCTTCAATTTCCTATTGTTTTCCCTTGCCCTTTCCCTTTCCCTTCTTGGGTGTACTAACTAGTTTCTCAGGTGCCATTATCTAGGTCTTCCTCCCACTTCAATCACTTTGTGTTACTTTGTTCCTCTGCTCTCTCCAACCTTAGATCTCAAACTTGTGAAGAAAATTTCTTAAACATATGCCCTAGTTCTTCAAACCCTAACTGGGATACTCCTTTAATAGATGGCTCCTTCTCTCAACTTCTCCTACACTCGTGAAATCCCTTCCTCCTTGTTCATAAATCTGAACTAGTTACCCATGCTTCAATCTCTCCAAATTTTTCATCACATGGATCAATTTTTTTGGAAGCCCTAGTTTGCAAAGGTGCAAAAAGTGCTTCATTCTCCTTATATGCAAAGTGAAAAATGAAGTGTCGACCCATTTATTTATAGTTTTTCCCTTTTTAACATTAAGTGCTACTTTACCTACCACCGTAATTTTTACATTTAATGCGTAGCTTTTTCAAACAAAGCTTGTCTTAAGCACTTTCCCTCATGCGCCCAACTTGCATGGATAATCCTCCAACCTTTTCTAGTGCGTAACAAATCCAACATGATAGGAGACTCTTGCGTGTGCATAACCAGCACCGAAGGCACTTCTTTGTCTTAATTTTTCTCTCACCTACCTCGTGTTGCTTAATGTGCTTTCTCCTCCTTTGTACGTGGGATCTAAAAGTAGCTTTATCTTGGCACTAACCATCCTTTTTCCATCTTTTCTCTCCATACACCTCTTTTAACCGGGCCATTCAACTGGGATTTTTAACACAAACTTCCTTGGCACTTTAACCATGTAGTAATAAGGTTCACAAATTCTCAAAAAGTAGCAATAAGGTTACCATCGCCCAAGGCGTAAAATAAAACAACAACACAAAAGGGAAACACAAGAAAAGAAATGCATAAAGGAAAATTCTAAACTAACTAGAAAAACTGTCTTATTTACAAACACCAAGAAGACTTACTTATAGTAGGGCTTCAACCTACTCACATTGAAGTGTCCAAGAAAATTCATTTCATCTAGCACTTATAACTAGGGACACGCCTGAATCAAGGATGTACGAGATTGTGTCAGGACCCAACCAATGGACTTTTAACTTCCCAGGATGGCACAAAAACTTAGAATCATATAGTAAAACCATCTGCCAAACCTCAAACTTCTTGTTTCTAATGTGGTGATCATGTTATGCCTTTTGCTTTGCTTTCTCTATTTTTGGCTCCACCTGGCGAGTGATCATCTCTCATCCAACTTCATTAACTCATCAATTATTTATTTCAGACTTTCTCATCAACCAACCCTCCTACATGTGCTATTCATAGAGAAGTAACATGAATTCAACTGGAAGAACAACCTCCATGCCAAACACCAACTGAAATGGTGTGGCTTTGTTCAACCTTTTATATGTTGTCCTGTAAGCCCTAAATACTGTTGATACTTTGTCATCCCAATCTTGTCTTTCGACATCAAAAATTTTAGTAGGGTATGACTCAGTATCTTATTTAATTCCTCGTGGTTCCATTTTCTTATGGGTGATAGGGTGTAGTCTTGTGATGAGCCACCATGAATTATGCTAATAGGATCCTCAGGGTCTCATTCAAGAAATGTGTACCCCTATCTAGTTAAACTCAATAGACATCCATACCTCGTGATAATGTTTTTTCCCCAAAAACCTTGCACTTGTGTGGCTCTTTGTGTAATCTTTAGTGGGGCTACCTCTTCCCACCTTGTCAAATAATCTATGTACAAGTGATGACATAGCGTGATCCAGTCCTACGCATCACTAGTGCAATAGGGCTACAAAGTCTATTGCCCACTTTTCAAAAGGCTTCACACTAGGGATAGGGTGCAAAGGCATTTCATCTCTCTTTCTTGGCTTTTCAATGCACTGACAATGGTCACATGCTTTACAATAGTCTTTATAATCCTTGTATAGGGTTTCCCACCACAAACCACCATTAATATCTTACGCATGGTGGCATCACCTACATAATGCCCACCCACACTTCCTCCATGTGCTTCCTCCATGATGGTGAGGCGCTCATGCTCTAATACACACCTACGCAACACCTCATCATGTCCCAACTTGTATAAGTCTCCACTGATCACATGTAGGGTGCGGTGCGTATGGCTAACTACTTCTTCTCTAATGCCTTCATTCCTTTTGGTGCCACACCTTCCTTTAAAAATACCGTAATCTCCTCCAAATCTGAGGGCGTGCGCCGTAACCTAAATAGTTGTGCATCTCGCATTATCTCCTCAATACTCTGCATGCATCCTCCTATGAATCAATTCTTGATAGATGATCAAGCCCACAATTGCTTTTCCCAAGCTTCACTACTACGGTGAACTCAAATTTTTGAAATAACAACACCCACCGACATATGTGCCCTTGTAGAATGGGCTTGTTCACCAAATACTATAATGCCATGTGGTCAGTGTAAAATACAAAGGGTGTTGCCAGACGATACTGTCTAAACTTGAAAAGTGCATAGATCATTGACAATTCGTCACACTTAGTCATGGTGTAATTTTTCTATAATGGTGTCAACTTCCTACTTGCAAAACACAGAGTTGATGATCAATAAATCCTTCACCTGGATGTGTAAGCACTATCCAATGGTAGTTCTTGAGGCATCTACATGGACATGGAAGGGCTTGTCCCAAGAGGAAAAATAATATAGGCACGGTGACAAGCCTATCCTTTAATGTATCAAATGCCCTCTACTATGCCTCTCCCCAATGGAAGGTACTTTTATTTCTGAATAGCTCTTCTAAAGGTGCGGTGATCTTGGCATACCCTTTGATGAATTTCCTATAATAACTTGTATGCCCAAGGAATTTGCACCCTTGCTTGTGGCTAGTAGGCTCCCCTAACCCCACAATAATTGCAACATTTAGTGGGATCTACAGTAAGCCCTCCATACATATGATATGCCCCAATAAAGTCCCAAAGGGTGTAGTAAATACACACTTCTTAATGTTGAGGGATATCCTCAACTGCCTACACCTCTCAAACATTAACCTCAAATTGTCACAATGGTCTTTGACTAGACCATACACTATCCAATCATCCAAATAGACCTGAAGAAACTTATGGATGAAGTCCTGGAACACTTGCACCACTATGCGTGAAAAAACAACAGACGCATTCTTCAACCCAAAGGGCATGACCATGTATGAAAAACTTCCCCACTCAGTGGTGAAATTTGTCTTCTCTTGGTCTTCCTTTGCAATCTGGACTTGGTGGTACCCCAAAAATCCATCTGTAAAGGAATAGATTTCATGCCCAATGACTCCTTCCAAAATTTCTTCAGTGAAGGGGGTTGGAAAAGGATCGATGAAACAAACTACATTCAACTCCCTATAATCCATGCAAATCCTAATCCACCCATCCTTCTTGATGTTGATTACCATCAGACTTATCCATTCTAATTCTTCCACTGCTTCAATGATCCCAGAAGCTATCATTTTATCTATCTCATCCTTAACCTTTACGTGTAAATTGGGATTCATCATTTGGTAGGGCTCTTCCTAACCGAGTGGCGTACGTATGTCCTTGACTTTATCTTCATCTCCCCTAAGGAATGGTGAATGCCTTTGAGCTCTTGGTACCTGGGTGGGAATAAATCCTCAAATTCATAACAGATCAATGATCTTAGAGACTTCCTTCTCTGACCATTATCTCCAATAATAGCTTCCTTAGGTTCTTCTCCTGAACCGATGTTAACCTTCTTTGTCTTTAAGGGCTCATGGTAGGCGCACACGTGAGTATCAACATTTTCCACTACCTCATGCATCCCTATATAATGGCTAACATCCAAACTTTCTACTTCCTCCCCATCAATCACATACACCAACTTCCCTTTCTCCTTTTCCAAACATGCACGCTCAATCTGTAACTCTTCTATTTCCTCTATCTCCTCTTCAAAGCACACCTCCAAACCTGGTCCACCTAGTAATTCCAACAGCCTATCTTCCATCATGGAACTATCCCCATGGTAAAGTGCTTGATACCCTATAAGGCCTTATCAAATGATGGCTTGGTACTCCGATACTCAAAGGTTTGAATGAGGTCAGCCGCGAGCTCTTGCCAAATCCCTATCTAGTGGCAGGTCTCTAAATGAATGTACCATGCATGCGCGTAACCCTGTAGTGTAGAATACAACTTGTGCACCCAGAGGGATGGTGGAAAATCTTCTATGCCTTCTCTCTAGATCCTTTCACACTCCTAGATATGGAAAGAGGTGGGCTCCTTCCCATGGTAGTCCTTGATGGCGGTGGGCACGTTTCTTTTATAGAATCTAAAAAGAGAGCAATTCTTACCTTGTGCCATTCAAAAAGGCTCTCCTAATGGGTAGCCCACCACCATGCTGCTGTGCCGAGAAGGAAAAATCTTAGGATCCCTCTCTATTCCTTCTTCTCCTTCCACTGAGCTTCCATCTCCTAAAGAAAGATCTCAGGGAAGGTTCCTCCTAAATACTTAGGCAGCTCCTTTCCTCCTCGGTGCTAAGACTATATGTGCCTTTTTCACCTTGGTCACCAACCCTCTCAACTATCATCCGATCAATTCATAAGTTCCATACGCCCAATTTTCACATGCTATATTGGTGGTATCACGTTACTTACTGAGCATCCTCAAACTGGATAACTCCGTTAGTAGGATGTATTATCTCTGGGTCCCTGATTGAGTGCAAATATATCCTGTCCAAAACCTCTTCCCCCAAAGGTTCAATATAGGTGTCAAATTCCCATCAGCTGGGGGTATAATGACTCATTCCTCCTTATTTTCAAAGATGGTGTACCCTTTGTTGAACAAGGTCTGCACTATTCTTGTAACACCATGGGCACCCAAGTAGTGTTGGGAAATTATCTCTCTTAGTGAGTGCCAAGACTTCAAAGTCCCCAAGTAAACTTAGCTCCTGGATAGTGATAGTTTCATCCTTTAAGACATCGATTTTCCTTCCTTATTCTTTTTTACCATATACATCACATTCAAAGTTGGCTGTAATGTAGGTCTTCCCATCTGATGCCATGCATCCAAAGTTAGAACATTAACCTCTGCACCAATGTCAATGAGGATATTACTAAGGAGCCATCCATCTACAACTGCATTCAATGTGATCTCCTTTTCATAGTCAAGGCTATGAGGGGGAAGGTTTGCATGCAAGATACCTACCTCTTACACTCTCCTTCATCGCATGTGGTACCTTCTCTCTCAACCATGATCCTACCAAGGGAATGATATTCTCTTGCCTTAGCATTTTACACACCTCCTTGACCTCATCTAGGTCATCCTTTGGTGCCTGGACTCTCCTTCCTTGTTCCTCCCTCCTGGAATTCTCCTTTAGACACTAGATCTCCCCTTGTAAACTTCAAATGACATCCATGGTGTCTTGATATACCTCCTTTTGATATGCAGGGTCTAGGTACTTTCCATGAACTACTTCCTCCCTTCAAACCAGGCTCTTCTGCCTTGGTATCTCTTTTACACACATGACTTCTACCCTTGTTATTACCAAGACAAGCTCCAAAGCTACATCACGTGTTACCTAAGGCATCCATTGTGTGTCTACCTTCTTAATGCTGACCATTGTAGTGCCCTTATCTTTTCGGTGCTATTGATTCATGTGCTCAAACAATTCCGGGAACTCCTCATATTTATGCTTCTTTCGCACCATGAGCATTGCAATAGGTCAGGCACTCTTGTTTGTAATGTTTCGTAGATCCAAAATTGAAATAGGTTCCATGTGGGAACTCAGTCCTTCCTTCACCATGATTACCACGACCATGAAATCCTCCTCGAAAACCCCTTCCATGTGCCTCCATCGTGTGCTCCTCATAACGTTAATCATCACCTTGGGAGCTACGACTGGAAATTGGTTTGACACACCCCATGATCAATGGCCTCATGGATTTGATCAATGAGCCTACAGTCCTTAGTATCATGGGTTGTAGAGGTGCAGATCTTATAGTAACAAGACACATTCTTCCGGATTGCACACTGTAGCAAGGGGCATCTACTTGCATCATGGTCCCCATCACAAATTTCACAGTCTACATCCACGACGTATTGTCCTCCATGGGAAATTATCCTTGACATGCCCCTCTACTTCACAATCTTTACACCATAAACCACACATGAGTCTCATGGGCTGAGTTTGAGAAAATTTTCTAGCTGCTTAGCCATAGCAGCAATCTGAGCCTCCAGAATGGGCTAACACTAGTATCAACACTACCAATAGCCTCGGTGACATAGAGAAGCTTCCAATGCCTCGTGGTGGTCGTAAAAGTTTTATGAGATAAGGCCCTTCTAAAGGGTGTGATCAATCCTCCAACAAACCACTGAGCATGTTGTGAAGGGTGAATATCATATGACAACTTAGACAAGAGAGTCTTAAAGCGTGCATCATACTCCCACACACTCTCTATCATTCCTTGTTGAATCTCCTTCAAAGTGTTGATGCTCTTCTACTCAAACTTAGGAATGTGGAATTCTACCAAGAATGTGTTCTTTAAAGTAGTATAGTCCACCACTGTTTGATGAGGGTCATATTTCCTATACCAGCTATGCATGTGCCCTTACAACATGGTTACAAATTAGTTAGCCTTCCACTCTGGGGTTGTGATACCCTTTGCGTGCCATAGCATTTCACACTTGTGAACATGTTCCACAACATCCTTAATACCTCTATAATCGGGAAAATGTAGAGACATTTCAAAGAGAACTTGGGGGTGGTTGGGGCTCGAATCCTCTGATCCAAGAGCCTTGGTTTCCACCTGTGTTTCCTCGCCACCTGATCCACCAGGCACCAAACCACCAAATCCACTAGACCCACTAACTCCTATCCCTCCTAAACCACTAGATCCACCAGGTCCACTAGGTCTTGTTCCTCCTGACCCTAGATCTACCAGATCCCGTAGTGGTCATGCCAAGGGTCCCCATAGTTCCACTAAATTTCATGACTGTGGTCTGTGACAATGCCCCACTCCCAGACATTGAGACCAAAAGCTTGCATGTCTATACCTTGCCCAAAAAAGTTCTCCAAACATTGTGTTGGTGTTTGCAGCCATAGAAGGCCCAAATGAGAAATTATATCTCTTGGGTGTAGACCGATCACTTCCAATGTAACCAATTGGACTAGCAATATTTTCCCCCTGATCTGGAAAACCAAGTGCTAGGGTCCGGTCACTAGGTGGGCTCATATGCATGCCAATGGTTCTTCTTTCTCCATGTGATGAAATCTCATCAGAAGCCGAAGGGGTCTCTCTTACGCGCTTACCAAGATGGGGTCACACAGACTACTCAGGTTCCACATCCTCTGCGTGAACCTCAAATCCTTCCCACAACGTCTTCCGCCATACATCCATCACACCTGTAACCTCACGTTGTCTAACAATCTCCCTTTCACGTGCTTCACCATACTTGAGTCGTCTCTCCTCCCTTTCTTTCTCCATCGCAACATTTTCCATCTTCCTCCACCCTAGCTTCCTCACCTAGCATTCAAAATGGTTTAGCCGGCCATTAGGAATGCCTCTAAACTCATGGTAACCATTAAGATCTTCATAGCCAGAGGGACAACAAGTAGAAATGATATTCTGGGCTCCCACAGAAACTCAAACTTAGTAACCTCTAGACAAGAGTATGTGGAAATGGCATACTATTGGGTGTAGCTAGCCAATACTCCTTTCCACCAATGATCCACAACACGGATCCATGTCATATTTACATCTCTCGTAGCCTCTGGTATTCTTTTGGGTCCACACACGATCCATAATGCCAACTTGATCTAGATGCATAGGCTGAGAGCCACTCATACAAGCTCCATTGAGAAGTAGTAGAAAAAAATTCATATAGATCATGGTAGAGTTCTCTTCTACCCATACACGTGCATCAAACTCAGGTCCAGTGATGAATCTCTAAGAAAATTCATCCTCTGTGCTCTTGAACCATGATTCAACACTTTCTAATGTTATCCACTCTATCATTACTTTCTACATAGATCATGATGTATGTCATTTCCCACTACAACTTCAAAAGAGGTCCTAGAAATGGAACCAAGATGTAGTCATTTTTACCCCTATCACAAAAGAAAGAAACCCCATGTGCGTGACCTATCACCAAATGGATGTTAGGTGATTACTCGAGGCACGTGAGGGTACCGAGTCTCTCTTTTATATGAGTTTAATGTGAAACATCATCTATGATCTATGTTTAGAAGATTTCAAAAGGATTTAAGACATACAAGAACCATAGAGCTCAGAACGCCTCTAGATCCTTGTAGTCATTCAGATAGAGTACTTAACAAGATTATATAACTTGTACCATAACAGAAAGAAGTATACAAGCATCCATACTTAGCATAAACATAAATGAAAGAGAGCTTATGAAAAAGATGTATGCATCAAAATCATTGAAATTCATATATATATATATAAATTGGTAACCTCATTACATCCATGGAGCCATTTACAGAATGTCATAGAGAAGCATACCGTAGTCATGCATTACAACTAGACTAATGTAACTATGCTACAAAAATAAAATTTACAATCCCCTTGCCTAATGCATCCTTTCTCAAATGTAATTACCCATTAACAGAGTTCTTGCAGTATTTATGAGAGCTCCACCCACTCTCTAGTTCTTTCTTTGTTTACTCTAAAGGCACTTGTATTTATAGCCTAACTGGGCTACCAACCCATCCTCTAGCACCCTCAGATCTGATGCCAAGTGTCTGAATGTGGTCCTCCATGCAATCATGCTCCTCCAGGCATGAGCTTTCCACTTTATACCATGATGTGCTTCTAGAATCTTCTACCGCAAGCATGCTCCTTCGAGGCCAACCTGTGACCAGGTTGGCACTTTATCCATCCAACATGCATAGTCGGGTCATGTTTTTCACGTGTTCTACCCCGAACACCTAATTTGACTAAGTCCCAAACCCTTGGTTTATCTACATACACTACGTGTGCATGCCATGGGATTCCTTAAACCTCTATTAAACCCTTCTCTATGTGCTTTGTCCTTACACGCCTTTCCTTAACTATGACCCTTACACGCCTACATGCCTTTTATACTTATTCAATATTCTAGGGGCCCAACACTACGAAAAGCTCCACCTCATAAATTGAAACCTAGATTTTGGACTCCTTCCTTTCTAAAATCTCTACAAATTTCTCGCACTTGCTTCAACCTTTTTGACCAACTCGAAATGCAAGCTCTATTGATGGATAAACTCCTCCATTTTCACTTCGTGCAAGTTCCTATTTGTCCAATTTTTCTCGGGGAAACATTTGATAACAATATCAATATAAAATGTCTCTCTAATAATCCACACAAATCATACTATGAATCAAAATCCATCAATAGTCAAAGTATCTCTATTGTCTAACATTATGCTAAGAAAATGATAATAATCTCCATGTATGTAGTCAACAATAATTGAAATCAAAATATAAGAATGTCGAAGGGAAGTGGGCACTACATCACCATCCCCTTAGACTCAACTTGCTCCTAGAATTTTTTGGAATAGGTGTGAAAATGGACTCATAACAAAGTAACATCCTCCCATGTAGTAGCAGTCTCATCATACTTGTACCACTGGACTTGAACCTGGTCAATATTTTAGCCTTGAAGGCCCAGGGTCCTGCGCTCAAAAATATGGATGGGCTCCACCATTACCTACCCATGATCTTGCACCTGTAATGAGGTCCAATATAATAAATGAGAATGATCTGCAATATACCTCCTAAGTACAAAAACATGAAATACATCGTGGATGTGAGACAAGCTAGGTGCCAATGCTAGATGATAGGCTAAAGGACCGATACACTCCAAGATCTCAAAGGGACCCACAAATTTAGGAGCAAGATTAGAGCCTTTTCGTAAATGGATAGGGCTCTTATGATCTGACATGAAGAAACACCTTCATGCCCACCTTAAAACTATGATCTATCCTATGTTGATATGCATAATTCTTTCTGTTTGTCTTGCACCTCCTCTAATCTCATCTGATCATAACAACATGTTGCTCCATATCTTGTAGTAAATCCGCCCAAGAGAAACCATGTCCTCCAACATGTCCCAACTCATCGATGTCCTACACTCTCTGCCATATAGTGCCTAAAAAGGAGCCATGCCTATCGAACTCTAAAAACTATTATTGAAGGAAAACTCCACCAAATACAAATACTCCTCCCACCTTGACTGATGGTCCATGACATAAATCCTAAGCATTTCCTCCAAGATATGATTCACCCACTCAGTCTTTCCATCTCTGAAGGTGATAAGTTGTACTAAATTTGATTTTCATCCCGAGATCATACTGCATCATAGTCCAGAAGTGAGAAGTCTACAAGGGATCGCGGTCCTAAATGATCTTCCACAAATCTCGTGTAATCTAACAATCTCATCAAGGTATACTCATGCCACTGCACTAGTTGTGTAGGTGGTCTTCACCAAAGAAAACTGGTCCACTTTCGTCAATTTATCCAGCATGACCATGATGGCATGGTGGTGGTATCTCAACATTAGTAACCCAACTATGAAATCCATGGAAATGGTGTCCCATTTCCACTCTAGTATACCATGAGGAAAGAGAAGACCAAGTGGATGTTGATGCTCGCCTTTACCTTATGACACTCTAAATAGCATGACACAAACTAAGCTACATCTGTATGTAGTCCCCTCCAATGGTATAACTATCTCAAGGTGGTGTGCATCTTCTTCACCCCTAGGATGGGCTGAATAAGGTGCACGATGAGCCTTTGTCAAAATATCCTACCTCAAACCTCCATCTCTAGGAACATATATCTGACCCCTTTTCCTGAGAAGGCCATCTTTATCTAATGAAAATCCATCAAATCTCCCCTCAAGGGGCCTCTGAGACTTAATCTCTGATCTGACTACAAGGTAGAAGTTGTCGTGAGGAAGCTACTTTAAAATCCTACTTCGCAAACCTATACCCACTGAAGAAGCCATCACCACATGTCTCCACCTACTCAGGGCATCAAAAACCACATTCTCATTCCCCTTCACATTCTCTATCTCCATTTCATACTCACAAAGTAACTCCATCCAACGTCACTAACGAGCGTTGAGGTTGGGATGCATGAAGAGGTGGTGAAGACTCAAGTGATCATTCCTTAGTGTAAATCTTTGGCCAAGAAGTAAATGTCTCCACCGCACCAAGGAATACACAACTACTACAAGCTTAAGTTCATGATTTGGATAATTGAGCTCATAATCCTTGAGTTTTACGAGACTCAAAAAAACAACTAGGCCCTCTTGCATCAACACACCTCCTAATCTTGCCAAAGAAGCATTTGTGCAAATGAAGAACTCACCCTTAGGGTATGGTACTACAAGAATAGGCATTTTCATGAGGCATTCCTTCAGTGTCTGAAGGCCTTCTCACATCTATCTGACCATACAAACTTCTTCCCTTTCCACTAAAGGGAAGTGATGGGGTGTGAAACCCAAGACAATTCCTATATAAATCTCTTGTAGTATCCTGTCAAATCCATGAAACTATGCACCTTGGTTACATTAGTGGATGATTGGCCAATCCATAATGGCTCTAATCTTGGAAGGATCAATTGTGATACCTTCCCTAAAAATTATGTGACCCAAATACTGCACCTCATACTAAAAGAATGCACACTTTTCCAGGTTCCCGTAAAAGCTTGCTCACAAAGACACTGTAGAACTTGATCAAAGGTGCTTCTCATGCTCCTCATGCATACATGAGTATATCAAAATTTCATCAAGAAGGATGGGCATGAAGTGATCCAAAAACATTTGAAAACCCCATTCATCAAGCTCATGAACATTGTGGGAGTGTTCGTCAAACCAAAGGGCACAACTGTGAACTCATAGTGCCCATATCTCATGTGGAAAGCTAACTTGTGGATATCTACCTCTGTAATCCTCAACTGATGGTATCTGGACTTAAGATCAATCTTAGAAAATATTGTGGCCCCCTTCATTTGATCAAACAAATCATCAATGCGAGGAAGGGGGTAATGATTCTTGATCGTTACATTAATAGTTGTTTGTATTCTACACACAACCGTAAGGATCCATCCTTCTTCTTAACAAAAATCACTGGTGCACCCCAAGGGGATACACTAGGATAGATTAGGCCTTTCTCAAGAAGGCTCTCAAGCTGCAACTTGAGCTTAGAAAGCTCAAATGTGGTCAACCTATAAGGAGCGTGAGATAGGTTCATGTTCCTGGAACCAGTCAATGTGGAAGTCTATCTCACGTGGGGAGGCATCCCCGATAGTTCACTAGGAAACACATCAGAAAACTCCTACAAGATGGGGTGATCATCAAGCAAAGGTCCACTAGCCCCATCCTATGACCTATCACTAATAGTAATAGCATACAATTAACATGCACATCGTGCACACCGCTTAAGATGCATAGTGGAAATAGTGTGGATAGAAATGGGTCTCCTAACTCGACTATCACTGAATCAACTCCCAGATCATTTGTACATGATATAATCTTATGGTAATAGTCCACTCTAGCTATGTGTGTAGATAACCAATCCATGCCTAAGATGACTCCATAAGAACCCAATAGAAGGATATGAAGATATGAGGTAGTGGTGAAGGGTCCCAAATCCAATACACACTTCTTAACTAAGGAGTCTACAAATATATTGTCTCTAGAAGCCATCTCGACATCCCAACTAAGGCCCTACTTAACTGCCACTAGCCTACAATGCTCTACTAAATATGGTGTAATAAATGAATCAGATGAACTAGAATCAAATAGTATAGTGGTAGGAATACCACCAATGCTACCTATAGTCTCTATCACAATGCTTTGATGCTCATCCTAGAGGTTCTCAACTGCTGCATAGATCCGATAGATAGGTCCCATGTCACCAACTATAGGATTTGAAATCGTGCCTTACCCTTGTTACTAGGGTTATGTGGGCACTCTCTCCAATGATGTCCAACAATGCCAGATCTATAAAAAACATTCTTGGTCCTCTCCAATGAGATGCGGCTCTAGCTGGTACTCTATAGGTCTATGCCATGGATCTTGATGATCTGGTTATATGGACCGATGAGGTTCTTGACAAGCTCCACCGATTGAGCTCTCGGTGCAACCTGTGTCCTAATGGGACCCCTAGGGGAGGCCCCATACTCCATCCTCTCAAAATGTCAAATCTTTGTGGAGGCTTGAATGGTGGGAAAGTCTCTGTTGTTGTTCTTTGCTTGAGGTGGTTGGTGTGGTGGACTGAATGAAGACTATGTAGAACCATGTCTTTCATGAGGAAGGAGGAGCTTACCACCTCGACATGTTATCCTGCATCTGCTGGATGTGGCTCTGCACTTTATCCCTAGCCTGTTGATTCTTTCCATGAGTCTCCTCTTCAATGTAGGCCTTCTCAACGACCCTTTTTAAGGTCTACGGGTAATGAATGCACACCGCACCTCCTAAATCAAATTTAGGCCCCTGATGAACCTGTGAATCCTGAATGTGCTCATCCTACATATAGTCGACATACTGAAGTAAATCCATAAATCAACTCTCATACTCGGCTATAGTCATGGATGCCTAATGTTGGTCATGGAACTCATCTATTCTCTATTGAATAAACCTCCTGGATAAGTACTTCTACTAAACCTCTCCTCAAAGAGATCCTAAGTAAATGTCTCTGAGTCTACATGGAGATTTTTCTCATCAGTCCTCCACAAGACACTTGCTCCATCCCTTAGAAGATGGATTGCAATATGAGCTTTGTGTTGCTAGTACATGGAAAAATCTTGAAGCACCTGCTCAAGCTCACTAATAGAGACTCTACCTAAAACCACCTGTATCTCCCAAATAATGAGATGAGTGTAGTTTTAGGATCTCTCTGATATGATCTGTAGTTGATGAATGTCAACCCCTATGTCTTTTTACATTCTCTTCCCTCAGTCTAGGGCTCAAAGATCTATCTCTGTGTCCTGAAATCCTATCTCCATGTCCCCTCGTGAGGTGAATCTAATCTAGCTAACTCCACATGTAGGAGTTCTCTTCCCTATGCTCATCTTTGTGTCAAAGAGATGCACAAGCCTCAACTGATGCCTCTCTATCTTTTCTAGCAAGTCATCCTCCTAAGGATCCTTCGCGTATAATGACATTGACATCCAAAGTTTTTGTAATATACGAGGTAAAATGGGACGACATGCCTAATCTGGAGGTGGTAAGTCTAGGTCTATGTGTAAGAACCCTCATCTAGTCTTTACATCCTACACAAGACCAAGGTGAGAGTTAGTTCATCATTCTAGGTTTTGTTTTAGTTTTTAAGTTTGCTACATTATACAAATATCATACAATTTTGTTTTCTAGGTTTCAAGTTTGCGCTAGGTTAGATGTTCATGTCTTGTGTTTTCAAGTGTGCCCAAGGGTCCAAAATTTGAACCCATGGCTCTGATACCAAGTGTAACACCCACTAAAAAGCCCACATGAAACCCAAGAACAAACTAGGTCATACTAGAAAAATTATGGAATAATTTTTTGTGTTAAACACACTCATGAAACAAGGTTAACATTTACGGTCACACTTTCTATATTAAATTTTTATTAAATCAATCTTATTAATTTCCCCTTAGATTTCGTTTATTTAAAGTAATAAAACTCTCAATACCTTTTAATAAAATTAGTTATTCTAAGGAAAGATTTAGGTTTCCCTATATCTTGTTTTGACACAATTTAATTTCCACTATATTTAAACTTGCACAAACTAATCCCAAGGGTAATTGTGGCCTATTTAATTAAATAATAAGGTTCTATTATATCCACAAGGGGTTCAAAGTTTACATTAATTTAAAAGGTTTCAATTAATTAATTTGGGGTTAGAAAATTAATAACACCCAACCGTTTTACACTTACTTAAGTGACCCCAAAATAATGTCTACCCATGCAAATAAAATTTGAATTTCTCTCACCCACTCCCCACCTAATTTTGTAGGGATGAATCTCATCCATTGGATGGATTCATTTGGTACATTAGATCTAGGGATTCAACTAACCCTAAGCATGCATATGAAAAGCTTTTCCCTTTATTTGACTTATTGTTTCTTCTTTTTGTTTTGCAGAT
>CM031243.1:847587966-847722966 GCA_018340775.1 Taxus wallichiana var. yunnanensis | reverse complement strand
TCTCTTATGTCTCCCTCATAAAACAAAACAAGTAAGAAATGCAAGCATTTTATTGTCTAAGATAGGGCACCCAATCCAACTCCCTCAAAAACATGAAATAAACTCATATGCCTCCTACATATAAGATCCCAATAGCCTTCTCCTACACCATACTTAGGCAATCTACCCAAGGAACCAAAAAGCATACCAAAACACTCAATAACATACACATATACATAAGTAAAAAGGAAAACAATAAAAAAGGGTATAGCTCCTACCTTTCCATGGTAGAGCTTGATCCAAGAGTCACACACTAAGCTCCTTCAAGCCCAAGCTATCACCAAAAATCTCCAACAAAATCCACAAGCACTCCAAAATCCTCCAACTCCAAAAATACAAGAGCACCAAAAGAAATGAAGTAATCCCCACACAAACAAAAGAACTTGAATAAATAGAAAAGGGAGAGAGGAGGGTGAGGTGGATGTATGTAGGATGACACATCACTCATCCTAAACTCCACCTCAATAGTCAAACCTCAACCCCAATGAACAATAAATTAGTGGTTGAGAGGAATGACAAACCTCTTACACACACAATCCCAACCCACACCCCCTAAGGACAAAATTTAAAACCCATGTAAGAAAAGTGCAATGAATGCCACTTTTTGTCTTATAAAACACTTAATGGGGTCTATTTTTGACCCCCCAATCCATAGGTAGGGTTTGTATAAGAAATTAAGAGGTGTGGGACAAGCTTAGCTTGTCCCACAAGCCTCCAAAATTGGCCCTTAAGGCCAAATCCGAATTTCCAAGGTAAGATAGAGTGTACAACACTCAAGTTACTTACACTCAACTTAAAAACACATAGACCAAAGCACCAAGTAATCTAATAAATGAATTCTTTTTGTCACATTCATAATTAGTTTAGTAACATGATTAATTTACTAATTTAGACACATAAATAAATTAATGAATAAAAGGGAATTACATCACAATTAAATCACATACACCAAAATTAAATAAATAAAGGAAAAGAACAACACACAAACCCTTGGTCACAATTGGAGGTCATCCCCCATGGGGACCCCCTAACAAACAAATAAAAAAACAAAACATTCCATAAGTTTCCATGGTGACCATTGTCGTATCCACCTAGTATTCCGTTGTGGTTGGTCTCCAATTTCCCTTTGATTGTTGTGATATAATTACCTGCAAAAGTCACACAATACCTCCTTCACCTCGTGGTTGTATCAAAACATCCAAGATAAGATATACACATACAAATCAATAATCATCCATATATAAATTGAATCATCATCTAGACCAACAATGCTATTATTTAAAAATTCTAACAACATCTCAATTCTATATTTCATCAATACCAATAAGATCACAAGATTAGTTCAACTGCTAAATCCTACTCAATATGACGAGAATGTTGAATGTCAGAAATATATAAATATGTCAACAACACATCATCATCAATATTAAAAGTCTCTCTAAGAATCCACACAAATCATACTATGAATCAAAATCAATCAAGAGTTAAAGTATATCTATCATCTAACATCATGCTAAGCCAAAATGATCCAATAATATCCATGTATATAGTCAACAATAATCGAAATCAAAATATAATAGTGTCGAAGGGATGTGGGCACTACATAAAGTATAAGACTTTCTTCTTAAACTAGCATAGTGGAAATTTTATTTAACTTAAGGGGTTGTTAGTATTTAGAGCTTCAATCCAATTCTTGGAATAGAATGTTTCCTTTCTTGATATTGTTAGATAGTAGCTTATTGTTGCTTCGTGCAGTCTTATCTTTCGTAGTTCTCACAAATTGACTCAGATTATTAATTGTTGTAGATGGCTTATGCAAGTATATGAGGGATAGACTTGTAGAATATTGCACCAATCTTGGTAGTGAATTTCTTTTACATGAATTCTTTTTATGTTGTACAACATTTGAGGGGTTATGTGGAAATTTTAGAAGAGGGTCAGTACCTTAATATAATGTATTGTGGAGTAATGTTGTCTTGGCTATTGAAACCTTGGCTTGTTTTTCTATTGCGGAAAAATATAAAATTTGATTTCCACATTGTCATGAGTGATTTAAATGTATTAAAGAAATTATAAGAATAGTAGTGTTGCCAGGACAAATATTGTTACTCTCTTGTTCCCTGGTCATGGTTCCATAGAATTTTTTTGTCCCTTTGGTTTGTGCGTCGTGTTGAAAAGAATTGATGTAACCATGTATAGTTTTCACAAGAGAGAAATGGTAAAATTTTTCTTGGGTTAAATGTTGTGTTGTAAACCCTTCTTGGACATAGTAACAATGAAATTCTAAGCATAATAAATAGTTAGATGATCCTTATAAAGGTTACATATATATATATATATATATATATATATATATATATATATATGTGTGTGTGTGTGTGTGATCTACTTCATAACATTTCAGTCCTTAAGTGATCAAAAAGGAAACTATCCTTTGTAAAGAAAATATATATACCTTACTAACCCTAGATAAACTAAGGAACACTATCCTTCTATCTGTGAATTCTAAAACGATCTTAAGATGAAATCAATGATTAGATTTTGGAAGATATTATGGTCATAATAAGTAGGAGGAGACTGATTAGCAACCTTTCAATCTATCTCACCCATTGAAAATGTAAATTGTATATTTTTTCAATCTCATCAAGAGAAGCTTGAGTGAAATCTTTAATCATTCTGGATAAATTCTTAGCCCAATCAAATCCTGGTTAATAAGTAATGAAATCTTAAAGATGAATCAATCCATTCTTCTGCCTCTAACTTCTTCCTAAGTGCTTGTATTCTTCTCTTTTTTTTGTTGTTAAACGTTTGAGCCTTGCACAAGGAGGTTATAGTGCCGATACTAAACGACATTTTTCCTACAATTGGAGCTTGCACTAGTCACCTTGTGCAATGGAGGTAGGAAACAAGATTAAGTAGCTTGGGTATGTTTATGTAACCTTGAGAGAATTGGAAAATGTTCTTTAATCAAATGAAGTAAGCAAGATATTGACATATAATTGATTATCCTCTTTCAAAAAAACTTGGTCTTAAGCTAATTAGTCAATAGTATAAAAGAAAGAAGTTCACCTTTGTAAAAAGAATTGTGCGAATCAAAAAATGAATCATCTAGATCATAAAGTCAAGTTTAATGATGTTTTTAATAAATACATAACCTTAAAGGATTTTTACACCGTGGGATGCCCTTAACTGTAACTGTGTATTGTGGTTGGACTTTTTCGTTGTGCCTTGTCAAAGAGAAAATTGAATTATTCATGTTGGGTGTTATATGTGCCTTGTTGCAGTCCATTTTGGTCGTTTGTGTTGACGTGTTAACTCCAAGCAATAAAAAAAAAGTTATCCAAGTGTTTCGGTGTTGTATCCGTGTGTGTTTTTGTGGGTGTTACAACTCTGAAGTGTTGGAAAGAAACTAAAACAATTAACTTACACCTATAAAACTTCCTCCTTTAAACAATTAATTGAGTACATAGAGAAAGAATTTTTCTAAGAACAAACACGTTTACTTCTCACATATGTAAAAATAACTAATCATTTCACCCATCCTCAATTAAGTTTTGTAAGCTTATACAATGTTGTCCCCAAAGTCGCACCATTATTTTACAACATGACATAATAAAAGATAGAATTAAATGCAATGAGTAAATGAGAGTTAACTTTGTAGAGTGTTTTACTTTTACAGATTTTAAATGGTGTGAATGTAGTACAAACGGTTGGTATTGGTCATTTTATTGAGAATGTAAATATGGATTCATAAATAGGAGTTTTATTCCTTGTGTCTATTGTTTAGATTAAAAATATACATAAAAAACACAAACCTTGACAAAATTTTCCAAATATATTTTTAGAAGTAGAACTTCTGTTGTCAAATGAAATAAATTACAACCATAAGATGGTTGTCAATATCACTATGTGATATTTGAGATCAAATTAATTTGTAAATATAAGTCCACACCAAAATATTGAACTGGAATTTGGTAATTGAACTTATGATAAGCTCTCTCAAAAGGAGGTTTTATACTTGCATAATATAAACATACCAATAACTAGATTTGAACTGTACACATATGCCTGTGTATGTGGCCTTTGTATTTGGCTTATAGAGTCAAACATCCATATCTCAATTTGAAATATGGTCCCACACACCCTTGTCCTCGTCTAGGAGTGATTCCTTCCATGGCAGAGACGACTGCTGGTGAAAACACGTACTCAATTCTGTCATTATGCATCTTATGTTATTATCGTTATAATCGAAAAGATCATGGGCTAATTCAGTAGACCAAGACTTTTCCACATCGGTTGATTTATTGTTTTCCCATGTTCCATTGTTTTTTGACTGGACACTGATGATATCAGTAGAAAAAGATTCGGTTGAATTATCTGGGTTGTGAATTAATCCATCCAGGTAATCAATGTTTAGATTATCAGAGATGAAAGACGGAACCGGGCTCAATGCATATTCCTGATCATGATCTAAAACATGCTGGTTTACACCACTGCTATTGACATTGGTCTCCTTCCTGAAGTTCCTTCCTGCTTCGGAATTCCATAACTTCAAGAAAATGTCAGCGCCTTCGTTGGCGGTGGCCTGTCCATTATCATTTCCCGTCATCTTGTTATTAGAATATGATGATAGAGTCGACAGTCTGGAGAGCCTTGCTTCAGCTTCAAGCCGTGCATTCTCCCACTGTGACATGTGCCTCGTCAGGACGGAGGAGGAATCAGATCCATTTGCATGGGTGGATGGATCTATTCCCTTTTGACTCGACTTTTTCTTCACGTGGGTGTTCCAATAATTCTTTATCTCATTGTCGGTTCTGCCTGGCAGCTGCGAAGCTATTGCTGCCCACCTACAGAGTCAAAACATGTATTAAAACCTTTCCCTCGAGCTATGGATGAAACTAACAGCAAATCAAATGCAAAATTGTGTACCTGTTGCCCAGAATTGCATGTAGATGAATAACAGTACTTTCTTCATGTGGTGCAAATGGGCCTCGTTTAATATCAGGTTTTAAGTAATTGGTCCAACGCAACCGGCAACTTTTGCCACACCGAAGAAGTCCTGTTCACATGCACAGTGTATATATTATATTCTATATATAAAATCTGCAAACTACCTTCTCTTCCTTTGAAGTTATAGGGCAAATAAAATCGTAACCTCAGAGAATAGCATAAACTCGTCTTGTTAAGAAGAATATGTAAATGTTCTGAAAATGAAAATCAGCAGGCCTCAATATAAAACTGTTAGGAAACCACGGTCTTTGCAATATTGAATAAGAAGAAAGTTTGATAATACCAGATTTAAATAGTAAAACTTTAGGGGAATGCTTAGGGAAACATCCATAATGCAAGATATCAAGCTTTTATTAACTTAAGATGAACAAATTACATTAAAATTTCTTATGAACAAATTTAGATTATCACCACAAAAAAAATACACCTAATTGACAAAATACAATTTCTATTCCTCTTCATAAAAATAGAATTAAAAAAATGTATTTACTTACCCTAATGTCCATATACTTAACTCAGACAAAAAGGTGAATTTTCTTATATTTTAAAAGATAAACATTACTATTATTGTAGAAATGAAATCGGTGCAATATAAAATATGCTTAGAAATGAAATCAATGCAATATAATGTTTACAAACCAGCTTGCTTGGGGAGTGCACGCCAATTTCCATAACCATTTTTCTTAATATAATCAACAAGAATCTTGTCTTCGTCGGGTGTCCAAGGCCCCTTTTTCACGCCGATATTTTCGCAGCAAGGAGTTCTACCCATTTCTCTACCTCTTTTTGCGGGAATATGAGAGAAGAATAACTGAATATATGCTTGCTTGACTGAGCGCGAATTTCAGCAGCAGACAGGACAGTTTCTGGTCACTGTAATAGTAATTTCTTACCTGATCACGAATCATTGACAATTATTTGAAATACTTATTCGTAATTTAAACACAGTTAATTCCAAAATTTATTTTTCAACAAGAAGATTGTTAAATACAAAATGGAAACTGACTAAAGCGCCATGTAAGGATCATTGTATTTGGTTGGGTCATTGTATCACGTGAATATTGTCTACCCCCAGTTGTACTGTTTGATCTACCTCACATATTATTTATTCATAGTGTACAGAACATATAAAGATGCGGGTCATTTTGAGACAAAACTTAGAGACAATATTAAAGTTTTGTCTCAAATTTTAAGTTTCGTCTCAAATTTCCCCCTTTTTCTATTTTTAAAAAATTAATAAATAATATTTTCGCATTGTTAATCATGCACAGAGGTTTTTCATTTTTCCGGATGCTTTTGTTTTCCCTCTCCTCACAACAGATCACGAAAGAATGGGTTTGTTGAGGGCGAAACCAAAACTATGGTTAATGGCGACCAAAAATCCACACATTCTCGTTACGCCGATAGGCATATCTGACAGGTTTATATGCACTCGTGCAATCAATGGCAGGGAGTGATTATCAGGGCTTGCAAGACCATTGGGCGCCTGAGAACCGTGAACAGTGCCTCCCATCTTTAACGCATTCACCTGTCGTTGCTTTTTGGAAGGTCGTCGAATACACATTTTGGCTTGTTTCATTGCCGTTTTCTGGTGGCGAGGGGTGTTCTGCTCGGGATAATGGATTTGTGCTGTCCATTCACGAGGGCTCGAGGGCCGATAGTTATGTGTTTCAGGTTAGGAGTTGAATCAGTTGTGTTGTCAATAAATAGAATTTACTTCTCCCATTTCCATCTCTCTTATGATCTGTGAGGCGGATGACATTGAGGATTTGCATTGGAGGACCTTATACACCTCTGCCAGTGGGTTCAAATACCTGCCATTGTTTTGTTTGTTGTATGTAGAACAGAGCAGAGAACACCGTGCATTTTTTGTGTATTTTTTGAGCTTTTTTTGTGTGTAATAATGTGGTCTGCATCCTCCTAATAGGGGTTTACAGACATTTTTTGAGTTTGGTTTTAAATAGATGGTAGGCTTCATAGTTGTTGATCTTTAATTCTTTTGTGTTCTTACAATTAATTTTAGTTATGTGTTTCAGGGAAGGAGCCGAGGAAGAAAAAATAAAATGAAGCCCTAAATTAAGACCCTAAAGAAGCGCTGCAAAATCGGGTAGCTAAATGGAACCCAACATAAGCTTACCATGATGGACTGCAATTGCAGTGCTTTCATTGGCACTTCTGCAGGTATGCCAGGGTAGACTATTGGCTTTTTGATGTGGCACTGTAAATTGCTTCAAAATTTAGCTGTGTTGGTTTTTAATATTTTATTGGTATGACAAATAATTATTTAGGATTATTATTCTTTTTATTGTAATTGATTTTTTTGGTAAGACTAGCACTGCAACTCCCTGATTTCACTGGAATCATCTAAAACTATGTTAGCAGAAGCAGGTAGATGAGTAGCCAAATCAGCGAAAAATCATTAATAAAAGAAATTATATAAATGCTCACGGGTTAACAAAATAGGTCAATGGGACTCTGAGGATACATCCTAGTACCATAGGGACAAAGTATTCCAGCCTAAGCCCTGGCTCAGACCAATACCAGAGCTAGAGGGAGCACACAAGGTGGGTATACCCAAACACCGATGCGAAAGAATCTAGAAATGAAAACTAATTTTGTCTTTTCAGCATCTGTCCATATTAATTTTGTCTTTTCACTATCACCCTGACCTCTACATTTAGATGAAGTTTTGATTAATTGGCATTCAGCTGTGGCGTTTCACAGATTTTCTGCTCTATATTTCACATTTTATATTCCCACTGAAGGATGCCCATCTGGTGAAACTGAATATGTGGTAATCAATGTGGTTGCCCCGTGCCAACATTGGTCATTGTTCATTATCTCTCAACAGTGAAACTGAGAGATAATAAACACCAATGCCCAAGAATCTAGAAATGAAAATTAATTTTTTCTTTTCAGCATCTGTCCATATTAATTCTGTCTTTTCACTATCACCCTGACCTCTCCATTTAGATGAGCTTTTGATTATTTGGCATTCATTTGTGGCGTTTCAAATGCCTGCCGTTTTTTTTTTTTTTCTGGTGCAAACAGGAACAACATAAATTTTGTTCTTCTTACCTTGACATTAATGATATCCCCTGCAGCAAATACATTACTCTGCCCTTATATACGCAGGGAGCTATCCACATTTATCTGTCTTAATTCTGTCTTTTCACTATCACCCTACCTCTCCATTTAGATGAGCTTTTGATCAGTTGTGGCGTTTGACAGATTTTCTGCTCCATATTTCACATTTTATAATCCCGCTGAAGGATGCCCATCTGGTGAAACTGAAAATATGTGGTAATAATGGTGGTTGTCCCTTGCCAACATTGCATTGTTTATTATCTCTCAAGAGTGAAATATCTTTTATACTAATCTAAAGTTGAAAGATTTGCATATTTTTGTATACCAAGGATGGTTTAATTTTAGTTGTGTTTTAGTTATGTGTTTGATGAAGTCTTGCAAATCCTCCATTTTTCCCGCCTGGAGAAGGGCCTGGAGCTCTTCAATACTCTCAAGCATTCAAGTACGTTTGACTGAATGTATGTTGTTTTCCGCACTTACAGAATTATGCAGCCAAGCTTTTTTTCCTTGATTGTTTACTCCTCTTTTTATATTTTTTGTAACCCCTTTTTTTTCTACAATGTATATCAAGTTTGGAGTAAAATACTGACTGACTACTACTGAGTACTATGATAAAGGGTGAACTAAAATTTTCATAAATTTTTCTCTGCATATTAAATCTATAAATAATACTGTGAAAAAAGTGTGCTCCCTGCATGATATATTTGTGGGATTTATGTATTTTTTGTGTTAATTTTTGTTTTGGGTCTGCGCAAGCATAGAAGACCCCGTACCCAAGGGACTATCTTCCTCGCAAGTATCCATAATCTGACCATAAACTGGCATTTTCCGCTTAGAGTTTAATGATATTTATATATTTTTATATGATTAAAATGTTGGAATGCCTAATTTTATTTCATCTTATTTCCTGTCCCTTTTGTTTCCCACTCAGGCCATATAAGCTATATTAAATAATAGAAGGCTATGGAGTTGTAGTTTGTGTGTTGTTGGTGACTGGACTGTATTTTGTAAACCATTGCCCAAATCAAAGTGCAAACCCTCGTCTTGGGTATGCACATATCCCTCTTCTTGGGTATGCACATATCCCACTGTTGGTGACTGGACTGTATTTTGTGAACCATTGCCCAAATCAGAGTGTAAACCATATCCCTCTTCTTGGGTATGCACAGATCCCACTGTTTGAATGATGGGATCTGTAATGTTACTGACTCTACAACCAATATATATTCAATGCATATACCCTGACGAAGCAGTCGTGGAAGTGCATCCGTACGAGGCCGGCGGCAAGACAAGCTGCAGATTTCACCTCCTCATTTGAACAGTAGTTATGTCAAAAAACTGAGCGTTTCAGGAAAACTATAAAATAAAAACAATACAGTCATGCCCACAAGGGAATACACACTTTGTGCCATTTCTGTAAACCTCCAAAAAATACGAGAATAATATTGCTGTGATATGCTCAACAATATTATTTCTATGGTGTCCAAGTTTAGAATATTATTTATATTGTTTGAGATTGGATGTTTACATGTTTAGAAGATTATTTCTATTGTGTCCAAGTTGGTAAATGAACTCAAATAGGACACCTTCAGGAAACCTGACCACAAGCAAGAAGACAACCTGGAACGAAAAAGTGCCAGCCCTTTAAATCTAAAAGCTGGCAGATCTGTCCATGCTTTATAGTGGGAAGTGTTTTCATTGGGTGCTTTTTGGACTTCAGTCTTATAAACTGTGCTGTAATTTCTGCATTGTCTACCCTCTGTGCTCTAATGATTAATGTGAAAGTTATGTGCATTATAATAGTTGTCTGTGGAGTTTTTGAGATTTTGGGAGTTAAACAGAAAAAATTATTTTTGTTGCTTTCCAGTATATCCTATCATTTCTATACAATTCCGAGTACTGAACTGTCTAAAGATTGTAATTATAATAGTCCGGTGCTAAGGGAAAATTAGCTCGAACAACTTCCCAAATGAGATTTGCATTTTGAGGCATGTTGGCATATCATTCACTGAAATGTCTACCTCTGACTAATGCTGCAAGTTTTTGAAATATGCATTGCAACTACTTCTCGGAATATGCATGTCTCATGAAGTTTCTACAGAGCAAATTTGGCTCTAGAAAAATCAGACATGCAATTTATAGTTGTCTTCACAAATGTTGTGGACTCCAGGATGTACCTTTCTGCCCTATTGCTGTTCTAATGTGTACACAATACACATCTATCTTAGGAGAAAATAGGCATGGCTTGACGACATTTGAAGCATCATATTTAGAGCGATGTAAACCTTAACGAAAAATTGAAGGTATGCATATCGTAATTGGAGTTCACTTCTATTGTACAATATTTTTTAGATTGGGTTAAGTTGGATCAAGATACATTTGTTGGAACTCTAGGTATTTCAGCTTTTATTACTGAGATTTGTATCTAAAATTGGTTTAGTTATCTAATATGCAGATATAACCTCCATGAAAGACATTGGAGTGATGTAAATCTTATCAAAAGATTGAAGGTCCAAGCTGCCCAAGCCACCCAACTTGCTAGAAATGTTTCCAGCAGACAAGGTAAAAATATTTGCAAGCAAATGTTGACACTATTTTTACTCCAGCTATATTTCCAGCAGGTACTAAACTTCTATGCTCTGGTCATTGCTTCCTCAATTTCTTTAGTGATGGTAACTGCGGGCCTTTTTCCCAAGCTTCATTCTTGTCACGATATAAGAATTTGGAACTTGGAATTTAAAGCATGATTTTATTTAATTGTAATTCACTTCCTTCAAGATATTATAGAGAATACCCAATTCTGAATTACTATTTGGGGGCTTTCTTGTTGCTCCTCATGGGTCCTTTATTCTTAAGTAATTTGGAAGGCATGGGAACAAGTGAAACACTTGGTGGTTGGGTATCATGTCTTTTCTTCGTTTGACACTAAGTGTCAACCATACAAATCGATTTCATTGAATTTGAAATATAATGACAAGATCCTTTCCTACAAGAGGCTGCTCTGCCCTCCGTTCGTTTGAGAAAGGAATTAAAATATTTCATGACTTTTACAGATACCCTGATGCCCTTTTAAATAAATGTCTTAAATCTAAAAAATGTTCATAGTTGGATTTCAAAGAACAACTTTTATGAAGCCAAGCTAATAAGGCTGGACACCTGATTTACGGCGGGAGGAATCTTTTAATAGGTAAGAAGGTCTTCAATCTTTTTAGAGGAAAAATTAATGACTCCGATTTCTCTAGTGAGACCAAGTTGAACACAATCCTCCATTTCTCTCCAAACACCTTGGGTGTCCATTGCAACTGCATCATGTGGTGTTAGATTAGTAAATGTGACACCTTTCTTAACGGCTACAGGCCAGTGGATCAGATACAGATCCAAGTATTCTAGCT
This sequence comes from Taxus wallichiana var. yunnanensis, assembly GCA_018340775.1. Taxonomy (NCBI): domain Eukaryota; kingdom Viridiplantae; phylum Streptophyta; class Pinopsida; order Cupressales; family Taxaceae; genus Taxus; species Taxus wallichiana. The sequence continues at coordinate 847,711,438 of CM031243.1, read as the reverse complement.
TCAATGCCCTGGTTTAAAACAAAACCCAATAATAACAATGTTTAGTCCTTGAATCACATGAATGGCAGAGTTTATATGGTCTGTTCCTCAAAGATCTTGGTATTCAACACTTTCTAATGTTAAATTATGTGAAAAAATAAAACTGTATTCTACTCCAATGCTGTAGTTCAATGCCCTGTTTTAAAACAAATACAGGGAAAACAATATTTAGCTCTGTAATTACATGAACTTACTGCAAGCTTTTCTTGAGAGCAGGAATCACATCCTGGGGATAACAGTCACCGCACCAAAGTTTGGAGGTAACAAAAACTTCATTGCGAGATACAAACCCCTTTTCAAAGGCTTCCTTCAGTGATTCCCCCAATAAACCTTCTGTGTAATAAACATTTGCAGTATCGAATGCTCTATAACCAACCTAAAATACAAGTATTTACAGAACAAAGATATGATTAAACAATAATAATAAACTCTCAATATTAAATTATTATAATATGGTCTACAAATGACCAAACCCATTAGGGAGGGAGATTATAATTTTTTTATTTCTTAGGGTTATCTATTCTGTTAAATGGGCCCAGGAGTATCACTTCCCTTAAGTAGGGTTAGCTGCCATGACTAAGGGTTGTCTCTTTTGTGAAGTCAACCCAAGGGTATCTCATCTCTCAAGTTGGCTTAGATGCCACTACAACACCCAGCTTGGTCCCCTAGGTTATGTAGTTGGTTGTGGTATTTTGTCAAATTTCAATTAGACCTTAAAATTTACTCATTAATGTCAACGGCATTTGTTTAAAAATATTAAACGTTTTTCAACAGCAAAATTCTTGCAGTTGACTCTGCAAATACCAGTCAAAATTCAACAACAAACTTCTTGCAAATGACTGTTTAAATACCAGTCAAAATTCAAGAGCAAACTTCTTGCAAATGACTGTTTAAATAACAGCCAAAATTTAACAGCAGTATGCCTCAGTGTATAGACAATGCCCAATAAAGCTTAGAATCCCATTATTCTTCGATCAGCAAAATTTTAATTGAACAGGGCTTGAACCAAGGTCATCATCATATGGTGCTCTGTTGGACAATTCTTCTAGGTGAATTAAACTAAATGCTTTTTTTTTTTAATTACTCACTTCCTATGGTTACTATTTTTTTTTGTCCTAACTATTGGAATTTAGGCAGTGGAACATTATTTTTAACTGTGTAGTTATTAGCACTAGAGCTATCATTTGATGGCCTATTTTCCACAAGTAGTCACTTCTGCTATAACCTTTTTTTCTCATTTACATTAATAGGACTGTTATTGTTGTAAAACTGAAACAGCTTTAGATTCAGAGAACCTGAAGCAACAAGCATTGAAGGCTCCTTGGGGCAAGCTCTTATCACAGGATTCTCGGGTAAATCTCACTTTATTTTATTGGAGAGAAGTTGTTACTTTTTTCCGTCGATGGATTAATTTAATCTGTAGTCTGTAAATTTACATTTGAAAATGATATTGAATGAATTCAGAATCCAGATGTGGATCTATGCGACCAAACATTCTTGATTGGACGAAGTAAGAATTGCAATTTGTGCATTGATGATCCCTCAATAAGTGGAGTTCTGTGCATGTTGAAGCATACAGTGGTAATCTTTACTTCTTTAGGTTTTATATGAAGTAAAATTGTTGTTTCTTTTTTTTGTGGGTAATGAATCTGATTTGTTTAATATATGGGTAAAAGCTGAGCTGCCCGCCTGTTTTTGGGTGCAGAAGAAGGGTGCGGAAGTGCTTGTTTTGGGGAGCAATGGGTCTGTTGAACTCAATGGAGAGGGTCTAAAAAAGAAGGTCCCTGTCATTATTAAAGGAGGAGATGAACTTGTTTTGAGCTCTATGTGTCATCACACTTATGTATCCTCTACACTCTACTTATTGGCGGCTAGCCATAGCATCTTCTCAAGTTCAATCATCATGTTTTCTTATATTGCTAATCTATCAATATTTTCCTTCACTGTTTTTAAATGCAGATTTTTCAGCTTCTCACTAGTGAAGAAGTATCAACCCCTGCATTGCCTAGTTCAGTAGGCAGGGAAGAAAATCAGGTGGTAACAGGTAAGGCAGAAAAAAATATTGTAGGTGCAACAGAACTATCTGAAGCTTTAGCTGCTATGTTGGGTCCCTTGCAAGCACCTCTTTTGGGTTCTTTGCCGTCCTTGCTGCCAGGGCTTCCCAATCACAATCTACCTTATTCTTCTAGCAAACATGGTGAAGAAATTGACCAAGGAAGTGAGACATCCCAATCACAAGCTGCCTGTGATATGTCAGATGGGTCTGCCTCAGATACTGAAGAGGTTGAGGTTGAGGCTGCTCTAGAGCCTGGGAGTTCACCTGTTTTTGGTGTGTTGAGATGTAGAAGAAAATCTGACAAGACTGACTACATGTGCAACGGAATAGATGGGAATTCACTTGCACAAGTTTGTGAAGACAGGAGGCAATCTGGAAGAGGTATTGACCCATCAGTAGCACATGCGAAATGCCAAACTTTGAAGGAAGATTTAAGAAAAGGAATTGTTGATGGCAGTGAGACTCATGTGTCATTTGATGGTTTTCCTTATTATTTGAGGTATGAAATTGCATCTACTCTAAGACCTTTTTTTCCTTCCTTTCAACTGCTTTGATTTAGATCTAAGTTACCGAAACATTTTGGATACGGGAGCGGGAGCGGAGTATCCGATACGCGGAAACGGCAAAATTTTTTTGACCCCGGATACGGCGTAGGATACGGCAGTACAAAAACTATATAAAAATTAAAAAATATATAAATTTCAGCCTTCTAAATAAGAATTAACCACATGTTATGCATATGAAAAACAAAACAAGCTAAATAGCCACAACAAACTATTCATACATTCATAATTTCAATTGTCCCTATCATATCTAGTTGAGGTGTTTATTACATTTATGATTTATCTCATACATGCTATTTTTATCCATGTTTATGATGGCTTGTACTTGGTACTTTATGTAGAATAATGGTGTTGCGAAAACAGTAATTTCTGCTGTAATGATATATTAAATTTAAAATATGCCTTCTGTAGAATAATGGTGCTGTGAAAACTGTAATTTCTGCTGTAATGATATATTAAATTTAAACTATACCTTCTGTAGAATAATGTTGCTGTGAAAACTGTAATTTCTGCTGTAATGATATATTAAATTTAAACCAGAATTAAAAAAGAACTTTCAAAAAAAAAAAAATCAGTTTTGGGCAGAAAAGCGGAAACAGCAGAAAGCGGTGGGCATGGCTGCGAAGTATCCAGCCGTATCCGGACCCTGGCCGCTCCCAAGCTGCTCCCAAGCCGCTCCCACTCCCGCTCCCGCTCCCGCTCCCGCTCCGGCCGCCTAAACCGGCGTTTCCGGTAACCTAGATTATTTCATCAGGGTTCGGGTAGACAGCCTATACAATCACGATGAATGGCGTTAAATGCATATTTTAGCATTTAAACAGGCTATAAAGTGCTTAATTACGCCGGAGGCGTGGCTACTGTGAACTAGATCTCTTACGACTACGGCCTCCCGCTTGACCTGCTTAGCGGGCTTGCCACAGGTGTCGCTCAATACATTTGTCTCTTACCTCTCTCCGTTCCCTCCTGCTTCACCTGCGTGTCTTTCCGTGGCTGCGTGTCCTGCGCTGTACTAGCGGTGTCTTTTTCTGGCAGGACTCTTCGTATATTGGCGTTTTGTTCTCTCTCTTTTTTTTCTAAAAGATGGCTGTTTTTCATCTGTGGATGTCTTGAAGTGGTTGAAATCATTGCTGAACTGAGAAGTAGGGTTCGAGACCATGGATGTTTAGTGTACAACTAGGTGGAAACACAGAACTAGAAGATGAGTACCGAGGAAGTGGGTGCCCAATAGTGTCTTTAAAGAAGGCCAAAGGGTTAGTTTCTGTATTACTACAGAGAATTTCAGAGAAGTGAGCGTCCATGGTCTCATTGAAATCTGGCTGTTGAAGACCAAGTTCTGCTTTGATTTGGTGCAAGATAAATTCACCCTCCCCCATTAAACAAGGCAACTGGGAATTATTGTGAGATTCATTGCTTGGCGACTCCAGCAACATGCTCTCCAAATCTTCCATTACCATTAATACATTGGAATTGACATTCTCTGTTTCAGCAACCTGAAATTCATTCTCTTTTCCAATCATGTTTTGGATTTTCCAGCCAACTCCATCCTCGGACTCCATTACACTAAGGCAATCCAACAGTTGTACATCGCACTCATTTTCAGGAAAAAGGCTGCCATCCATTGAGGCTCCAAGAGAACAAGTAGAGGTAGGCCTTGGGCTGCCAATGTCAAGAACTGATGTGGGTTCAGTCTGAGATTCACTCCTGGTCATCCTCCATCAGTGAAGAGCAGGACCATGTTTTTCGTAGGACACTCCTTGCCCGTGCCAAAAGAGGAGCTTGGAAACAGGGTATGGACATCCGCCAAAGCATAATAGAGAATGGACTTTTGTCAGATGATGTAGTCGCAGGTGCCCTGTAGACATGTATGCAAAAAGTGGAAGCATTAACAATGTACGTGAACTGTTTGACAAAATGCCTCAAAGAGATGTTGTCTTATGGAATGCCATGATTGCAGGATATGATTGGGTACACGTACAAATTCAGAATGTATCCTTGCTAATTGTAGTCTTCTTGGCCTCTGCAGCAGGCTCTCAAGTTCATCCAGACCCCATTGATCTTGTGCCTACTCTTGAGAAGAATTATGGTATTGGGTTTGAAAAGGTAGAAAAGATAGGATTTGGGCTGCTTCCAAGTCCAGAAGATTTAGCTGTTGATAGAGAAAAGAAGTCATTTTTAACTGGTTGTGGCGATGACTGGATCAAGCGGGTTTGGATTGATGGGAAAGGTGATAAACAACGAGTAGAGAATTGGGAATTTGTTGGTGGACGACCTTTGGGTGTGGCTCTTGGTCCTAATCAGGAGCTCATTGTGTGCGAACTTACCCAGGTAATTTATTTTCCATGTATGTAATTCTGTGTTATAAGTTCTAAGGGTCATCTACTTTCATAAATTTGATGTAAGTTTATATGGAATCATTAGTTTGTTTTGTTCAAAAGTTTTGGATTGAATACTATATTCTTAAAATGAACTGTGTTAGGGTTTGCTGAATGTGACGAAAGACAATTTTTCCCTCTGTATTTGAAATTTCCCTGCATTTGATGCTCTGAGGACGACTTTATTTGAGTTGCAGAGATTTTAGTGGTCATCATGAGTGGTTCATAAGGTGTAATATTTACTGAAGGTTTTGCAGATGGGGTAGAGTAAAGTAAGCAGATTTTGATTGTGGGAGGAACTCCATGGTTAAGCGCACATGAAGTAGAGTAATTTTGGTATGAGTGACCTCTGGGGAAAGCCCTTGTACTAATTCACCCCTATGATCTTCACCAGATGTATTGAATGCCAATTGCGTCATTCATACTTGTGAGAGTGACTGCTACTCATGAAACATGGGTCAATGTGGGAATCATCTCACTTAATTTGATGGAGGCCAAGATGATCAAGTCAAGCCTTCTTTGCTTAAACAGAGGAATGAGTTATTGATAGGATTTTAGAGCCCAAAGTCAGAAGGTCACTGTCACAGGGTAGAGTTATAGGGGTTTCAAAGTATTAAGCTCTCCAAACATACTCTTAGGCTTATATTACATTCCCTCTCAAAAGTTCTGATGGAGGCCTATATGATGACAGCCAGGTTTCAATGCTACAGTTTCCAAAATCACAATTTGTAACCCTAAGCACATGTTTACTAAGAACAGGACAGAGCATGAGAGATTTAAGAACCAGTGACTCTTCAAGAATATACAAAGGATCCTACAGTTACTGCCTCGTTCCAAGACATACATCCAAAAATACAACTTGTAGTCATCTAGATATCAGGGGAACATGTAAGAATCTTTACAGACCTGTATCAGCACAGGAAATCCATAGGATTATATGACAGTCAAGGCAGAATATAAGGGTTGTCGTAAATATCGACACACCAAGAATATACCGAGGTTCCTACCAAATTCTACATGCCTCCATACGTACAGCAAACCCCTAACAAGCTATTAGCATCTCGATATAAAAAGAAACATATGAAAGCTCAGTACAGTCTTGAAAATCCTGGAAAATACAGAGTTTCATAAGATTTGAGGAATAACAACTGAACAAAGGAGAAATTATAATGTCATGAAATTTGTCTTCATCTTTATTAAATACCTAACACCCTCATACCATTCGTTGGGAGCTCAAGAATACAAGAATCAAATGCAAAACCTTGTTTTTTGGGTTCTTCTCAGAATTGAGACAACATATCTCAAGAAACTTCTCACCTTTGGCTTTCGAATTACTCCTTGCATTCTAAGCTCTGCCACATCCTTCTTGAATTCTCTCTCTTTTGAATGAATCCTCCCACCATCATTTCTTGCATCATATTTCGGTTACAAAGCCTAACCATACTCACTTTCACTAAGGAATTCACCATCTACCATTCCAAGTACTTCACAACCATGTTCATTCATATTAATTTAAAGAGTTATTTAGAATACATTTGCAAGTAATCACAGTATTAAGTAACATATGGCAACATAAAGACTTACAAGAACAATCTCTCTTTCATACTGAGCTATGCAAAATAGATGCACACTTATTCTTGCATACTGAATGCCTCAATTGTAGGGATGGATGGGTCCAAACGACTCTATTTCTACTGCTTGTGCAACAAGCACTTTCTATCTCATAGGTGCTGCAAATCATATAATTCGGGGTGAAGCTGTAAGTTGTTTACACTTATCTTATTACTCGTTGTTTACAAAAGAGATACATTTCATTACGGAGGCACTGAATCTACATGTTTTCAAATTGGTGTGTTTTTAAGATGTCATGCTTTCGGTGGCTCTAATGCTGCTATTATTCCAATAGGTAAAGTCAAGTAGCATCTATTTTCTTCTTGTATTTTGGCTTGTGACTCTGAGTTATCTTTACAGGATTATGATATGATTGTATAATAACCATATTCATATAATTACTTTTACCGGGCTTCACATGGTCACCGTCTGCAAGTATTCTTTGAGTTTTGATCTGGTGAACATATGTTTGCTTGCAGGTCTTGGGGGATTTGTAGCTTGCGGGCATTGTCAGAAAGGAATGATGATCCCACAAGAGCATCACGTCCATGGGATGAAGTATGATTATTGGTCCATTATGATGATCCAACAAAAGAATAATGTCATTGATCTCCTTTTGCGTTTTTCTAATATCAAAGCATCTCATACTTGATTTTGGGACAACTTTTCAAATTAGCTAAACTAATTGCTCCACTTTTTGACAGGATCGTGATTGGTTTTTCATGGGGGATGGAGCAAGAATTCTGCTTCTTGAGGAATTAGAACATGCAAAGGTACATTCTTTGTCAAGAGGCATCTTTTGCTAGTGACTGAAGTTTAAGGCTATCTAGCTTGTATTTTGAGGTTTGTAATTGTTATATGCTCTAATAGATATGTTGCATTCTCGGTCAGGAATATTTTGCTTTGGCTACTATAAATTTTGTGATTGTAGATGTTCTTTGTTATGAATTATATGTTAATTGGTTTTTTCTATGTGCAGGGAGATATCTAATCACCCAGAAGCATATGTTAGAAGATCATCTCTTTTTTCAGCATCTCGCATATTGATAGCTCTCCATCCATCATTTATAGCAAAATATTTAAGTGGCGGTGATGTTGAGATTGCTAAAGCGCTGGAATGGATTCACACTTGGGCTCTTTGTGTTGCGTAAGTTGATTCTGACTTTGAGTGTTATGCGGTATGTACCATATATTAAGTTTAGTGGAATTATTGATTAGTCTCTACTATAAGTTACACCTTACAGTTCATGAACATCCATATGTATTTCACTATTTATTTGATAAACAAATAGAAACTGAATGTGTTTATAATTATTGGTGATTTTAGATATACAAACTTTTCTGAGGCATATATCATTTAACATTTAGGATTTATTATCTTAACAGACCACCTTGGAGAATTGAACCGATTGAGGAAAATACCAATTAATTATGTACTCCATATGTACTATTTTAGACCTTTTGGGGTGATGACAAAAAAACATCTGCAGAACAGTGAACAGTATGCAAAACCATTTTTAATGTCATCCATATTCGTCTTACAACAACATGTTCAAACAAGTCTGCATAGTCTGCACCGCTGCAACAGTTGAACAAGAGTTTCCTTAAGGACATGTTAATAATGTATGTTATGGAATTGGCTTAAAGTAAATGTCAGTCTTGAAGTAGCAGAGTCAATCTGAATTATCTATGGCGGTAACTAGCTTCTCTCAATATTTCTCTCCCTACAGTTTGAATGATTTTTTATTCTTATCATCATTGCCATCTTCTTTTGGGTCAATGATGGAGGAGGAAACTTGAATATTGCTGAAATTTTAAGGTCATTGTAAAGAGTGGATAAATTGTCTATGTTCATCTAGGATAACATGTTCTTACTAATGTCGTGCAGAAGCACTTTAATATGTGCCAATCAGCTTCTTGTTTGACTGGAATAAACACACCATTACTTGTTTTGCATATTGCAGGTTTAGTAAATGCTGGAAATTGTGTTGAGTTGGCAGCACATCTTAATGTTGATGGATTTCTAGTCGGAGGGGTTTCTCTGAAGGTTGGCTGCAAACTGTTTTACCCTCTTTATACCTTTTGCTGAAGTTTTTCAAGCTCTCCATATTGTTTACTTCAATACAAACTTTTCTCATCCTGGCCTACGAAAGCTCGTGGTCAAGTTATGCTTGGAGGTGACTATACTCTTTTTTATGTGAGCTCGTATCATCAAAATAACTTCAAGTATAAGAGCAATGTTATTATGTATTGTATTTTCAAGTTACCTGTCACATTATGAAAAGGCTCAGCATAGACATGCCTTGTTATTAAAGATGGCCTTTTTTATGAAAGGTTGATGGTTTCTTGTTATATGTTTAATTCAACCTCAGTATTTTAATGAGATGTTTGTTATAAATTTTCAAGTGATAGTTGATAAACGCAACGAGTCATTATAATCTTTGTTTTCATGAAGACTAAAGATGAGTTGCTTGGTGCTATTGATAGTAGAGAATTGTATCAAAGTTGAGACAATCAAAGCGAAGAACATGAAATGACAGCTGCCGACAGAGAGACACTGACTCAAAATTAAAGTTAAGAAAAAAAACCTCAAAGTAGCACTAGGGAAGCAGACAGATCGCTTGAAGCTGGGGGTGGAGAGGTGTTCATATTGTATGCAAAGGGATAACGGAATTTAGGCACCCTTTTGTATTTTATCATTGTATTTAAAGGGTTAACAGTATTTAGACACCCTTTTGTATTTTATCATTGTATTTAAAGGGTTAACTGTATTTAGACACCCTTTTGTATTTTATCTTATTTGATATTAATAAAATGTTTGTGGACCCATTTGTTGGGCACAAGATTCAAATCAAATTGTTTTTAATTTATGATATTCCTTACCGGTCTACTCTAACATCATAGACGATATGTAGCCGTCGATTGCACTATATGATATTTGGTTATTATTTATTCTTGAAATTCAGATTTTTCATTCTTTAAATTCGTATTGTCTCTAGAGAGACAATAAAAATTGAAATTAGTATTGTCTCTAGAGAGACAAAATCAGTATTTTGTATTGTCTCTAGCGAAACAATACAAATATTGTCTCTAGAGAGACAAAAACTATATTGTCTCTCAAGAGACAAAATATGTATCAACCTATATTGTCTCCCGAAGAGACAATAATTAGAGACAATATTAGAGACACCCAATATATATGGTTAACAAGGGCTTTGAGACAATGCAAGCAAAATTACTAATTAACAAAATAAGAAAACTTAATTAGAAATTTATTTCAGAAAAAATATAACAACAAAGGATAAAAGCTTTACCAACAGAAAATTGGTAAAATGGAAGGTAGAATGTAGTAACTACAGCATACATCTCATGACAAGATTAGTCCAAATTGCCCACACCAATCCCAATTGGGAGGTTAATATGTCGTCAAGCCCTTGACAATAGAAAGTATTACCAAAGCATTTTTGAAATGTTTACAAAGTCACCAAAAACATTGAATAGACCAAGTCTGACTAAGAACTAGTGAAACATCGCCAATACTTAATTCATTCAGATATTATATGCTCACAAACTAAAAAAATAAAATATAGCTTAACCTGTTTCTCGAGAGGAATACAAATTTAGTATTGTGTTTGTAGAGATCCTTGTGACTTGCCTCTAATTTGTCACATACCGCTTCTCTTAAATTTTACATATGAATGATAATAGTTGTGTCTGACAGCATTTTTCTTGTCATTAATCAACACTATGTAAAACCATTTGGATTCCAATAGAGATTCTCCTATGGAAAGATTCTTACATCTGCACCTTGTTCAAAATGTAAGTGCATCTAGAAAATGAACTACAAATACTAATAAATATAGACTAAAAGTAAAGTTGCACTAAAATGCAGGAGTTAAGTGATTGAACCAAAATTCAGAAAATGCTTCATACAATTTTCCGTAATTTTTCAAAGGATGTCAACTCATAAGGTTCATCTTCATCTGAAATCAATAGTGAAAATGGGTCTTCAATAGTTGACACTTCAGCATCATCAACATGTACCTTGTATATTTCACCTTCTATCTTTCAGCGTTTCTCAAAGTTCTTAGATTTATGCACATCAACTATTTGTATTTTGTCAAAAGCCTCTGAGATGGAGCGTGCATACAAAAGTGAAGCCTTATTTCTATCCTCTTCCACAGTAAATTGCATGTTAACTGATTCTAAAGTGAGTTTCTCTTGATTGGGGCATTGAATTATTGCATCTTAATTTTCAGTAAAAACTGTTGAAGACAATTGCCAAGAAAAAAGTTGGATAGAATTGCCACCAAGACAATGAACAAAACCACCAACAACCAGAGTACTATAACTAAAGCATATTACAAATAGACCTTGGCCCTTAACTATAGCTAAAAAATGAAATAAAGAAGTTCAGATAAGAAATTTATAAAGCATGAATGAAAAACTACTAGGGTTATTAACCTTTGTAGTCTCCTGGAGAGGCCCTGGGAGAGACAACTTTCTTCATAAGAGAATGGAGTAGGGAGGAGATTACTCATGTTGTAGAGTCTGCTAACCAATATGAAAATGTGGTCCTTGTTGCAGTCACGATGTTATGGCCAACAGAAGAATGAAAACCATCGAGCTACATATCTATTTTGGTATTCTCTACATGCATCGCCCTCCACGCAAGTCTCATGCAAGAAGGAACCTGTCTTGGCCACATGCACCCCTCAACCAAGGAACTGGAACAATTCCATGTCATTATTTTTAACAAGTCCCAATAAACTTTAACAAAATAGGTGTTATCTGTGGCAATATACCCGATTCTATTCTGGCAATGAAGCCATTAATGAGAACCAATCAAATCCATTTGAAAATAATTTTTCCAACAAACCATAGCTCTAAAGGACATATTTTTTGAAATATTTGTTTCAAACATTACAATTGCACCCCAAGAAAAGTAATTGTGAGAAACGAAAACAATAGTATCCTATCGATAGAGTGACAATGGGTACTAATAATGTAGGTTAATCAACTATAAATGATTTGAAAATAGCATTATATATTGTGAGTTAGGTCAATGGGGGATTTAAAATAGTATTTTCAGGGGATCATGGGCTGTTATGTAGTGAGTGTGATGAATTTAGTTATAATTTCAAATTTGACATTGATTTTATTGTGAATTAAGAATGTAAATGGAAAAATCTTAATATCTTGATGAAATATTAGGTTTGGGTGCCTTTTTAAGATTTTTTTATAGTTATATATATTTAAGATATTTTACTAGTTTAATTAATTGTATAAGATATAATATTATGTGTTATAATATAATGCATATATAGTTTTTGGAAGGGTTTATTCCTAATGTTATTTATTAGTGGTAAATATTTTTTAAGAAGGTATTGTACCCTTGTACAATAGGACTCAAAAGTTAGATTTTATAGAATTTACATTTCAAAAAGAGATCTAAATCTAGAATAAATAAGTACAACCCAAAAAAGAAAGCACTATGCCAAGATCAAATCCTAAAACCAGTAATCATATAGCTAGAAAACAACTAGTAGACAATGAATACTCAACAACAATAGCTGTTCAACAACAACACAATAGGCCTATAGCCTAGATGAATCCATGAGAGGACCCAACAAGACATAACTCACGCCTTGTCCAATACAATAGAAGGTTTAGATTTAGTATATCTTTTCTTTTTCCTATCTATTATCTTACATTCATCATTTCCATCTTCCACTGAGATTGGAAGAGCAATTTCAATTGACTTGATAGGGATGTGACCCTCAGGAAGGGGCATCGAATCACCATCTATCACTGAATCAAAACCTTGATAAGAGGGATTTTTAGGCTTCATCTCTTCCATGATGGGTGATTAAGTTTACATGGGTTCCATAATCGGTTCTAAGTGGGGATTATTATCAAATGATCTGGTAGGAATCCTTCCACCAACTAGGCTTCTCCTTGCATTTGGGATGTTCAAATTCATCTGAAAAATGTCCCGTTTGGAAGCATCTTCGGCATCTGAAAGCTAATCCCTCATAGTCTATCCTTTGCACCCACTTTTTGTCACCTATTTACAGGTGAATTTAGGCTGGGATGGCATGGGAGGTATCAATATCTACCAAAATTCTAGCATAAGTTTTATGTGTTTGAAGGGAGGTTTTATAATCAACTTTCATAGAAGATCTAAGGGTATCTCCTATGGAAATGAGGCAAGATTTGTTCCGAGAGCTGTAATGAAAGTCTTGAAAGATGAATCCATACACTGAAGGTTTCAAAGGAGTCTTTTTGTGGGTTAAAAGACGGATACGATGGCTTGAACATGAGTCCATGTTCATCCCAAACCCAATATTGATTAAAGATTAAATCCATGTCTTCACGGGTTTCAAAAACAACAATAGAATATGCTTTAGCATAGAGTAGAGTTCAATCTTACCCATAATATTTTCTCTTCATATTTGTGTAATCCAATAATGTAGCTAAGAGAGATTAGGCCCAAACATATGAAACCTTCAAATTAGACCATGTTTGGATAGGTTTTCCTCTTCCTTTAGGACCTTTTGTAGTAAATCCTCTTCTATCTTAAAGACAAGAGTCGTTTGTGATGGTGTTAAAGGCTTATCAAGTATTTCGGCATTATCCTTATATTTGGAGACCACGGTAGCATAGGATTTGGCTCACGCCCAATTTTCATTGATTAAAATTCCTAGATTGTAGTGCCCACTTCCCATCGACACTTTTTGTTATTGATTATGATACTTTGACTATACTTATGGATGTTATTGTAGCTTTTGATATGGCATGATGTTAGATGTTAGAGATCATAGACTATTGTTGATTTCAATTCATATATGATGCATGTGGATTATTAGAGACATTTTATATTGATGTTGATATGCTAATTGACATGGTTATATGTGTGTGTGTGTGTGTTTCGGACATGTGATATTTCATCATTTTGAGTAGACCTAGAAAATTGAACTAATATTATGATCATATTGTTATTGATGAAATTGTAAATGATATCATTACTTGCCTAGATGATGTTTTGATTCATATATAGATGATTTTGGAATTATATTGTATATTTATTTTGGATGTTTTGATGCAGCCACGAGGCCGAAGGAGTTGTTATGTTTTTGTAGGTAAACATGTCACAACAAACATTGAGGATTGGAGACCAACCACATTGGAATTCTAGATGAATTCAACAAGGGTCACCATGGCAACGTATAGTTGTTATTTGTGTATGTTTGAATTGATGTTAGGGGTTCCCATGGGGGGTATCACCTTCAAATCTGACCAAAGGGTTATGTGTATTTTTTTATTTAGTTTCTTTTGTTTAATGTTAGTATGTGGATTTTTAGTGATGTATTTCCTCTTTATTGATTTTTTAATTTGTGTCAAGATTACTAAGTAATCACGTTGTTTAAAAATTAAAAATGGGTAAGAAGAATGCATTTATTAGAGTTGATGGCTCTTGGATTATGTGTTATAAGTGATGTGTAAGTAACTTGGATTTTGAAACACTCCACCTTCCTTTTGAAATTCGAATTTTTCCTTAGGGGCTAATTTTTGAGGCTTGTGGGACAAGTTAAACTTGCCCCACACTTCTTAAATGCTATACCAACCCTACCTATGGGTTGGGAGTCAAAATTATGCCTTATTATGTATTTTGGGAAGGAAATTTGTATGTTTGTATTACACCTTCTTACATGTAATTAATTTTTAGACCTTAAAGCGTGTGGGTTTTGATTGTGTGTGTAGGTAAAGATGTCATTTATTTAACCACTTATTAATTGTTCTTTGGAGTTTGAAGTTGACTTGTGAGGTGGAGTTGAGGATGAGTGATGTGGCATTCTTCATGGAGCCACCTCATCCTCCTCTCTCCCTTTTCGATTTATTTATATTATTTTACTTATTTAGGGGTAAAGCGGCTAGCTTTGGTCTTCCTAAAAATGTTTGACAAGCTTCACATTTATCAACCCACCTTGATGCATCCTTAAAAAAGTAGGCCAATAGTACCCTACACGTAGAATTTTGTGGACAGTAAAAACAGATGAGAAATGACCCCCACGGATTGGTCATGGAAGGCTGAGAAAAGAATCTTCTATTGCTCTTTGTCAACACATTTCAAGAATCTTTCATCCACTCCTCATTTGAACAAAGCATTCTCCCACAACATGTACTGTGTTGATCTTAGTTTGATAGCCCTTTTCTCCTTAGCAGTCAAATGAGATGGGCATTCACCATAGGTGAGGAAGTGAGCAATGTCAGCATACCATTCATCTGTTGAGCTAAGAAATAGAACAATAGGAACATCAACCTCATCCTTAGGCAACACATGACCAACTCCTGCAATAATGAGTTCACATAGGCCTTTACCCCAAACTAGTTTAGTTGGTCTGATGTCAATATCATATTCTTGAACCTTTTCTACCCACTTTCCTATCTTAGTTCCAAATTCTTTTTGTGTAAGAATAAATTTGATAGTTGTATTTGGCACAAGCACCAATGAGTGAGAGTTAATGATATAGAATGAAACTTCTTAACATATTTAACCACTTTGCAAAATCATGTTTCTCCATCATAGTATACTTCAGCTCATGATTTTTATGAATATAGCTCATGAATGAAATTGGGAGCTCGTGATCCTAGAATATCTTTGGGTCAATATAGTGGCTAGGGTACATTTTATGGCATAGCAATAGATAATAAAATCCTTGCTGAAATTTAGACATGCTAAGATAGGAGTCTTGGTAATAGATTTTTAATATTTTCAAATGCTTCTTTTCCCTCCACGGACCAATCAAACGTTTGTTTTCCTTTCATCATTTGAGAAATATTCAAGGTTATCTTTGCGAAATCAGGGATGAATCTTCTTAGGAAGTTGATCTTACCAAAGAAAGAATGCACTCCCTTTTTACTTGTAGGAAGATGAATCTGTTGAATATCTTGAACGCGTTCAAGATCAATCTTGAATCCTTCCTTGGAGACAACATGTCCCAAAAATTTCCTCCGTGACACAAAATACATATTTCGTGGGGTTCAAGGAAACTTCATGTTCTCTACATTTCAAGATAATTATTTCTAGATGTTGAAAGTGATCTGCTCTATTTTTGGAAAATAGAGTTAGGTCATCTAGATACACAACAATACATTTTCCTTTCAAGCTTCAAAAGGCCAAATCCATAGCTCTTTTAAAGGTGGCACCAACATTAATGAGTCCAAAGGGCATCCTCTTGTAGGAAAAAGTACCCCAAGGAGTGGTAAAGGTAGTCTTGTGTTGATCTAGTAGTGTTGACTTCTACTTGGTTATATCCTGAGAAACCATCAAGCATGGACAACATCTCAGCTCCTGTAATAGCTTGCAACACCTGGTCCATCATGGGTAAGGGGTAGTTTTCCTTTAGAGAAGCTTGATTCAGATTCCTAAAATCAACACAGATCTGAATCTCACCATTTTTCTTCCTAATAGGCACAATGTTAGCAATCCAAGTTGAATGATGAATGGGAAAGATAATTTTGGTCTTTAACAACTTTTGTATCTCTTGAAAAATGGTGTCAGTAATCTTTGGATTGTACTACCTTTGCTTTTTTAAAGGTTTAATCCTAGGTTTGAGAGGAATGAAATGTTGCATCTCTTTTGGTTGAAAATATTTCAGATCATCATAAGAATAAGCAAGTACATCAACGTACTTCTTCAAA
The DNA here is from genome assembly GCA_018340775.1 of Taxus wallichiana var. yunnanensis. Taxonomy (NCBI): domain Eukaryota; kingdom Viridiplantae; phylum Streptophyta; class Pinopsida; order Cupressales; family Taxaceae; genus Taxus; species Taxus wallichiana. Next base: position 847,695,092 of record CM031243.1, on the reverse strand, counting down.
AGATTTACTACCTTCTTCTTTTCCTCTTATGTGCAAAATTTCCCAATGTTCACCATTTTGGGGTCAACAGAGCTCCCAATGTTAACCTTTTCATATTCAACAAATTGTTGAGCTCCTTTAGAAGCTTTAGAATTAACATACCTGTCATGTTTATCAAACAATTCCTCTAGACTCACCAGCCCTTTAGGGATCTTGTTACCTTTTAGTCTGAGGCACCCATCTTGATATTTCTCCTCTTTAACACATTCCTCATTAGAAGATACACTCTCACTAGGAAAATTGTCACTTCCTTCAAAATACAATTGTTCAAAGTTATCCCTAAGTTCATCATTAAAAACTTGCAATTTTTTTACATTATCCGGTACACTTGGTCTATGGATCATTTCAATGGTGAATTTATCCTAAGAGAAATTAGGGTGAGGTATCAACAATGATCCTGAAACAACTAGAGAATCATCCCTAGTGTTCTTTTCTCTTGGCACTACTTCAATGGAGAAGGCATCAAGAAATTCAATAGAATCCCAAACCATATTCCTATAATACTTCAATCTTCTTTTCTTTACTTGGGAAAGGTATCTGACTTGTTTTACAAGTAGTTCCACATCTCCACGAGCTAGAATATTCTTCACACCTTTCTCCTTTGCCACATTAAGTCCAAGGATGAGAGCTTCATACTCTGTTGTGTTATTGGTATTTTAAAACTGTAGTTTCAATTAAAAAGGATGAACCTTTCCTTCCGGAGATATCAGTACCACACCAGCCCAAGAACCAGCCGAGGAACAACTTCCATCAAATTCCAAATTCCAAATGCCATTAGGATCATGAGATACTTCCTTGGGATGTTCATTTCATCCTAAGACATAATCATATAGTTTCCATGCCCGATATATCCATAAAGTATTTTTGCTTTAGGATCATCTGTCATTTACACAATATTCTCAGATTTCTTCTCAAGCAACAAATTCTTCATCTTATTGTTGACTGGTATAAGGGCATGTGACCAATCCATTTGAATTTCTCCTCCCACATCCTTACAGAAGTTCCTACTCAACAACATGCCATATGAAGGAGGGATATCAACTACCAGAATAGTAGCTAAAACCTTTTTCTTAGGTAAGGAAGCAAAAGCTACCTGTGCATCTTTAATTCTTCCAACCAAGGGAACCTCCCTACTCTCCATAGAATAACAAGAACCAATAGTGCATGTGAGGGTAAGACCCAGAGCATGGGCCACTTTGGCGGGCATTACATTATCTCGATGCTCCTGAGTCTATGACACAGTTACTAAGTCTATGGCCTACTATAAGGAGGGTCACATAAAATGGTTTTATTTTCTCATTAGGTGAGGTGACTGCAGCCACAAGGTTTGGTTGGGGTGCGGAAGATGGAGTAGGAAAAATACCTTTAGAAGTATTGGGTAAAGTTTTGGAATGGGAATTGACAAAGTGGACCATTTTGGAAAAGGCTTTTGGATGAGTTTGATAGTACTCAGCCTCTAAAATTTGGATTTTTGTCTTCTTAAGGTGATCGATGATATCAAAAGATCTAGAGGTGGATGGGCTATCATCACTAGGAATCCTAGGCTTATCAGGTTTAGGAACTAGAGAAAAATAAGTTTTAACAGTAGGATTAGGAAAAGAAGAATTAGTAGAACTCACCTTCCATGTGGATGCAGTGGGAATAGGAGATCCTCTTTTTGAAATTATGGGGATAGTCATGGGATGCTCCTTGGACCTCTTAGTGGGTTGCATCACTTTCTCCTTTTTATTTTTCTATTCCCGAGTCATAACAAAGATATGCCTCACTATTCATCTCTATTAGTAATTCATCATAATCATCTTCTTCATCAACGCCTTAGTCTTTGAAGAAATTTAACCGAGACCCCTCAAGTTATTCCAGCTCTTCATCATCCTCTTCTTGAGTTCTTCAAAATCTTCATTAACCTCTTCATCAAGCAGGTTCTTCAACCTCACAAGTTACATTAACAAGGACATTGATGGGTGGTCCCTCAATTATCATCCTTTCTCGAGAGGAAGGAAAATGATTTCTAGGCTAAAAATTCCTCCTTGAAACATATGTATAAGGAGCATGCTAAGCTCATTGTTTCTTGATGGCAATAAGGTCATTTGAAACCTTTTGTACTAATTGATCTACATTAGCTCTAGGAGTAGAGGAAGAGGAATAAGAAGCTTTAGATTTGGAAGGATCTCTTTTCAACTTACCAAACATGATCAACTCATCTTCAATACTAATGGCTAATCTCTAGTCCTCATCCAATGTTGCAAGGTTGGCTCTCCTCAACACATAGCTTACTTTAGGAAATTAAGCATTTAGGAAGATTTTTTTGAATTTGATCTATAGGTTGGGTATTTGATGGGATTTTTTTAATCAACTTATAGAACCTAGCCATAAATTCTCTCATGGGCTTCATGGTTCTTTCTTTATTTGATAAATATGAGCTAACAAAGAATGCACATCTTCATGCAGGCTTGAAATGGTTCTCAAATCTTGTTCTCATCATGGTCTAAATGGTAATGGCCCCAGCAGGAAGATGATAGAACCAATCTTCTGCATTACCTTGCAAAGTCTCTAAAAAATCCTCATTGAGACATCTTCATGTTTAACTTCAAGGAGTCCACATGTAACTATGGAAACCGCAATATGCTCATTAGGATGCACCTTGCCATCACCTCTAAACTTGGGGAAGTTCTTCCTGTTACCCCTGGGTAACTCATGCAAAGGTTAAGGAAGGGAGAGAGGCCCAACACAGTGGCCCCAAGGTAATGGAACTGTTATCCTTTGAAAAATACTTGAAAAGGAGTTGAAACACCAAAGCAAGAATTAAAGCACAAAGATTAGAGATGAGTTGCTCTTAAGGGATACCACTGCCAAGGGTTCTATTTTCAATAGGGGGTGTGCTTGTAGAACGAGCTCTTCTATTTCTCCCTATTGAAGGAAGAGGAAAACCTTGTTGCTCCAAGAGTTGAAACTGAGAATCTTTGATTCCAAGAGCCCTCCTACCATGGGTAAATCTTAGAGTTGCCAGATTAGAAAATGATAAATAAATTTTGTTCTTAAAATTGGAATCCATAAAAATGAATCCCCATTAGAGTCACCAAAAAAATCCAGGGGATAGAAAGTCCCTCCTCCTTAATGGGAGAGGTTTTGTTATTTAAAAGAAAAAACAAATTTACAAATGTAAAACATATAGTTTTGAAGAGGTACTCTGATATCATGAAAGTGTTTCAAATGACTGAATATCAATACAAAAGGATAGAAGAACTAAGGAATGGGAAAAGGTAGAATAACATTCTCGGGAAATATAGATAGCAAAATAATTCCTTATAAATGCCGAACTAGGATCATATAGAACAAAATCATTTGTGTTAAAACCATAAGATGTTATTTCATAGACACAAAGTTCCAGAGATGACATCCACAAGAATACAAAGCTTCTTGATGTAAAATAGATTAATGATTCAATAACTTTAATCAGATAGGAAAGAATGAATAAGCACACATAGAAATAGAAAGGGAAATCTTCTTGTATTGATAGATTTAAACTCTTTTACACTTTCAAAGATAATAAAAGTTCCATCCCTTTAGAATGGTATGGAGAGCTCATTATATAGCTTACAAATTGGTTACATTTGGTAACCGTTTATTTTAACTAAAAGATTAATTAAGGAAATGCACAAAACAATGTCCTTAATTAATTTACAAGGAGCTCAACACTAAGAATAGAAGAAGAAAAAGAGGAGCTAGAAGAAGAAACATCTGATTATGGTGAGGAAGGCCCACTGATTTGAGGATCCGATATTTGAATTTATTCAATGCTTCTTCTATTTCCATGCCTCTTGGAATTGTGGTGTTGGCAGTGGCATGAGTCCAAGTGCCTAGACATTTCTCCATATCTTTATCGAATTTAGTATGCTCCAGGTATTCTTTATTTTGCCTCAACAATTGTAGATTGAAGGGAGAAAATGTCCTTTATCTTCTCTTTGGTAATTGACTCCTCTTGAACAAGTCATCCTTGACAAATGTTCTAAACTGAGATTTGATTTCTTGAAGAGAGAAGGGAATGCCTGAAATTTCATCTTGAAGTTGGTAGTGGATATATTTAAAGGTAGATGAAACACAAGTTTTAAAAGACTCTCCCTTCTACCATACATTCTTTAATTCTCCCAGTGCTTCTTCTAGAACCTTCATCTTCCACTCGACACTGAAAATCCATGCCTTTGACAAGTTATTCTTGGCATCATCAAATACATTGTTGACCAAAAAATATTCTCATCAGTTTGGTCCATTAGGTGAAGATCTCAGTACAATACTCCGCAGCTGAAGATTTTTATCCATGTCTTTGATTGAGGAAGTTAATCTTTTCTATAGATTAATCACGTTCTCGTTGGCCTTGAAGGCTTCCTCAATGAATTTAAAGCTTGCTATAATCATGTCATCTACCATAGCCTCAACAACCTTACCATAAGTAGAATACTTATGTATGTATTTGATGCTCTGAACTTCATCCTGGTTGAGAATCATGGGGGGTGGAAGAGCATCCAGTGGGGCAGGATCTAAAACCTTATCTTTGGCCAATAGTGACTTGATAAAGCTTGAAAGAACTTGGTTCTATTCTTCCAACTATTGTATGGCCTTCTTTCCCAACTCAACTCATTTAATAACCCTTGTTACCATTTTTGAAGGTTATGAACCTCACTCTGAGGAGTGGATTCTCCCATTAGGATCTTGAAAGCTCTAAATCAAAGACCAAAAGATCCCACTTTGCCTTATCATCCTTGGGATTTTCAAGTTCTAGAAACTGTTGGCCCTGAGCATCAGTTACTAACCTTGAAGTGGTCTTGGATTTCTTTGCAGGGGGGGGGAAGTACTCAATGAGCTGCCACAACATAAAAAATTGGCCCTATTGGATGAGAAGAAGATTTTCTCTTCTTGCTATAAACCATGGGTTGTAATCAAGCAAAGGTAAAAGAATAAGAGGAAGGAACAATGGGCCAAGAGAAAATGAACCCATAGCACTTAGATTATTAACCATTTTTCCTCTAGAAAATAATTGGATGGAGCATCGGGAACTTCCTTTAGAGGAGTCTATGGTATTAGGAGGTCCAGTAATACACATTTCCTTTTCTTCTTTAATAGGATTTGGCACTTCACTATCATCACTCTCACTAAGAACATAATGTTATTTAGTCCTTAAAGTAATTCTCAATGCTCAAGAAAATATTATTCCTCAATTGGTTCTTGTTTAACCTATTTTATCTTATTTTGATACACTTGAGTAGAAGAAGAGGGAGTAGATGACTCATGATCTTTCATTAAGGAAGAATGAGGGGTTTCTCAAGTACCTCAAGTATTAGTTGTATGTGATTCCTTCCCTGGTGTAGAGGTATCACTAGAATAAGATCAACGCTGATTATTATTGAGCTCATGAACCTTCCTCTCGAACAAACTTTAGTTCTTACAAGAACAGGGGCAATAATCTCAACAAAATCATCTCTCTCTTTTTTGTACAAATCTGAATCTTGTAAAGGAGTGTGTTTAATTTTTGTTTCTTATTAAAAGGACTATGAGTTCTCATCATCATCCTTAAATCCTTCAAGAACTTGGTAGAGATTTAGATCTATAGTTTGTTGTAGAGAGAGTCTCCCATAGTTCCTCTTTCTGGCTTTAAAATCATCTACACAATGAGCCCAGTAAACCTCAGTATCTAGATTGTGATGATAATTTATCTTGAGGTTCTAATCAATAAACTTCTTTAGATCAAAACAAGTCCTAGGTTTGAAGAAATGGATAGTGAGAGGAGTGATATCCCTTTCTACATTTTGGGCATCCAAAGTTGTTTACATGTATAGTTTCCCAAAGACATAGGGAAATGTAGGCCAATGATCTTCTTGTCCCTATAGGTTCTATGGAGTTTATCAAGTTGCCTACACACTTCAACCAGAGCCATTTTATCATTGCAAAACATGGGGAGCTTGAGGGGTGTATTTTTATAGCTATCCATCCTAATGTATGATAACCTCCTGAATTAGATGAAGAAAGCCCCATACTTGGCTATCAGGTTCATACCTTCATCAAAAATCTCCTAGCAATGTTACCCTCTAAGAGTCTTACAATATACATGGTGAAAGCATCATTGACTCTTCATAAATTGTGATTGCTAGCTTCAAGGCTCATTCTTCTCACCCTCGATGTAGGTGAAACCAAACCGCTGTTGGGATGCAACGAGGGTATACATGAGATAAGAAGTCATATAGAACTTCTTAGTCATTTGAACACTAGACAATTTCTTAGTCAAATTCATACAAACAATTTTAGCCCAATTAATGTTCTTCTTGCCCTCATAGATGATATTTATAAGGCAACACATCTAGACACTCCCTTATTTGGGTTCTTTAACCATAATTTTTCTATTCGGGCCTTGTGTTCTCACTTTCTTGATCGAATAGGGTTTAGCTTTAGCATCAAGTGAGAACTATGAAATATTCAGTATCTATGAAATGCGTAGGGCAATAGAAATGCTAGTAGCATCAATTTAGCAATTAATTCCCCATTCACATTAGTAAGTTCCTTGGTATCTGGGTTAAAAAGGGATCATAGGAAAGCATGGTGCCGGCACACTGTAAAGAGATAGAAAAAATAGCCGCATATGTAATTCCACTATCATTGATCATTTGTGCCATGGGAGTAGGGTTAGAGCATGTTAGTATACCCCAAAAATCTCCAAAATCTAAGTGCCGAACCTCACTATCTCCAATATCAGGTATAGAGGTCTCAAGAGGTGACACATGTTCTTGACCTTGAAACTTGATATTCATTTTTTTGTAACATGCAGAGGAATAGCCTTCCAAGATAAAAATCATGATGAAAATGCAAAGGGATATAGGGGCACAAGAAAATGACTTTAATGGAAAGGATTCGAGCAAGAAATGACAAGCGATCAATGTGACAAATGCATAGGGGATATTCCCATTAAATAGTCATTCGGAGAGAGACAATCATTAAACACACATTAAATTCACCTTACACTAACTTAAAAATATGAAAGTGGAAAACCCCGAGAAACTCGGCCTGGATGGTCTTCGTACATTTGGGACATGACGGATGCAAAATGTGATCCAGCCGACACGGGTGATGTGGGGAATGCGGGCCAAATGAGCAAAGCGGTCAAAGAACTAAGAAACTTGAAGGACACGAGGGACATGAAGATGTGATTCTACTAATGCGCACGGTGTGGGGAACATCGAACATAAAGCACGGATGCATTTGGGATAGATGGGACAAAAGTACGTGAAGAACCTGATGTGGGTAATGTGGGTGATCGGGAAAAGGAAGTCTAGAAGAACTTGGGACAAATAGGCCTAAAAGTTCCGATAAAGCCGTTAGAAGGAGTTACGGGAAAGCGGCCGATCGGTGAATAGAAGGCCTGACAGTATTTGGGACATAGGGAAAAAATGTCTAATAGACCTAAAAATCACCAAAATGACTCCAATAGATGTGAATTTCACTATCTCCTCAAATTTTAACTTCACTAGAACATTACTAAAGCGTGTCAACTAAATTTTTTTCAAATTTCTGACTTTCAAAAGAGGGGAAAGTTTGAGAGGACAATAGATCTTCAAATCCAACTTTCATTCTAGGGACTTTCTCATATTTTTTATCATGGCTACCAATTTTTTCAAGTATCCTTATCTAATTTAATTATGATATATCCACATTTCCAGGTTATTTGGAAAAAACAACTAGACAACATGTATTAGATGGCAATACATCACCACATAAAATAAGTCCTATATTCAATCATTTATCTGATGACCCTACTAATCCTCAAACTAATAAACCCCTCTTGGACTCAATCCACACTCTACATGCTTTATTTCAAGATAAATTTAAGGCCATGGAATCTACGATTATATCTCTCAGATATGAAATTCAAGTACTTAAGTTTGCTTCTCAATCACATTTTTTCTCATTCTACATCTTATATACAATCTATGCCCACTACATGTCCTCTAGTTGAACATCAAGACATGTCATTTCCCGATCCTCTTATATTTAAGCATAATACTATTCCACATGAAATTCTTATCCAGCTACTTAGTCATCAATTCATCACTTAACCGCCTACTCATTACTATTCCCCTTACCAGTTAGAAAAATATCAAGGTCATCAATATTACAATTATCATCAAATCAATGGACATAATAACAATGATTTCCACACTTTTCCATGAATAATCAAACATATTAAGCATCAAGGACTTATTTAACTTACTACATATCATTCTAATACAAATGATAACTCCCATCGGGGTGCTAAATCTAATTTATCTATATTTAATGATAATCACGATAGTGTTACACAAGCAACTCCTAAGCAAAAATGTCATACAATTATTTCACCTCATACTCCACAATATAAGATAAAATGAAGTCAATCATCTACCAAAATTAGTTCACAATCTCCTGCTAGTAAGTCATAAATTTCATATCACCAAGTCCACCTAAGCAACCTCCCTTCAAATTTGGTGCAACATGGTATCCTCTCAAGTCTAATATCCAACCAATAAATTTCTTTAAAGAAACTAATCCTCCTACTAGTGGTCAAGATATAATTTCAATTTCACCATCATCGCATAGTTATATTATTAACTTTATCTAACATGGTTCAACCGTATGTAAACTTTGTCTTTGGTAGGTGACTCTTATCACTCTACCCTCCTGAACACATATTATTATGGTTCTTATATGAATGTTAAGTGGTAATTTACAATAAAGAATCACATTTCATCTTACATTTACCTATGTATCTATTACATAACCAATCATTCATAAATTTGTAATAATCTCTCATCCTTTATCCCATCATTGAATCACTCTTAAAAAATATATAGTGCTTCACCACCTTCATAAATCATTTATTCAATAATGCATGCATTATCATACACTTGGGAGGCATAACATCCCACATTATCCCCTAGTCTTACCATCTTTGCATTTTCATAGATCACTCTCTTAGCATAAGCATGATAATCACACGTTCTAGCATTGACCATTACCCAATGACACGCTCTTGTGCTTTTGTTTACATTTGAATGTTGAGGGCTTACTACAAATGAACCCCACATATTATACTCTAGGGCTTACACATCAAATCCATTCACACATTACGTGTCATAACATCTTATATCCTACATTTAGTCTACAACATTTTTGTATTTGTAAATCATAAATTACACTAGTCTCCATCATACTCAAGTAACATTACATCCTATACACTCTTAGAAACTCTACACATTTTGCATTCGATGCTATACATACACATCGGATGGTCATTTGTCATCTTCCTTTCATTTGTCATTTGTCATCTTCTATGCACTGTACTCACCACCCTATGATACACTTTAGTTTCTCGGTCCATACTCAAGTACCGAGGGTTTATAAATAAAAAGGACCTTACATTCATCACATGTTTAGCATTTAACCTCTCATCATGTGATTTTAATAGTTTAGTTACATACTCTTTCAGATAAATTGTCACCTATCCCATAATCTTGTAGTGGTATACACATTAGGATACATCACCACTCCCTATTATTCACTTTGTTGTCATATACACTTTTAGGCTAAATCATCACTCCCACATTCATTTTGTCATGAAATATTATTCAACTATAGGGTTCACACACATACATATATTTTAGGTCGCATATCATCACCATTACATACATACACTCATCACATCATGTTAGACACAACACACACTTTGACCATCTCACAATGACACAATCTCGTTTATGGTTCATTATCGATCGCGAGGGGGAAAACAAAATGAAATTCATTACATACATTTCCATTGATATGGGGGGCACATGGATCCTATAATTCCATATTACATTCCATTCCATCCATCTACATCATAATGCATTTCCTTGGGGCCATTTACTCTTGTTTTACATGATTACTTTACTACACATGTTAGACTAATTTCTTATATGTCTTTATCTATACTATACACATCTACTCATTCACTTATTTGTTTAATTATGATATCGGATGTAGAAATTTTATACGCAACATGGATGTTTTCCTTCAACCCATCCTACACTAGTTGTTAGGGGCATCCACATTCGTCTCTAGAGGTGATATTGTTTCATTTTATACTTATCACTTTACATTTACTTGGTTATAGACGCCTTTGACATATTGTTTATTTATCTAACATGATAATGGGTGTTTCATGTGTAGTACTTATTTTCCAGGATTACATGCTACCATGAATACTTCTTTATTTGACTATGCTTGTTTTCCATTGTGGTCTTATTATATTATAGGATTTCCCTATATTTTGTATGCACACTTGTTTTTGTTTACATCCATGATGGTAAAGCATGTATTACGAAATCATGAGTGATGTCTCATGTTTGACAATCTAATTTATTTGGCTTACTTGTCTTCTTGTGTGTTTTTATTACTTTTGTTGTTTGCTTAAACACTATTTTCTTAGAGTACATATTGTCTTACACGTGCATGATTTTTGTACTAACACTAGTCTTTTTATAGCCATCTTGTTTTGCGCACCTTGGTTTATAACAAGTGGATTCCCTTCATAATATAGGGTAATAGAGTTGATGTGGTTTGATCCTCTTTTGGCATATCATCCTCTTATTTGCAACCTTGCATGCACCCTAAAAGAGGGGGGCATCATCCAAGTTTTTATAGTATACACAAAAAATTCACACCAGTTCATTTTAGTGTACTTTCCATCCTCGGAATTGTGGGTTACTTTACACAAGTTCATTTTAGTTCATGAAAAAAATAAGTTGAGGAAGCTGATGATGTGTACATAATGGGGAGCTCAACAAGCTCATGAAAAGGAGCAACTTCAACTAAATTAATTAGTGTTAGAATTATTGTAGTTTTCTGGGATTACATTCACTAGGTATTACCCCTTCCTCCCTCTCATAATTTTGAAATTGATATGGTAGAATATTTTGAATTACCTAATAATTATTTTAAATACTTAAGGGAATTAATGATTAAAAAGTATGATGGAGGAATCCCTTTTGAGGAGGATAGAGGTTGTTAATGAATGTTGTGGTTACCCAAGAAAAATAATATAACACTAGGAGTAAATTTTTCAAAGGGGTAGGGTCTCATGCCAAACCAAAAACTACATTTCTCACCAATATCTCAAAAGAAACTCCTAAAAAAGATACATTTGGCAAAGGCCTTGTTTCCCCAAACAAAACTGGTATCCCTACCCATGCTAGACCATGAAAAATCCTTTTCTATCAGATGAGTTTGTTAGTCTTCCTCCAAATGTTGCCTTGCCCAAATAAGTTTCTTATGACATTGCCCAAGTCTTGAGTCAAATCAAGATTTTTGTTCCAATTGTTGAGCTGCTTAGGATTCTTGAGCACAAGAAAAGATATTTGAGTATTTGTGATTGAAATAATAAAATATTACCCAACGTACAAATGTAAACAATGTTGAGATACCTCCTACCATTGCAAAGTTGGGAAAACCCCAAGTGCTGGAAGAACTAGGTGAGCCACCTAAAGTATATTTAGGAACATCCTTGGTTGAGTCTCAGCTTAATGTGGACCCACTTTTCACTACTCTGATTATTAGGGATAGGTTGTTACAAAAATTTATGTTTGATTCTAGAGCATCATGCAATGTTATGCCTCTTGAGGTCATGAATGTATTAGATATCAAAGTGACAACAGCTTATGGGAAGTGCACTTCCATGGATTCCAGAGAGGTGCTAGTGGTTGGATGTTTCAATGGTTTGATAGTGCAACTTGGAGCCTACCTAGGCAAGAACTTAAAACTAGATGTTGTTATTGTTGATTGCCCTACTAAATGGGGAATGTTGTTATCAAGAAAATGGGATGCTAGTGTGGGTGGGAGTGTGTAAATGGATATGTATTTTTCCATTATACCTATTGAGGGAAGCCTTGTAAAGTTTTATGGTGAAAAGAAGATGCTACATCTCATTGAGGATCCCAATAATGCTTCATATGAAGTGTTATAAACTGACACTGATGCTGATAACTTTAATAGATTTGTTGATGGTAAAGAGCACAAAATTGATCAATACAAGTATCTTAATCAAGTAGGTTCTCCTTAGAATTTGTTGTTTGATGGGGCTTGCTCTAAATTTGGAAATGGTGTTGGTATTGTTCTAATATCTCCAGGCCATGAAGATTTTGTTTTCTCTTTTAAACTCAACTTTGAGCGCACTAACAATATTGTTGAGTATGAAGCACTACTCTTGGGTCTAAGGATTGCATGGAAGCATGGCATTAGAGATATAATTTTAAAGGAGATTCAGAGCTAATATTCAAGTAGGTTAGAAAACTATATGCAAAAAAAAAATTAGAGAATGAAGTAGTATAAACATGCGAGTCTAGGATTTTATTGAGGTGTTTGACTCCTTCAACATAATACATCATGATAGGAAGTACAATACTCTAGAAAAAAATTAGCTGTATTAGGTTCCAGATTTGAAAATTGTAACATATCCCCCTATTATGAGTATAATATTGAGGTGTTAACTAGGGCATCTGTTCCTAACATTGTTAAACACCTGGAAAGTGTTCTAAGATGATGCCAGTGTGAAAGGTTTTTGTAGAACCAAGGAGAATTTTTTTATCAACGTATAGATTAGGAGCCAATGGTTTGTGTGGCAGATGGAAAGGAGACTTTATTTGGAAATACATCATTCAATTGAAGACTAATACTATTCCAAGAGGTTTGGTAGCACTTGAATCAAACTTTGATAATGTTGTCTACATTTTCAGCATACACATGTCAGCCTAGAGGGATGTTGAAGAGCACAACATGGGAACGAAGGATAAACTAGATAAGATCTGACTAGGTAGCAATCTGAGCAAGGAAGAAATGCAGTTGTATTTCCAATTGTTGAAAAATTACCAGGACTACTTAACATGGTCTTGTTCTGAACTGAAAGCATACAAAGAGGATCTTTTCTAGCACAAAATTCCCTTGGAAGCTTCTACCAAGTCGTTTAGGCAAAAACAGAGGCCAATTAATCCACTCGTTTCCCTAAAGATGAAAGAATAATTGAAAAATTGAGGGATGGAGGAATCATATACACCCACAAGGTTCTCATCATGGGTTGCAAAATTGGTACCTATCAGAAAGAAGAACAAAGATATAAGTCTTTTTGTGGACTTTAGAAACTTGAATAGAGAATCAATGAAGGATAACTACCCTCTGCCAAATATGGAAAATATGTTACAATTGGTTCTTGGTTCAAAATTATTATCCACCTTGGATGGTTTTTCTGGATATAGCTAGGTAGTTATGAAGGAATCAGAGTGAATCAACATTTCCTTTACTACTGCTACTTGGGGAACATATGTTATGTCGATGCCTTTTGGTCTAATGAATGCTAGAGCCACTTTCCAAAGAGAAATGGATGCATATTTTCTATCTATACTAATGATTTAATTATTGGATATCAAGATGATGTGACTATATTCTCTAGAAAAATTAGTGACCACCTACAACACTTATAAAATATGTTGTTAAGATGTAGGGAGTATGGTATTTCACTAAATCCCAAGAAGTGCCATTTTGGAGTTTAGAAAGCAAAACTGCTTGGACACATTATGTCAAAGGAAGAGGTCATGATTGATCGTGAAAGGGTAGAAGCCATCAGAAAAGTCCCTATTCCAAGAACCAAGAAGGGAATTCAATCCTTTTTTGGGAAGATTAATTTTATTAGGAGATTTATGTCAAACTTTACTGAACTAACTATCCCAATCACTAGCATGATTATGAAAGACCAAAGTATCAAATGGGAAGAATAAGATATTCAAGATTTTTTGGGATCAAAGAAGCATTAAAAATGCTCCTATTTTAGTAGTTCTAGATTATAAGAAGGCCTTCAAAATGTTTTTTTTTCTTTAGAAAGTATTATTGCATTTGTGTTGTTGTAGAAGGATGATAGGGAGCTAAAAGACCAATTGATTTTTTCAAGTAAGACATTAGAAAGAGCTGAGCTAAAATATACTATCATGGATAAGTAGGCATTTTCTTTGGTAAAAGTAAAAAAAGGTCTTGGCCAAATATTATGAGTTCTAAAGTCATTGCTTATGTTCCCCACACCATGGTGAAAGATATCCTATTAGAAATGGAGGTTTAAAGAAAAATATGTCGATGGGTAAAATAATTGGAAGAGTATGACATGGATGTCCAAACAACAAAATTGGTTAGAGGTTTGGGCCTCGACAAAACTTATGAGAGAGATAAATCTAGACAATTAAGGTAAATGAAGTTGAAGAAGAATGGTTGAATGTCCTTGAAAACTGATAAATTTTGAATGGTACGGGGACATCAATTTTTATCTTAAACATCTACAGATTTCCTAAACATTTGAGCAAGAATAAAAAAGAGAACTCAAGTTAGCTTCCTAAAAATATGTCATGACATTTTTGGGTTAGCTTGGAAGAACCTTGAGGGAGTTCTCTTAAGATGCATTAATCAAGATGAAGTCCCTAAAATAATTGCTGATCTCCATGGAGGATTTTTTGGGGGACATTTTGCTGGAAGAGTTACATCACATAAAATATTGAGGGTTGGTTATTTGTGGCCAACTCTTTTCAAATATACAACTCTATTGGTTAGGAAATGTGAAAGTTGTCAACACTTTTCTGGAAGACTGAAATCCATAAGTTGATTTTAGTAGCCACTGATTACTTCACCAAGTGGGTGGAGGAAATCCCCACCAAGAAAACAACTCACCAAATTGTCATGGATTTCATTCTGAATCATATCATTTGCAGGTTTGGAGTGCCTACTAAGATAGTTGCTGATAATTCCATGAGCTTTTGGGCTAAACCTTTGGTGGCCATGTGCCATGAATATGGGATCAATTTGACATATGCTTCCAATTATAATCCCCAAGGAAATGGAAAAAGAGTCTAGCAATAAAAATCTATTGAAAAAAATTAGAAGAACTCTGTAGTTGAACAAAAGGAAGTGGGGTGAGAAGTTGAAGTTTTTTTTTGGGCTGATCGAATCACTGTTAAACGAGCTATTGGAAAAATATCATTTTAGTTCGTGTATGGAACTCAAGATTTTCTACCCCTACATATGCAATTATCTTCATTTTAATTTCTTCAACAATTGGAAGATCAAGAGGTTAGTCCCTATGATTCTTGCATCCATCAGATTGTTGAGTTAGATGAAGAAAGAAGGGCATCCCATCGAGACATGTAAACTTCAGAGAGAAATTGAAGAATTTGTTTGATAAAAAGGTAACTCCAAGAGATTTCATTGTGTAAGATATTGTGCTTTGGTGGGATAGCAGGTGGGAGGATAAGGAAAACATGAAAAGTTTGATGCATTGTGGACGGGCCCTTCTTCAATTGACATTTGAATTGGTGAACATAAATTCTTTTTAAAATACTTAGATGGGGAATTGTTTGACTTACCTATTAATAGCAAGCATTTGAAACATTTCCTTGATTGATTTCTCAGAATCAAGACATGCACCATTTTGAGTGTATAGTCTTTTTTTTTGCTCTATTTTCATGTTTTTCTTTTTTTTTCTTTTCCTAGTCCTTGGCGGGTGTTTTTGTTGGTTTCTCAGTTTGTTCCTGGAGGGTTGGCTCATGAATCCATTTCCCAATGGTTTATTTTTGGCACTTGGTCTGCTATTTATTCTTGTGGAACTCGTTGGGAGTGCCCATCCCCGAGTTAGAGTTGATGTTGGTGCTCAATTTCATATCATCCTGTTTTTCCTTGAAATTCTTCAATCTACGGTCTCTGCCGTATATTTTATCTCCCTGTATTGATGCGTGAAAGTTATGTCCTTCATTTGGTTGCCATGGTCATTATTTTCCTTTGGTTGAGGATCACTTTAAGTCCATAATTTTCTTTCCATTCCTCTTTCCATGTGAAAGAATTTGTAACTTGGGCGTAAACTCGAGCTTTTCCCCTTCCTTCTATTTTTTCCACAATTACGTTTTGTTTTCCCTATCAATTTTTGTCCCAACATCTGTGGAAACATGGTCCTTTCTAATTGGATGTGGCTTAGTGGGGCATTTTAAATCTCTAAGGCCCACTTCAACTCAATTTTTGTCCACGTGGAGGGCCTGCGCTCATCTGAAAATTCACCTCTTGGTTTTACCTTTAGAGTAGCGTCAAGGAGACACGTGGAGGTTTCTGTTACTATGCCCAGACTTAGATATTTTTTTCATGCGGCTGGTGCAACTTTGGCAGACCATGGACACATGAATGGCCATCACTCATTTTAGGATCCACCTCTGGGTCCTACCTTAGCAGTTGCACCAAGGAGACATGTGGGGAGCTTGTGCTTGTTTAGGGTCTCTGCTTATGGGCACCATCTCAAAGTTGTGTCGGGAGACATGTGGAGGCTTCCCCGTCTCCTCTCTATACTTAAACTTTTCAAGAAACTTTCTAAGGCCTGGGACACGTGGAGGTCCCACACATGTTTGGGGGCCTGCCCTATAATTTTCTTTTGAAGAAGTGCCAAGAGGACAAGTAGATTTTTCCACTGGGTCTTCCCATACTTAGAATTTTCAATGGCCGATGAAACTTTCTTGGACCCTAGGCACAGGGAACTTTCCTCTGGTCCTTCAAATTTTTAAGAAATCAGTATCATAGTGAGACACGTGGTGAGCCCGCACTTGTTTGGGGTCTCCAGTTTTGGGCACCATACCAAAGGTGAGCGAAAGAGACACGTGGAGGATTTTTCTAGCTCCTCTTATAGTGAGACTTTTCAAAGGCCAAAAGGAAATTTTCTTGCGGCCGAGGATACGTGGAAAGATTGCGCTTGTTTAGGAACTTGCCTCTATACTTCTCCATTATAGTTACGTAAATGAAACACATGGATGGATCCAATCTAAAGTTGAGAAAGGGTAGAATTGACAGTTGTTGTGCATTGCATCTGATTTTGCCACCATTTTTACTCCAAGACTCCTAGAGATGCAAATACGTATTGTTTTTCATCATTTTTTTGATGAAATTCCTTTTCATTTTTGTCTACAAAGTGTAATTGAATGGATTAAGAGCTTAATTTTTGAGTCCAAGGAATGTAACAATTGATATTTTAAAGTTTGAATTGCTCGGGCACTTGGAAAAACATGAATTACCATAAAGCTGGATACAAAGCAAAGTTGCAGAGGAATGAGAGGAAAAATGATGAAATGATTGAGGTTGTAGTTGCAAAGGATGAAAAACATGTTTCCAAATGAGATGACTAGGTTCCGTAGTTAAAACAATGATGGAAATAATTGCAATGATTCACCCCTTTTAGCAACTGACAATTTTTTTTGTAAGTCTGTTAAATGTCATTTTGTGGAAATCATGAAAAAAATGTAACAAACAAAGGTTCCTCGAATATTCTTTACTTGGGGAGAAATATTTAATGTAAATAACTTTTATTAAAAGAATGCTTTAGTCATGTAAAATTTAGGGTTGAATTTTAATAGAAAATTTTAGAATTCCCATCTTCCTGAGAGACCAATCTGAGAAACCTATTAATCTCCTATGTTTCATATTTTCCATCACGTCAAATTGGTTTTGAGTGTACAACCAATGACAAGCTCTAAAGACTTTCAAAGAAACTTTCCCCGGTGACGAATCTAATCAACTTTGAATTTATCTATGTTAATCTTGGGAAAATTTGTGTTTTCTTTATTTCGAGAATGTCTACAAGTATTTTTTTCTTGTTCCTATTACAATCTAGTGTTAAAATCCATCCGAATCACATAGGATCTCATCGCTATGCTAGTTTAGTGGCATTTGCAATTTCATTTCAAGAAGAGCCTTCATCCTGTAATGAGATAAACAATTTAAAATCACTTTCTTGTCATTTTGTTGATAAAGATTGTCTATACGCCTTTGATTGCATCTAAGGTTTGAGGAACCAAGAGTCTTTGATGTTTAATTGAGTATTTAACTCAAGGCTTCATGTTGAATTCTTGTATATTGTGTGGCTGTGAAAATATGGGCCTCCATTAACACACACCTTACGGTTGAAGGAATATTTTAACTATTCTCAAGCATTATGTCATTTAGTTTTCCAAATGTTGTGAATGTTCTCAAAGATCTAGAAAATTCAAGTTTATCCAACTTAATATCCCACCAAAAATTATTTAAAAATAATGAATCCTACTGAAATACCACTATTTGCCTTGTGTGTCCACAAATGAATAAATTATACTACCAAAATATGCGAAGAAATCAAGAACCCATAATGTCTCTAGTAACCTTAACCTGTTTAGAAGATATAACCATTCTTTAGAAGTGACAACTCGTGAGAGTTAAATTGTGGTGCATTGATCATATTTTCTCAAGGTCTCCTTTCAAATTTGTGTAAAGAAGGATATATTCATTCTCCTTCACCAACATAGGTTACAAAATGGGTCCTCTCACCTTGGTCGAAAGGCACGGCCTAAAGTAGTGAGGATAGATCAAATCCTTAATGAAGGTGTTATCCATTTCTCTAATTCCCAAGTGACAAAGATTTAGAAAAATCCCCTCCCCATCTACAAAACGACTCATAATACGATCTGTCTATATCTTAGTGTCTTGATAAATTTGTGATGCTTCTCGGTTTTCAAGGAGAATCAATTTGGATACCGACACACCTACCACATTCTCTTATGCCTCCCTACAATGTCTTATGTCTCCCTCGATAAAACAAAACAAGTAAGAAATGCAAGCATTTTCTTGTCCAAGGTGGGGCACACAACACAACTCCCTCTAAAACATGAAATAAACTCTTATTCCTCCCTACATATAAGATCCCAATAGCCTTCTCCTACACCATACTTAGGAAATCCACCCAAAGACCCAAAAAGCATACCAAAACACTCAATAACATACACATATACATAAGTAAAAGGAAAACAATAAAACAAGGGTATAGTTCTTACCTTTCCATGGTAGAGCTTAATCCAAGAGTCACACACTAAGCTCCTTCAAGCCCAATATATAACCAAAAATCTCCAAAAAAATCTACAAGCACTTCAAAATCCTCTAACTCCAAAAATACAAGAGCACCAAAAGAAATGAAGGAACCCCCCACACAAACAAAAGAACTTGAATAAATAGAAAATGGAGAGAGAAGGGTGAGGTGGATCCATGTAGGATTCCACATCACTCATCCTTAACTCCACCTCGATAGTCAAACCTCAACCCCAATGCACAATAAATTGGTGGTGGAGAGAAATGAAAAACCTCTTACACACACAATCCCAACCCACACACCCTAAGGAAAAACTTTAGAACCCATGTAAGAAAATTACAATGAATGCCAATTTTTGTCTTAAAAATCACTTAATGGGGTCTATTTTTGACCCCCCAATCCATTGGTAGGGTATGTATAATAAATTAAGAGGTGTAGGACAAGTTTAGTTTGTCCCACGAGGCTCCAAAATTGGCCCTTAAGGCCAAATCCAAATTTCCAAGGTAAGTTAAAGTGTACAACAGTCAAGTTACTTATAATCAACTTAAAAACACATAGACCAAAGCACCAAATAATCTAATAAAAGAATTGTTTTTATCACATCCATAATTAGTTTAGTAACATGATTAATTTACTAATCAAGACACATAAATCAATTAATGATAAATGGGAATTACATCACAATTAAATCACATACGCCAAAATAAAATAGAGGAAAATAACAACACATATACCCTTTGTCACAATTGAGGTCAACCCCCATGGGGACCCCCTAACCACAAGAAACAAAACAACAACATTCCAAAAGTTTTCATGGTGACTATTGTCATATCCACTCAGTATTCTACTCTAGTTGGTCTCTAATCCCCCTTTCCTTTTTGTGATATGATTACCTCGAAAAAGTCACACAATACCTTCTTGACCTCATGGCCGTATGAAAAAATCAAAGATAAGTTGTATGCATACAAATAAATAAGCATCCATATATAAATTGAATAATCATCAAGACCATCAATGTTATTATTTAAAATTCTAACAACATCTCAATTCTATATTTCATCAATACCAATGAGATCACAAGATTAGTTCAATTGCTAAATCCTACTCAATATGACGAGAATGCCTAATGTCATAAATATATAAAATGTCAACAACACATCATCATCTGTTGATGCATAATCACAGTACCCCTAAATATATGTAACTCGATGGGTTGAGACTCTTAGTGTGACTGCATAACATAGAGCTTTTCCAAAAGTGTGGGACTTTACAATCAAGAAAGCTCTCCAGATGAAGGTTGGTTCCTATTCCTCTGTTTAGATGCACACATTCAAATTATAGAGGATATACTCTAAAACCTACTCTAACTTGCCAACGAGACAGGGTTAAGGAGATGTAAGAAAATAAACCTCAAATAACAGAGGTGATGCACCAAAGTAATGTTGAACACCTACTTTGCAATTAAACACAAACCATTAAAAATGCAACACAACCACCGTACATAGATAACCAAGATTGTAATGAAACATCATATGTAAGCAATCAACACAAGAGACACTTGAGATCATCCACATACTTATTTTTATTGCTCCACAAATTTGATACAATCAATTACAATGGCCAAGAGGCACAAACTTGTATTACAACTTGAATGGGAGGTTTTACATTCACATATCCATTTATATGTAAGAGAAGAAGCAAGGGTGTAAAGAAAAATTGTCCCACCTTTATAAAAATGCCCCTCCTTATAATATATAGGAAGAATGAGAGAAGGAGGAAAAGAAGAAATTTTAAATATTCCTTCAACCACCCAAAAATGCATTGAATTATTTTGCAAAAATGATGGGTTCTACTACAAAACCCATGCCTCCATGTACTATTTCTTGTTGGGAAAGAAAGGAAACCCATACCTTCATTATTGGGGTAGGTGGGAATCCTGACACCTTAAAAAATGACAGACTATATTTCTTAATTTTGAATAACTTAATCCCAAATAGTTTTCCAAAAAGTCTTTTCTTGTGCAACTGAAGAGCTTTCGATCGAGAAGTTATGACCATCTAAAGTTCGAGGTGTCATTTTACAAAAATATGAACTGATGATATTCCCTTTCGAGAGATCGAAAAGTAAGCAACCTATGAAATCCCAAAATTCATAATTTTAGACATTTCAATTTCGGAGATTAAAACATTTTTCATATGTAAAATTTTCTTGACACTTCCCAAAGTGTGGATGGAAAGTTCAAAAATTCAAACTTTCTGAATTCATAATTTCTAACATTGACTTCAGATTTTTATGTTTTGGGGTTCCAAACATCCAAAACACCAAACCCTAAAACTCTGAAAGTCCAAAACCCAGAAGTCTGAAATTTTGGACTTTCAGAGTTTAGGATTTCAAAAGTTGTTTTCCCATTTTCCCAACTTTGCACCTTGAGAGTTTCAAAACCCCGAAACCCGAAATTCCAAATTTTTGGACTTTCGAAGTTTCAGGTTTTGGAAATCTTTTTTTTTTCCAATGGAACTTCGAAACCCCGAAACCTTAAATTCCAAAATTTAAGACTTTCAGAGTTTCAGGTTTTAGACATATTTTTATCTTTTTAGTCGCCAAAATCCACCTTATCCTACCTAGGTGTAGTCATTTTTACCCCTATCACAAAATAAAGGAACCCCATGTGCGTTAACCTATGACACAGTGGATCTTTGGGCACTCACCCAAGGCACGCGTGAGTACCGAGTCTCTATTTTATGCGATTTTAATGGGAAACATCATCTATTATCCATGTTTAGAAGATTTTAAAAGGATTTAAGACATACAAGAATCATAGAGCTCAAAACAGCCTCTATATCCTTCCAGTCATTCCAGATAGAGTACTTAACAAATTATATAACTTGTACCATTATAGAAAGAAGGATACAAGCATTCATACTTAGCATAAACATAAATGAAAGAGAGCTTATGAAAAGATGTATGCATTAGAATCATTGATATTCATATATATATATATAAACTGGTAACCTCATTACATCCATGGAGCCATTTATAGAATGTCACAGAGAAGTGGACAACGGTACCATGCATTACAACCAATTTGGACTAAAGTAATTATGTTACCAAAAAGAAAGTTTAAAATCTCCTTACCCAATACATTATTTCTGAAATGCAATTACCCATTAACATAGTTCTTGGATTATTTCTGCATAGCTCCACCCACTCTCTAGTTCTCTCTTTGTTTACTCTATACACAGTTGTATTTATAGCCTAATGGGCTACAACTCATCCTCCAAAGACACTCGAGATCCAATGCCAAGTGTCTCGAATATCTTCGTCGACAATAAAATTTTCCTCCATAATTTATATTTCATTAATGTGTGTATTAGGAATAGGACGTTGTTAAGTATAATTAGTAGTAGCGTCCGATAGAACAAAACGACACTGCCAAAGATTGACGCCGCCAATAATGTATAGTACGGTAATAGTTAAAAGTATAATAGGGATGATGTGGTAAAAGTAAATATTTGTTATAAGTGGTTTGGTAATGTTAAAATGTCAAAGTTAGGGTAAGTACAAAAGTAGGATCTACATGATTAAGAATTAGAAATATTATATTGGTAATAAGGACAAGGAGTGAAGTCATAAATATTTTTGTATTTTATTTTAAAAATCTAAAAATGTGGAACCCATGTGAAATGATAAGGTTTATCTTATCTTAAAAGATAAGCTTACATGTACGAGATAAGAGTTAAAGTATGGAATATGATTCGTTAGAGTAGATTTTTATCCTATCTTAGAGATAAGATGGATAAGCTGGAAGTTCTATAAATAGAGAGGCCACCCCCTCATTTAGCATAGAAGGAAGTAGTGAGAAATATTGTATGAGTAAGTGTGTAAAGGAAGCCATCATTTTGAAGGTGTGTTAAAGAAGCCATTAAAAGGTGTAATTGTGAATTTTATCCCATAGTTATTGTTGGAAGGCAAGTGAAGTCAGTAACACTTGAAGTACCTCATGGGTGAGATTGTAACAATTTCATGTTGATATTATAATTTACACTTATATTTCAGATTTATCATCATTCCTTCTTATCATAGTCTATGGTATTCTTGTGTTCTATTTGTTGTGTTTCCAAATTCCATCCAAAAACTAAAAGTTCTACATTAGTAAATAATCATAGTATGAGGAGTTCCGGTAAAGAATTATCATAGTGCCAAATTGGTGATGACATTTTGGTTTCATTGCCGGGACCATTCCTCGTTGGTGGATTTTCTGGAGAGATATTCCCACTTAGTCAGAAAACATTTGGAGGGTAACCTTGTTTTTATTGTGCATAGTAGTTACCATGGTAAAGTCACTTTTTACCATGAATAGTATTTACCACAGTAAAGTCAATTTTTACCGTGAATAGTATTTACTGCAATAACTTCACTTTTTACTGTGAATAGTGTTTGCCACAGTAAAGTCATTTTTTACTGCAGTAAGTCAAGTTTTACCATAGTTTACCGTGGTCATTTCTATTTTACTAAAGAAAGGTGTAAAGTCACTTGCTATTATAGTGATTCCAATTATTTGTGCACATGAGTCTTGTTGATTGTACTTATGGGTTGGTATTTCACTATGGTTACTTTTGAAAATGTGGAAGATTCCTATTTTTTCAGCCCAATCTAATGAAGATGCTTCCTCTTTCATTCAAGAGTTTAAATGATTTTTTAAATGATATTTCATTGAAGATGCTTCCTCTTTCATAAGAAGGTAACAATGGACTGAATGTTTTCCTACCTTTTTGGTTGGTTCAACCCTTAGGTGGTTTGAAACACTAGGTGATAATGTGAAAAATTCATGGGATTCATTAACTAAAAGTTTTCTTGAAGAATTTGCTGAACAATAGAAATATGTAGATCTCATGATCAATATCACAAATCTATCCAAAGGAGAGAAGGAGAAGATAAGGGATTATCATGCTCATGTTCTAGAGCTAAGGAGGAATCTCGATGCCCAAATCTAGAAGGAAGGATTAGCAGATAGGTTGATGAATGGCGTGGATAATCTCCTCCGTAAGCACTTCATTCTTGGGATGAAGCTAGAGATCAGACAACGAGTAAAGTATGACCTCCCAGCTACCCTTGAACAAGCAAAGGAGATTGAAAAAAGGCAAGAAGAAAGCATGGAAGAGGAGCCCAAAGAAATTGTTGATAAGGTAGAGCCTACACCCACACCTTGGGTCCATAATCGACAACCACTCTCGGTGAGAAAGAATCTTTCTCCTAGTACATCTACCGAGTATAAATATCTACTTAGGAAGATGGGCCAACTAACTATTAATATTCTTCAAGGAAAAGAATTTAGTTCTCAGGGAGAAGATAGAGGTCCAAAAAGAAATATTTTTGAAGTTGTATGTTATGGTTGTCATAAAAAGGGTCATTATAAGTATAATTGTCTAGATAGAGCTTCTACATCTTGTACAAGAGATAATGATAAAGAAGAAGCACCTGTGAATTCTTTTGATGTAGTAGATAAGAGCATAAATAATGAAGTAGATGTGTTTGTAACAAAAATAAAGAAAGATAAAGTTAACCAAGATGGAAATGATACTAAGAAGATGAACGGAGAAACTAGTAAGAAACATAAGAGAAGAAAGTTGGGTGTGTAGGATTTTCTAATTTCATAGGGACTAGAACCATATTCCATCTTAGAAGATCTATCCAAAAGGCCTAAAAATATTACATATGGTCAACTCTTGGCTATGTCTTCTAAGAAGAGGCGGGAGCTGCGAAGTGGACTCAATGCTCGACAAAGGAAGGAGGTTGAGGTCCCTATTTTGGAGGCAGAGGCGGATCCATACACTCCACAAGCTGAGGTATTATGTAATGGTATTTCAATTCATGATGTCTTAGTCGATGGAGGTGTTGCGATTAATGTAATGACCGAGTCGTAATGAATATGTTGTGTTTAAAAATGATCTCCCCTGAACAATTATGTTAATGTCTTAAATAAGAGAAAAACTAAACCCGAAGGTGTTGTTTCAAATGTGGCAATATTGTTATGGGTGTTGTATGTGTGGTAGACTTTCAAGTGATGAAAAATGGTATTGTTACGTACCCAATGTTGTTGGGAAGACCATGGATAAGGAGATTTAATACAAGAAACTACTAAAATGAAAGGCTTCATGACACTTGGACATGGTAGAGAGAGGGTGAAGATAACCGTGATCCCTCGGCATGATATGGTAGAACCTATGGATTCAAATGATGCAATTGATGATTGGAAATCCTTTGATTACTCTAGTACTAAAGTGAAGTGGACAAAGAATATGAAGGAAGTGAGGTTGATGTTTTGGTCATGGATTTCCTTCCAGTCACACTGACTCATGAACCCATAAAATTATCTGAAGAAGAAATTGATGATCATCTCCAACAAATAAAGATTGGTGATGCTGTGATGGAGAGTGAGAAGGAATGCTACCTCTAGCTCTTTCGAAGGTACATACACCTATTCACTTTTGATTACAAGGAACTCCATCAAGTAAGTTGGGTAAAACATTCTATTGAGCTGGTAGATGGTGCTAAGCCCATAAAGAAAATGCCATATAGAATGAAACCTAATTTTTCTAAGACTATAAAAGAAGAAGTAGATAAGTTGTTTGATGCGGGATTCATATTTGCTATGAAGAATTAAGAATGGGTATCTCCCATTGTGATCTCAATAAACAAGAATGGGAAGCTATGAATTTGTGTTGATAAGGCAACAAAGAAGGATCATTACCCTCTTCCATTCTCGATCAGATCTTGGACGAAGTAGCTGGCAGAGAGTGTTATAGTTTTCTTTGATGGATATAGAAGATACAACCAAGTTTGTATAGTGGAGAATGATCAATTGAAGACCACGTTCACCACTCCTTGGGGAATGTTTTCTTATAGAGTTATGTCTTTTGGGTTGTGTAATGCTCCAGCAACATTCTAGTGTTTGATGAATAGGGTGTTTGAACCCTACATTGGGAGCTTCATTAGAGTATTTCTAGATGATTTTTACATCTATGGGAGCAAGATGGACCACCTGCACTAGATGGAGATAGCATTTCATAGGTTAGATGAAGCACAAGCCTCACTAAACCCTACAAACTATGTCTTTGGATGTTCTAAAGGTGTTTTGTTAGGGCATGTTGTATCCAGAGATGGTATTAGTACTGATCCTGATAAAGTTTCAAAAATCAAAGAGTTACCATTTCCTATGAATAGAAGTAAGTTGAGATCATTTTTAGGCCATGTGGGTTACTATAGAAGGTTCATCAAGAATTTCTCAAAGATTACACATGCCAAATAACCCTTGATTCTTGAAGAAGGATGTTACTTATGAACTAGGAAATAAGGCGCATGAAGCTTTTGAACAACTGAAGGAAGCCCTGGTGTCTTCACTTGTTTTAAAGAATCTAGATTGGAGCAAGCCATTCATTGTGTATACTGATGCCTCAGATGCAGCACTAGGAATTTCTCTGAGCCAAAAGGTTAAAATGGGAATAATCATCCAGTTTACTTTGGGAGTAGACAAATGAGAAATGTTGAGGTAAATTATACTATAATAGAAAAAAAGGATTTAGCTATCATTTTTGTTGTAAAGAAGTTTAGAAATTACTTGCTAGGGTAGAAATTTATAGTTGTAATAGATCATCATGCTCTAAAATATATTGTAAATAAGCCTAACCCATCAAGGAGGATAGCAAGATGGATAATTTTGCTACAAGAATTTGAATTTGATATTATAAATAGGCCAGGAAAGAAGCATGTCAATGCAAATGCACTCTCTCGAGCCTATGAGGGTTTAGGTTCATCTTGTGATGATGATGATTTCCCAGATGCAACATTGTTATCCCTTGACACAATCCCTAGTGAATACATAGATATTTAGAATTATCTGAATGAATTCAAGTTTCTTGATGGTGCCAATGTAAAGACTAAGAGGAAGATTACTCAAGTCAGTCATCCATATTCTATTATGCATGGAGTATTATTTCGAATAGGACCTGATGGATAGTACAAGAGGGTAGTTGGACATGATCAAGGGAAGGAGCTGATAGAAGAATTCCATAATGGTACATGTGGAGGAAACTTCTCTGGACAACTTATAGCAAGAAGGATCTTGGATGTAGGTTATCACTAGCCCACTCTTTTTAGAGATTGTTATAATTATTGTAAGACATGTGATATTTTTCAAACACATGGTAATCATAAGACTTCATCAGCTCCATTATGCCCTATTCTTCCACTTGGTCCCTTTGAAAAGTGGGAATAGACATTTTAGTTCTACTTCCAACTACCCCACACCAAAATAAGTATATTGTAGTTACCACAGATTATTTAACCAAGTGGGTTGAAGCTAGGCCATTGAAAACAACTTCCATGGATGAAGTGGCAAGGTTAATATATGAACACATTGTCACCAGATTTGGTTCCCCATTAAAAATTGTAACAGATCAAGGAAGCCACTTAATTAATGAGGTAGTAGAATCCCTAGTCAACAAGTTATCTATTAAGCATGGGAAGGCAACAACATACAAGCAAAGCACAAATGGATATAGGTGGAACAAACAAATTTTGTGTTGTGTCAAATTCTAGCAAAAGATGTAGCCTTCCAAGTACATAAGTGGGATAAAAGGATTCATGCAACATTGTGGGCATATAAGGCAACATCAAAGTCAACAACAAGATACTCCCCATTTCGGTTGGCTTATGGCATTGATCAGCTTTTTCTATTGAGTTTGATATTCCCACTATGAGAGTTATGAAAAATGAAAGGATGGATGAAAGTGATTCAGTAAAAGAAAGGTTGGTATATTTTCATTTACTAGAGGAAATGAGGGAAATAGTGAAGGATACAAGCTATAAGAAGAAAATGAAACAGAAGGAATACTTTGATCAAAAGATCCATTGGTCTCCATTTCATGCGAATGACTTAGTTCTATGATATGATTCCAAATACAAAAAAAGAAAAGATAGAGAAAATTTCTTCCAAAATGGATGGGGCCCTACAAAATAACAGTAGTTTGTGCATGAAAATGGTACATACTGATTGGGAGGAATTATATGGTACTCCCATTATGAAATGGGTCAACCACGACAAGTTAAATATTTTCCATGCACAAGAATAGTCTACACCGAGGACGAGTAGAAGCTAAGAAGGGGAAGATGTCGACACTAAAATTTTCCTTCGTAATTTATATTTCATTAATGTGTGTATTAGGAATAGGATGTTGTTAAGTATAACTAGTAGTAGCGTGTGATAGAAGATAATGGTGCTACCAGTACAATGCCACCAATAATGTTTAGTACAATAATAGTCAAAAGTATAATAGGAATGTTGTGGTAAAAAGTAAATATTTTTCGTAAGTGGTTTGGTAATGTTAAAATGTCAAAGTTATGGTAAGTAGAGAAGTAGGGTCTACATGATTAGGAATTATAAATATTATATTAATAAAAAGAATAAGGAGTGAGTTCATAAATATTTTGTGTATTTTATTTGTAAAAAGTCTAAAAATGTGGAACCCATGTGAAATGATAAGGTTTTCTTATCTTAAAAGATAAGCCTACATGTACGAGATAAGAGTTAAGGTATGAAATATGATTCGTCAGAGTAGATTTCTTATCCTATCTTAGAGATAAGATGGATAAGCCTGGAGGTTCTATAAAGAGAGAGGCCACACCCCTCATTTAGCATAGAAGGAAGTAGTGAGAAATATTGTATGAGTAAGTGTGTAAATGAAACCATCATTTTAAAGGTATGTTAAAGAAGCCATTAAGAGGTGTAATTGTGAAGTTTCTCCCATAGTTATTGTTGGAAGGCAAGTGTAGTCAGTAACAATTGAAGTACCTCATGGATGAGATTGTAACAATTTCATGTTGATATTATAATTTACACTTATATTTCAAATTTATAATCATTCCTTATTATAATAGTCTATGGTATTCTTGTGTTATGTTTGTTGTTGTATTTCCAAATTCCATCCAACAAACTAAAAGTTGTGCATTAGTAAATAATCATAGCACGAGGAGTTCCTAGTAAAAAATTATCATAGTGTTGGATTGGTGATGACAGTTCTTCCATGCGAGCATGCTCCTCTAACCCTGAGCTTTCCACATTATACCATGATGTGCTTCCCGAAGCTTTTACTGCAGACATGTTCCTTCCTGGGCCAACCTGTCGCAAGGCTGGCACCTCATCAATCCCGCATGCATAGTCAAGTCATGATTTTCATGTGTTCTACCTCTGAATGCCCAATTTGACTAAGTCTCTAAACATTGGTTCTATTTCCCATGTGCCATGGGCTTCCTTAAGCCTCTCTTAAACCCTTCTCTGCGTTCTTTTTCCTTCCACACCTTTCCTTAACTAGGACCCTTACACACCTATGCGCCTTTTGTACTTAGTCAATATTCTTGGATCCCAACATCACCCCACACTACCCTGTTCTCTATCCATGGGAACATTCCTCTTAGTGAAATAAAGAATACGATAGCTTTATGCCTAGGAATTAGAATAAGGGGATGAAAGAATGGGGAAAGAAGAAAGAATGGGAGAGTGAAAGAATCACTGCAACAAACTAGGAAAATCCTTTTATAAGTCGGCCTCCAACTTATTCTAGGCATCGACTTCATCCTACACCCTCTGATAAAGGTCACCAACCAGAGCACTCACCTCCTCATAATTTAACCCATCTCCTTCTACTCTCATGGTATCAGTGATCTTCTCTAACTCCTTACATATATCCTCTAGCACGTCTATTATTCATGTGATACATGGATATAGCTCCTTCAACTAGTTTTTGATTGAAACCCTTAAGGTTTCAATGGCCTCATATTTCTTCTCAACCTTGGCAAGGATTTTGTCTCTTTCCGCCCTATTCCCCTTGTTTTTCTCCTAGAAATCCTTGAGTTCCACTTCATTAGTGGTGACCAAGGCACCTACCACCTTGTCGCTATGCATGTAATTAACATACATGGCCTCGGTGGTTTGGGAAGTATCTCTTACATCTACAAGAACCTTGTTGTATTCCATGATGAGTGCTATGATCTTCAACTTATCTTCCTTCTCTAGGTGCGCACCACTTATTCTACAAACTCCAAGGCTAGTGGTTGTCTTTCCATGGTGAGGACCCTTCTTAAATCCTCCTAGGCATCCCAAGGCATATCCATTTTTCTGTGCGGGTGATGCTAGGTCTAGATGCTTCAATATTATAGCCTCATTGATGGATTCCACTTTCATGTATGTAACGCTCACCTTGGCCTTTTCATCCTCTAATTCCCACTACACTAGGCGTAGATTAACTTTTCCTAGCTCAGCTCCTTGGTCATTATAGCTAGCTCTTCCTCTTTCTTCTTCAACTCTCCCTCAAAATCTATGATCCTATCATTGCACCCAAACAACCTAGCTTCTATCTAAATGGAGACCTCATTGATCATGTTGCACGCTTATTCATCGAGAGTTGTTGAGTATCCATCATTGGGTTATCTTCTCCTTCTCTTTCGAATGTTATTATTGCCCGTGGCTTACCTAAAACTATGGATCATCAAGGTGGGAGTCAATTGCCCATGAGATAATTTTCCTTGTCCACGGATATGCATCCTCCTTATCAAAAGATGACATGCCTATAAGCTCCTCTGCCAGAAGTATACTCTAGAACCACGTGTGAAACACTTTCGTGGGGTCATCAATGTAACCCATCTCTGGCATCTCCCCCTCTACATGCCTTCCTCCCATGCGCGTACCCTTCGGTATACTTACATTTAAAATGGGGCCTCTAGTGCTTCATGTTCATCTTCAGTGCTCTCCTCCTTGTTCAATATTGGCTCGGTGTTGTTTTCCAGTTTGTCCTTCACCATGGTCTCAAATGTTTCTTGTCTCTTCTTCTTCTACTCCTGCACAGAGCTTGGATCCCCTTTCTTCTACATGCTAGCCTCCTCTCCTTGTCCCATGTCCTAGGTGCTTCCTCCTACTTGGCTATCCTTGAGCTGCACAAAAAGGAACCCCTATTCTTCTTCTCCGTCTTCCTCCTCCAAATCATGTATATTTAAGATCAGTGGCTCTCAATATTTTCAAGGATCCTCTTACCCACTAACTTCTTCTTCACTATCATCTTTTTCTCCTATGAACTTTTCCAAATTCCCAACTTCTTCCAAGGTGGTATCCTCTTCTACCCTCTGCTTCTTCCTAACATGGGATTCTCGGTGTAGGTGACCCTGTTTCTTTTTCTTCCGACGACTCCTTTTCGATGGCTTTTATGGCTCGTAGTCTTCTCCGATTATGGGCTTGTTCTTGTGCATGTACATATTGAGTTAGGCATTTGTCTCGGGGAACCTATTGCATGTGTATTCACCACACTTGGTTTTTTCTTTCTAGTTCTTTTCCACCCATTTGGGTGCAACTTCTTTTCCTACCGGTTAGATCCTAATGTATAGATACCTCATTTTCTAGATATGTACCCTTCTCCGACTTGGGTATTCACCAAGGTACTCCCATATGAACTTATCTGATGCATATGGTATCCTGATCTCTGAAAACACAATGGTCAGCAACACATTTCCAAAAAGGATTCTTGTCACCTTCCTTCACGCAGTTGATAATCTCATCCATGATGCAAGCGAATATGTTGTAGATTATGCCCTCTAAAATCTTCCTGTAAATATTCAACCATGGTTTATTAACCTAGGTCCATCTCTCGTGGAAATTTTATTTTGATACCAAGTGCGTGACCATCTTCATTATTGGATCCTTAATGTCTGCGACATCATAATACCTTGACCCCTTCTTGCATGCAAAAGTGGCAATAGTTTCCTTAATCACTTCCTTGTCATTCAAATCATCCTCCAAACCATCTCCTTCATAGATGAGGCCTATGAAATGTGAAATGAGCTAAGGATTTATGCACATCTTGTGCCTGTGAAGTGGAAATAGTCCTCATGTACATGTGACATCGTGATTGATACTGATTGCTCGGGTTTCTCAAGTAGGGAAACTCAAAGAGTTGTAATAACCCAGCCTTCTCAAATTTGACCTTCACATCATCACTAAAAATGGGAAAACCCTCTGGTGTCCTCTTGTTTGTTAGGTGCACTAACTCCAGTGACAACTCCTTCTCTATTGTTCTTTTCTGATGATTATAATAATTTATAGACATATTCCTAGGATGGGACTCCCACTCCTTCCCTAACAACACTCCATTTGGGTCGCATTTTTGTGTACCACTATTCATTTATTCTTGCTTCAAGTTTTTGTTCTTTTCCCTTTCCCTTTTTGTTGCCCTCCGCTTGTGTGTACTAACCAGTTTCTCAGTGCCATTATCTAGGTCTTCCTCTCACTTCAATCCCTCCATGTTACTCTGTTCCTCTCGCTCTCTCTAACCTTAGATCTCGAAATTGTGAAGAAAATTTCTTAAACTTGTGCCCTAGTTCTTCAAACCCTAACTAGGATACTCCTTTAATAAGACAGATCCTTCTCTCAACATCTCCTACACCTATCAAATCCCTTCCTCCTGGTTCACAAATTTGAACTAGTTACCCACGCTTCAATTTCTCCAAATTTTTCTTCACATGGATAAGTTTTTTGAAGCCCTAGTTCGCAAAGGTGCTTAAAAAGCAAAGGGAAAAATGAAGTTTCCTGACCAATTTATTAATAGTTTTTCCCTTTTTAAGCATTAAGTGCTACTTTACCTACCACCGTAATTTTTACATTTAATGCAGATTTTTCAAACAAATCTTGGCTTAAGCACTTTCCCTCATGCGCCCAACCTACATGGACAATCCTCCAACGTTTTGGTGCGTAACCAATCCAACATGACAAGAGACTCTTGACACGTGTAACAAAGACCGTTCGTACTGTAACTAGATCGAAGGCACTTCTTTTGTCTTCATTTTTTCTCTCACCTACCTCGTGTTGCTTAATGTGCTTTCTCCTCCTTTGTACGTGGGATCTGAAAGTAGCTTTATCTTGGCACTAACCATCCTTTTTACATATTTTCTCTCCATACACCTATTTCAACTAGGCCATTCAACTGGGATTTTTAACACAAACTTCCTTGGCACTTTAACCATGTTCTCCTTCACATTATTCCACCCGACACTAAAATGACGTGCGGTCCTCTCATGCATTCACAAATTATCAAAAGTAGTAATAAGGCTACCATCTCCCAAGGCATAAAATAAAACAACAACATGAAAGGGAAACACAAGAAAATAAATGCATAAAGGAAAATTCTAAACTAACTAGCAAAACTACCTTATTTACAAACACCAAGAAGAATTATTTATAGTAGGGTTTCTCCATACTCACATTGAAGTGTTCAAGAAAATTCATTTCATCTAGTGCTTGAATCGAACGTGCTCAATCAAGGATGTACGAGATTGTGTCGGGACCCAACCAATGGACTTTCAACTTCCCAGGGATGGCACGAAACTTAGAATCATACAAGTAAAACCTATTGTTTGCACTCACAAAGACCCCGGATGCAAATCAGGTTTCTAAGTTGATCTTCAGGCATCCAGTGTGATTGCACAACATTGAAACCTTTCTCCAAGTGTGGGACTTGCAGAAATGAGAAAGGAATCTCCAGAGAAGGTTGGTTCCTGCTCCTAAACTACCTACCACAAGCTATTCCAGTGCAGGCAAGCTAATCTAATCCTAATCTAACCATGCCAAGGGGACAGAGAGAGAGAGAAAAGGGGAAAACAGCAAAAGTCTACACTAAAATAGTGATACAACAGAGAAGGAGAATGTTGAACATCTATCAAAACTGCCATGGAACAGAGAGAGGTGAGCAATGGGAAGGATGGACAGACACATCACAGGCCCAAGGACAAATTTCACACAGAAAATGTCCTAAAACTCCATGAACACAGCTCCAAACCTGCAATGAATATTGAAACATGCACAAATACCTGTAATGAAGAGAGGCAAGAAGAAAACAAGCAAAAACGAGCAAGGATGGACAGATGCATCACAAAACATGTTGTTTTGCTGCTCGAAGATTGCACAGAATATCATTTCAATAGTAAAAGGCAAAAACACCATTACAGAACAAGGGAGGAGGTTCGAACTCCATTTTTCACCCTAGAGAGTAAAAGAAGGGATGGTAGAGCAGAAAAGATGAACAACTTGTAATGTCTCTCTTTTGAAAGAAGCTCCTCTTTACAATATATAGGAAGAATGAGAGAGGGAAGAGAGAAGAAATTCAAATCTACCCCAACCACTCCTGTTCGTATTTTAAATCATCTCATTATGGCAGAAGCGGTGGATCCTGGCAGAATGGCGGGCTGTCTCGTAGAAACGGCAAGCTGTCTACTACATTAAAGTTGGTTGTTGAAGCATTACTTCTATCTATCACCACGCGTCAGAGACATTTTCTTAATTTTCTCCCTCTAAACTGCACCAAAATGCAAGATTAATCCTAGAATCATGTAGATAATTTCAACAGCTTTCCGTTGATATAAAGAACGTGCAAATCCGAGCTCTGGATCGAAAGATATGAAGGTCTGAAGATTTAGGGCACAAAACAGGCGAAAACAGATTTTTAAATTTCTTCCCGCGCTCTGCCACCTGGATGACACGTGGCACGTGCTGATTGGATATGTTATTCTCTCATCTGACCTGTCCCGTGGGTTTTCCTTGAAAAATTTGACTTTTTCAACCTTTTTCCTCGGCGACATGTGTCATGCTTTGTGATTGTGATTCGCCCACGGTCCGCCGATTTTCGCATCCACCACGTCTTTTTGTCCGGATGTCCCAGTGCTTCTGCAAGACAGAATCCTCTCGATCCACCCGAAATGGGCTTCCTCATCCCTTTTCGTTGGGCTCATGTGGTGTGATCTGATTGGCTTCGGCTCCTTCTATCCGGCTATCCGTGCAAGCGCCCCTTTGTCCCTTCCTCGCTTTCGGGCCAAACCGGCCAAATGTTCACATCCCTTTTGTCCCACATGTACTAAAGTAGTTGGTCGATTTTCTTTCTTTTGGCTGATTCGGGCATTTCGTGTCCATTTGTCCTAGAAGTCCCTTTTTGTTTGGGCAGCCTGTAGGCTTTTCACCCGATCCGCGCCTTTTGTCCCAAATGTCCCGACTGTCCTGGGACTAGAACTTCGCTGATTTTCACAATTTTTTTTTGGCCCAAGCTTATTTTCTGCAACTTTCTCACATTTTCTCAGAGCTTGTTCTTTTCAACCTAGACAGGAGAGTTAGAAAATTTTCTGAAGGGGCCCTAGAAACATGATTTTTGCCCTGGAACTTGAGAATTCTGATGTATGTTATCAATTCAACCCTGGGGGGTGAAATTGGATAACAATTTGGCGACTCAGCGGGGTCATCTACCTGCTAGATGAAGTTACCAGTTGCCTGAAGCATCCATTGGGCATGGGGTCATGAGTTGTAACCTGCAACTAATCTGAACTTTGAAAACCTCCCTCTGAGCCACTTGAAACCCACCGGACATGGAGTTGTTCTCACCAAAATGCCACTGAAATGAACTTTCCAAGAGCAGAACCAGCAACACCAAAACTATGTGCAGAACTGAAAATCATACATGCTCCAAATGGAACATACAGAGTGTGCACAAGCACTTCTTGTACTGAAAGAAAACCTACCTACTCTCATCAGAATCGGGAGCAAAGGCAAGCTAAACAAACCCTGCATCTGGTTGTGAGAAATAGCTTCCTCTTTTCAAAATTGGTAGCCATGCAAATGATTTGGAGCTGATCATGGCTGTTAGGATGAGTGGAAAATCAACAAGAAGCTGGTATTCCACCCAAATCATCAAGGTATCAGCTGAAAACAAATCCAATACCTCTTTTAGTTGCTCTGCATTTGTATTGAAGAGGTATGACAGCTGATCCTTGGTACTTTGTAGCTCGCCCTCATGCTCAGAAGCAAGCATGACTGGTTGTGACTCCTCCTTTGGCTCCAATGAAGCCAAATACCTGATTGGGCAAGGTTTGATCCATTTGATATGCCCATAGCTCTGATTTTCAACTCCAAAAATGGAGTCTTCTCGTAGACCTTCTTGAATGGATGGTGTGGAAAAAGTGGTGAGATTCCTCTGTCCTTTCTCTTCCTCCAATGAAGAACATGAAAGATTAAAACCTTCCAATCTCGGTTCCAAAGAGCTGCTATAAGATGCAGGCTGTTGCAAATGAATGCTCTCCTCCATGACAGCAGGCTCTAGTGTTTGGAATGTGGATGATGAAAGAGAGAATGGTGGAAACTCAACCGGTTCTTCTCCATCAAAACAGTCCTCCAAATCTGACAGATAAACTACCTCATGACTGTCCTGCTACAAATGTTCAATCTCTCCCATGGTGTTCTCTTGATCTGCAACTTGATCACCATGGTTTCCTTCACCCTCCAGAATTGAGTTTGAGAGATCAAACTCCTCTTCAGTACTAGAACTTGAGAGAGGTGAAGTAGAAAGAAGAACTGAAGGTTCTCCTGTAGCCTGCTTTGTGCTCAAAGCTCTTGGATCTGCACTTTTCTCCTCCACAACTAGAATGTGCTCCTCTTCTTTTGGATTTGGAGCAGCTTCTCCTTCCTCTAATGTTTGAAGACAATCTTGCTCTTGATTGAACTCTTCCTCCAGCATGAAGTTTGTCAAGTCAAACTCCTCGATCTGCTGCTCTAGAGGACAAGTTGGGACTGCAAGATCTTCTTCTTCTGCTGTAACAAAATCAGTCCTGACCACCATTTGTTCTCCAACCTCAGCCTCTTCTGTAGGTTTAACCATCAAGGGGATCTTTGTCATCCCAAATTTGGCAGCCCAAACCTTCAAGTTGTCTGTCATTCCTTTTCTGTTGGGCTCCTCTTCTTGCTGTCCTTCATAGCCATTTTTTGTAATTTCTTCTTCCCCACATGGAATTGGGAATGCAAGAGGAGGGATGGGTTGTAACTCAATTGGCTTGGAAATTTTTGTGGTGGTGGAGGTAGAAACTCTTGTTTCTTTGGAGGAGGGGGTATTTCTGTTAGCTCTTGTGGAGGGGATGACTGTTTGGAAGGAAAAAGGAAAGAAGAATTGAGGT
The DNA here is from genome assembly GCA_018340775.1 of Taxus wallichiana var. yunnanensis. Lineage (NCBI taxonomy): Eukaryota > Viridiplantae > Streptophyta > Pinopsida > Cupressales > Taxaceae > Taxus > Taxus wallichiana. The sequence goes on along the minus strand of CM031243.1, from coordinate 847,658,074 downwards.
GTGGTGGAAGGCTAGGGGGTGGAGAAATGGATTCAACACTTGGGACAGCAGATGGGGTTTGCAATTCCAAATGAGATGATGTTGCTTGAGTAATGGGAAGAGAAAGACCAGATGATGGTGTAGAACTTACCCATTGACAAGGTTGTTCAACAACAGGTGTATAGGCCTCTATCTCTGTTGTCCATTGTGCAAGTTGGGGCAACATCTTTATCATGAAGTCCAGCTTCTCCTGAGGGCTGAAGTGTCTTGGAAAAGGGCCTCCCCATGGACAAGGAGTCTTGCAACCAATTCTGAAAGCTCTCATTTGAGCTGTTGTTCTGGACTGCACCATCTTTACCTCCATCTTTTGGATTTTCTCCAACAGACCAGCATCTTGCATCTGATGGTCTTCATAACCAGCATACCCTTGCTCTTGATGTGCTTCGTATCCAAACTGACTTTGGCACTGCTGCTCATATGGGTATGCATACTGATCTTGAATCTGCTCAAAATGCTGATTTGGAGGATTTGTAAAACATGTTGGAGGTGGAATATACTGCTGTTGTTGATGTGAATTCCATGATGGAAATGAAGTCATGATTGCACAACTTCATGGAATGGAAAAGAATGAAAGGGATGGAAAGAAAGATGGATGGGAATGGATGGAAAACAGGTCTGCAACTCAGAGAATGAGTTATTGATCAGATGGAGTCACCAGATGTGTTTGTAAGTGCCTCCAAAGGCTGAAATCTTCACAGGAACACACCAACCTGCAAAAGATGAAGTGGAAGACCTCTAAGGTCCCACTGGGCATGCCATAACAGTTGTTGCGCAGACTCACAAAGACTCCCGGATGCAAATAAGGTTTCTAAGTTGATCTTCAGGCATCCAGTGTGATTGCACAACATTGAAACCTTTCTCCAAGTGTGGGACTTGCAGAAATGAGAAAGGAATCTCCAGAGAAGGTTGGTTCCTACTCCTAAACTACCTGCCACAAGCTATTCCAGTGCAGGCAAGCTAATCTAATCCTAATATAATCGTGCCAAGGGGATAGAGAAGAGAAAGTAAAGGGGAAAACAACAAAATCCTACACTAAAACGGTGATACACCGAGAGAAGGAGAATGTTGAACATCTATCAAAACCGCCATGCATGAACGAGAGAGGTGAGCAATGGGAAGGATGGAAAGACACATCACAGGCCCAAGGATAGATTTCACACAGAAAATGTCCCAAAACTCCATGAACACAGCTCCAAACCTACAATGAACATTCAAACATGCACAAATACCTGTAATGAAGAGAGTCAAGAAGAAAACAAGCAAAAACGAGCAAGGATGGACAAATGCATCACAAAACATGTTTTTGTTGCTCCAGAAGTTTGCACAGAACATCATTTCAATAGTAAAAGGAAAAACGCCATTACAGAGCAAGGGAGGAGGTTCGAACTCCATTTTTAACCCTGGAGAGTAAAAGAAGGGAGGGCAGAGCAGAAAAGATGAACAACTTGTAATGTCTCTCTTTTGAAAGAAGCTCCTCTTTACAATATATAGGAAGAATGAGAGAGGGAAGAGAGAAGAAATTTGAATCTACCCCAACCACTCCCAGGTCGTATTTTAAATCATCTCATTATGGCAGAAGTGGCGGATCCTGGCAGAATGGCGGGCTGTCTAGTAGAAACGGCGAGCTGTCTGCTGCATTAAAGTTGGTTGTTGAAGCATTACTTCTGTCTATCACCACATGTCAGAGACGTTTTCTTAATTTTCTCCCTCCAAACTGCACCAAAATGCAAGATTAATCCCAGAATCATGTAGATAATTTCATCAGCTTTCCGTTGATATAAAGAACGTGCAAATCCGAGCTCTGGATCGAAGATAGATATGAAGGTCTAAAGATTTAGGGCACAAAATAGGTGAAAAAGATTTTTAAATTTCTTCCCGCTCGCACACTGGATGACATGTGGCACGTGCTGATTGGATATGTTATTCTCTCATCCGACCTGTCCCGTGGTTTTTCCTTGAAAACTTTTAATTTTTGAACCTTTTTCCCTGCAACACGTGTCATGTTGTGATTCGGCCCACGGGCCTCGCTGCGATTTTCACGTCCACCGCATCTTTTTGTCTCGATGTCCCGGTGCTTTGCCAGAGGGACGAATCTCTCGATCTTCCCGAAATGGGCTTCCTCATGCCTTTTCTGTTGGGATCATATGGCATGATCTGATTGGCTTCGGCTCCTTCGGCTATCCGCATCCCGCACGTCCCTTTGTCCCACTTGTCCTTGTGCTGAAGTTTCTTGTTTGCCGAATCGGCGGTTCGCGTCCCTTTGTCCCACATATACTAAAGTAGTTGGTCGATTTTCTTTCTTTCGATCGATTCGGGCATTTCACGTCCATTTGTCCCAGATGTCCCTTTGTTGTTTGGGCGGCCTATAGGCTTTTCGGCCGATCGGCGCCTTTTCGTCCCAAATGTCCCGACTGTCCCCGGGACTAGGACTTAGCCGATTTTCACAATTTTTTTTGTCCCAAGCTTATTTTCTGCAACTTTCTCGTATTTTCTCAGAGCTTGTTCTTTTCAACCTGGACAAGAGAGTTAGAAAAATTTATGAAGGGGCCCTAGAAACATGATTTTTTCCCTGGAACTTGAGAATTCTGATGTATTTTATCAATTCAACCCTGGGGGGTGAAATTGGGTAACAAAACCATCTTCCAAACCTCAAACTTCTTGTTTCTAATGTGGTGATCATGATATGCCTTTTGTTTTACTTTCTCTATATTTTGGCTCCTCCTGGTAAGTGATCGTCTCTCATCCAACTTCATTAACTCATCAATTCTTTCTTTCGGTGCTTCCAAATCAACCAACCCTCCTACGCATGCTATTCATAGAGAAGGTAACATGAATTAAACTGAAAGAACAGCCTCCATGCCAAACATCAACTAAAATGGTGTGGGTTTTTTTAGCCTTTTATACGTTGTTCTATAAGCCCTAAATACTGTTGATACTTTGTCATCCCAATCTTGTCTTTCGACATCACAAATTTTGGTCAGGGTATGACTCAATATCTTATTGAATGCCTTTGTGGTTCCATTTTATTGTGGGTGATAGGGGTGTAGTCTTTTGATGAGCCACCATGAATTCTACAAACAGGATCCTCAGGGTCTCATTCAAAAAATGTGTACCCCTATCGTTGGTTAAAATCAGCAGACATCCGTACCTCATAATAATTTTTTCCCACAAAAACCTTACCATTGTGGCTGTTGTGAAATCTTTAGTTTGGGCTGCATCTACCCACCTTGTCAGATAATCCGTTAAAGTGATGATATAGCGTGACCCAGTTCTACGTTTCGCTGGTGCAATAGGGCCTACAAAGTCTATTGCCTACTTTTCAAAAGGCTTCACACTAGGGATATGGTGCAAAGGCATTTCATCTCTCTTTCCTAGCTTGTCAACACACTAACAATGGTCACATGATTTATAATAATATTTACAATCTTGCCATTAATATCTTACGCACTGTGGCATCACCTACATATTGCCCACCCGCACTTCCTTCGTGTGCTTCCTCCATGATGGCGAGGTGCTCATGCTCTAATACATACCTACGCAACACCTCATCACGTCCCAACTTGTATAAGTCTCCACTAATCACATGTAGGGTGTAGCGCATGTGGCTAAATACTTATTCTCTAATGCCTTCATTCCTTTCGGTGCCACACCTTCCTTTAAAAATACCACAATCTCCTCCAAATCTAAGGGTGCATGCCATAACCTAAATAGTTACGCATCTCACATTATCTCCTCAATACTCTATGCATCCTCCCCTGAATCAATTCTTAATAGATGAACAAGCCCACAATTTCTTTTCCCAAGGCTTCACTACTGTGGTGAACTCAAAATTTTTAAAAACAACACCCACCGACATATGCACCCTTGCAAAACATGCTTCTTCAACAAATATTATAATGCCATGTGGTGAGTGTAAAATACAAAGGGTGTTGCAACAGATAATGTCTAAAATTGAAAAGTGCATAGATCATTGAAAATTCCTCGCACTAAGTCATGGTGTAATTCTTCTCTCTCGATGTCAACTTCCTACTTGCAAAACATAGAGGATGATCAAGTAATTCCTTCACCTAGCTGTTTAAGCACCGCTCCAATGGTAGTTTCTAAGGCATCTACATGGACATGGAAGGGCTTGTCAAAGAGGTAAAACGCAATATAGGCACGGTGACAAAGCTATCCTTTAATGTATCAAACACCTCTACTCGTGCCTCTCCCCAATGGAAGGCACTTTTATGTCTAAATAGCTCTTCTAAAGGTGCGGTGATCTTGGCATACCCTTTGATGAATTTCCTATAATAACCTATATGCCTAAGGAATCTATGCACTGCGCTCTAGCTAGTAGGCTCCCCTAACCCCACAATAATTGCAACATTATCGGGATCTACCACTAAACCCTCTATACATATGATATGCCCCTATAAATTCCCAAAGGGTGTAGCAAATACACACTTCTTAATGTTGAGGGATATCCTCAACTACCTACACCTCTCAAACATTAACCTCAAATTGTCACAATGGTCTTTTACTAGACCATACATTGTCCAATCATCCAAATAGACCTGAAGAAACTTATGGATGAAGTCCTGGAACACTTGCACCACTATGTGTGAAAAAATATCAGGCACATTCTTTAACCCAAAGGGCATGACCATGTATGCAAAACTTCCCCACTCGGTGGTGAAATTTTTCTTCTCCTCATCTTCCTTTACAATCCAAACTTGGTGGTACCCCAAAATCCATTTGTAAAGGAATAGATTTCGTGCCAAAGTGAATCCTTCAAAAATTTCTTCAATGAAGGGGGTCAGAAAAGGATCGATGAAACAAACTGCATTCAGCTCCTTATAGTCCATGTAAATCCTAATCCACCCATCCTTCTTGATGTTGATTACCATCACACTTATCCATTCTTATTTTTCCACTGCTTCAATGATCCCAGAAGCTATCATTTTATCTATCTCATCCTTAACCTTTACGTGTAAATTGGGATTCATCCGGTAGGGCATCTTCCTAACTAGGTGCATACCATCCTTCAACTTTATCTTCATCTCCCCTAAGGAATGGTGAATGCCTTTGAGCTCATGGTACCTGCGGGAATAAATCCTCAAATTCACACAACAAATCAATGATCTTAGAGACTTCCTTCTCTAACTAGTTATCTCCAATAATAGATTCCTTAGGTTCTTCTCCTGAACCAATGTTAACCTTCTTTGTCTTTAAGGGCTCATGGTAGGCATGCATGCGAGTATCAACACTTTCCACTACCTCGCACATCCCTACAGAATGGCTAACATCCAAACTTTCTTCTTCTTCCCCATCAATCACATACACCAGCTACCCTTTCTCCTTTCCTAAACAAGCATCAATCTGTAACTCTTTTATTTCCTCTATCTCCTCTTTAAAAAGCAGACCTCCAAACTTGGTCCACCTAGTAATTACAACACCTATCTTCCGTCATGGAACTATCCTCCATGGTAAAGCTCTTGATACCCTCTAAGGTCTATTTAAATGATGGCTTGGTACTCCGATACTCAAAGGTTTGAATGAGTTCAACCATGAGCTTTTTCCAAATCTATTTCTAGTGGCATGTCTCTAAATGAATGCACCATGCGCGCACTCAACCTTGCAAAGTGTAGAATATAACTTGTGCACCCACAGGGATGGTGGCAAAGCTTCTACACCTTCTCTCTAGATCCTTTCACACTCCTAGATATGGAAAGAGGTGGGCTCCTTCCCATGGTAGTCCTTGATGGCGGTGGGCACATTTCTTCTATAGAATCTGACATAGAGAGCAATTCTTACCTCATGTCATTCCAAAAGGCTCTCCTAATGGATATTCCCCACCATGCCGCTCAGAGCCGGCAGACAAATCTTAGAATCCCTCTCCATTCCTTCTTCTATTTCCACTAATCTTCCATCTCCTGGAGAAAGATCTCGTGTAAGGCTCCTCCCGAATACTTAGGCAGCTCCTTTCCTCCTCGGTGTAAGACTATACATGCCTTTATCACCTTGGTGACCAACCCTCTCAATCGCCATCCGATCTATTCATAATTTTGATATGACCAATTATCACATACTATCTTGGTGGTATCACTTATCGACCGAGCATCCTCAAACCGGATAACTCCGTCGAGGGATTTATTATCTCTGGGTCCCCGATTGAGTGCACATATATCATGTCTAGAACCTCTTCCCACAAAGTTTCAATATAGGGTGTCGACTTCCCATCACCGAGGGTATAATGACTCATTCCTCCTTATTTTAAAATATTGTGTACCCTTTGTTGAACCAAAGGTCTACACTATTTGTATAACACCATGGGCACCCAAGTAGTGCTGGGAAATTGTATGTCTTAGTGAGCGCTAAGACTTAGAAGTCCCTGAGAAACTTAGCTCCTGGATAGTGATAGTTACATCCTTTAAGACATCGATTGGCCTTGCCTTATTCTTGTTTGCCATATACAACACATTCGAAGCTAGCTTTAATGTAGGTCATCCCATCTTGTGTCATACATCCAAAGTTAGAACTTTAACCTTTGCGCCAATGTCAATGAGGATATTACTAAGGAGCCATCAATCTACAATTGCATTTAATGTGATCTCCTTTTCATATTCAAGGCTATGACAGGGGAAGGTTTGTGTGTAAGACCTACCTCTTACACTCTACTTCAATGCGTGGTACCTTCTCTCTCAACCATGATGCTACCAAGGGAATGATATTCTCTTGCCTTAGCATTTTACACAGCTCCTTGACCTCATCTAGGTCATCTGTTGGTGCCCAGACTCTCCTTCCTTGTTCCTCCCTCCCGGACTTCTCCTTTAGACACTAGATCTCCCCTTGTAAACTATGAATGACATCCATGGTGTCTTGATATACCTCCTTTTAATGCACAGGGTCTGGGTACTTTCCATGAACTACTTCCTCCCTTCAAACCAAGTTCTTCTACCTTGGTATCTCTTTTACACACATGACTTTTTCCTTTATTATTACCAAGACAAGCTCTAAAGTTGCATCCTGTGTTACCCAAGGCATCCATTGTGTGTTTGCATTCTTAATGCTGACCATTGTAGCACCCTTATCTTTCTAATGATGTTATTTCATGTGCTCAAAAAATTCTGGGAACTCCTCATACTTATGCTTCTTTCCACACCACGAGCACTACAACAGGTTTGGGTACTCTTGTTTATAATGTTTCGTAGATCCACAATTGAAACAGGTTTCATGTGGGAACTCAGTCCTTCCTCCGCCATGATTTTCATGACTACGGAATCCTCGATGAAAAACCCTTCCGTGCCCTCCTCCATCTGTGCACTCCTCATAACATTAATCATCACCTTTGGAACTACTGACAACGCTATTTTAGCACACACCGTGATCAATGGCCTCATGGATCTGATCAATGAGCCTACGGTCCTTAGTATCATGGGTTTTAGAGGTGCAGACCTTGCAGTAACAAGACACATTCTTCTAGATTGCAAACTGTAGCAAGGGGCGTCTACTTGCATCATGGACCCCATCATAAATTTTACAGTCTATTGCCACGACGCGTATTATCCTCTGTGGGCAATTATCTTTGTGAGCCCTCTACTTCACAATATATACACCATAAACCATTGTGAGTCTCATGGTTTGATTTTTTAGACAACTTTCCCAACTGCTTAGCCATAACAGAAATCTAACCCTCCAGGAATGGGCTAACACTAGTATCAACACTACCAACATCCTCAGCATGTAGAGAAGCTTCCAATGCCTCACGCCGATCTGTAAAAGTTTTATGAGATAAATCCCTTCTAAAGGGTGTGATTAATCCTCCAACAAACCATTAAGCATGTTGTGAAGGGTGAATATCATATGACAACTTAGACAAGAGAGTCTTAAAGCACGCATCATACTCCCACACACTCTCTATCATTCCTTGTTGAATCTCCTTCAAAGCATTGATGCTCTTCTACTCAAAATTAAAAATGTGGAATTATACCAAGAATTTTTTCTTTAAAGTAGTATAGTCCACCACTGTAATAGGAGGGTCAGATTTCCTATACCAGCTATGCACATGCCCTTGCAACATGGTTACAAATTGGCTAGCCTTCTACTATGGGGTCATGATACCCTTTGCGTGTCATAGCATTTCACACTTGTGAACATGTTCCAAAACATCCTCAATACCTCTGTAATTGGGAAAATGTAGAGACATTTCAAAGAAAACTTGGGGGTGGTTGGGGATCGAATCCTCCCGATCCAGAGCCTTGGTTTCCACCTGTGTTTCCTCCGCCACCTTATCCACGGGTCCGACACGGTCCTGAACCACCAGATTCACTAGACCCACTAACTCATATCCCTCCTAAACCACTAGACCCACCAGGTCCACTAGGTCTTATTCCTCTTGACCCCCCAGATCCACCAAATCCTGTAGTGGTCATGCCAAGGGTCCCCATAGTTCCACTAAACTATGCGCCTATGGTCATCTGTAACAATGCCCCCTCTCAGACATAATACAAAAAGGTTACATGTTTATACCTTGTCCTGCGAAAAGTCATCTAAACACTGTGTTGGTATTTACAGCCATAGAAGGCCCAAACGAGAAATTATATCTCCGGCAATTTGTAGACCGATCACTTCCATTATAACCAACTTGACTAGCAATATTTTCACCCCGATCTGGAAAACCAAGGACTAGGGTCCGGTCACTAGGTAGGCTCATATATGTGCCAACCATTCTTCTCTCTCCGTGTGATGAAATCTCATTAGAAGCCAATGGGGTATCTCTTACGTGGTTTCCAATATGGGGTCCAACACACCTTGCTCAAGTTCCACATCCTTTGCTTGAACCTCAAATCCTTCCCATAACATCTTTCACCATTCACCATACATCCATCACACCTACAACCTCGCGATATCTAGCAATCTCCCTTTCACATGCTTCACCATACTTGAGTCATCTCTCCTCCCTTTCTTTCTCCATCGCAACATCTGCCATCTTCCTCCACCATAGCTTCCTCACCTAGCACTCGTAATTATTTATCCAGCCATTAGGAATGCCTCTAAACTCATGGTAACCATCAAGATCCTCATAGACAAAGGGACAACAAGTAGAAATGATATTCGGGCTCCTGTAGAAACTCAAACTTAGCAACCTCTGGACAAGAAGATGTGTAAATCACGTACACTGTGGTGTAGCTAGCCAATAATCTCTTCCAAGTAATGATCCACAACATGGATCCATGCCGATCTACATCCTATAGCATCGGTATTCTTCTTGGGTCCACATGCACGATCCATAATGCTAACTTAATCTAGATGCATAGGTTGAGATCCACTCATAAAGTCCCACTAGGAAGCAGCAGAAAAAAGTTTCAAACAAATCATGGTAGAGGTTCTCTTCTACCCATATACGTGCATCAAACTTGGGTCCAGTGTTGAATCTCTGAGCAAATTCATCCTCTCGTGCTCTTGAACAATGATTCAACACTTTCCAATGTTATCCACTCTTTCATTACTTACTACATACATAATGATGTATGTCATTTCCCACTACAACTTCGAAAAGAGGTCCCGTCAACGGAACCAAGATGTAGTCATTTTTACCCCTATCACAAAAGAAAGGAACCCCATACATGCAAGCCTATCACCAAATGGATGTTGGGTGATCACCCGATGCACGCATGGGTACCGATTCTCTCTTTTATGAAAGTTTAATGGGAAACATCATCTATGATCCATGTTTAGAAGATTTCAAAAGGATTTAAGACATAAAAGAATGATATAGCTTAGAACGGCCTCTATATCCTTGCAGTCATTCCAGACTGAGTACTTAACAAGATTATATAACTTGTACCATAACAGAAAGAAGTATACAACCATCCATACTTAGCATAAACATAAATGAAAGAGAGCTTATGAAAAATATGTATGCATTAGAATCATTGATATTCATATATATATAAACTGGTAACCTCATTACATCCATGGAGCCATTTATAGAATGTCACAGAGAAGCATACCATAGTAATGCATTACAACTGGAATAATGTAACTATGCTACCAAAAATGATGTTTATAATCCCCTTGCCTAATACATCCTTTCCCAAATGTAATTACCCACTAACAGAGTTCTTGCAGTATTTTTGTAGAGCTCCGTCCACTCTCTAGTTCTGTCTTTGTTTACTCTGCAGGTACTTATATTTATAGCCTAACTGGGTTGCCAACTCATCCTCCAGTGCCCTCAGATCTGATGTCAAGTGTCTAAATGTGGTCCTCCATGCAATCATGCTCCTACGAGGCATGAACTTTCCACTTTATACCATGATGTTTTTCTAGAATCTTCTACCACAAGCATGCTCCTTCTTCCAGGCCAACTCTCGCTACCAGTTGGCACTTTATCCATCCAACATGCATAGTCAGGGCATGCTTTTCATGTGTTCTACCCCGAACACCTAATTTTACTAAGTCCCAAACCCTTGGTTTTGTTAGCATACGCTACACGTGCCACGGGCTTCCTTAAACCCTTCTCTGTGAGCTTTGTCCTTATGCGCCTACGTGCTTTTTGTAGTTAGTCAATATTCTAGGGGCCCAACACTATGAAAATCTCCACCTCAGAAATCCAAAACCTATATTTTGGACTCCTTCCTTTCCCAAAATCTCTGCAACTTGCTTGCGCTTTCCTTAACCTTTTTGACCAACTCCGAAATGCAAGCTCTATTGATGGATCAACTCCTCCATTTTTGCTTCGCAAGTTCCTATTTGTCCAATTTTTCCGAGGAGAAACACTTGATAACAATATCAATATAAAATGTCTCCCTAATAATCACGAAATCATACTATGAATCAAAATCCATCAATAGTCAAAGTATCTCTATTGTCTAACATTATGCTAAGCCAAAATGATACAATAATCTCCATGTATATAGTCAACAATAATTGAAATCAAAATATAAGAATGTCAAAGGGAAGTGGGCACTACATCACCCTTCCCTTAGACTCAACTTGCTTAGATGGAAGTCGCTGGAATAGGTGTGGAAACTAGACTCGTAGCATTGTAACATCCTCCCATGTAGCAACAATCTCATCATAACTGTACGACTAGACTTGAACCTGGTCAATATTTTAGCCTTGAAGGCCCGGGGTCGTGTGCTCAAAAATATGGATGGGCTCCACCATTACCTACCCATTTTCTTGCACTTGTAATGAGATCTAATATAATAAATGAGAAGGATCTGCAATATACCTCCTAAGTACAAAAGCATGAAATACATCGTGGATGTGAGACAAGCTAGGTGCCAATGCTAGACGATAGGCTAAAGGACCGATACACTCCAATATCTCAAAGGGACCCACAAATTTAAGAGAAAGATAAGATCCTTTTCTGTAAACGGATAGGGCTCTTATGCAGCCTAACATGAAGAAACACCTTCACGCCCACCTTAAAACTATGATCTATCCTATGTTGATCTGCATAATTCTTCTGTTTGTCTTGCACCTCCTATAATCTCATCCTGATCATAACAACTTGTTGATCCATATCATGTAGTAAATCCGGCCCACGAGAAACCATGTCTTCGAACATGTCCCAACTCATCGATGTCCTACACTCTCTTCCATTTAGTGCCTAAAAAGGAGCCATGCCTGTCGAACTCTGAAAACTATTATTGAAGGAAAACTCCACAAAATACAAATACTCCTCCCACCTTAACTGATGGTCCATGACATAAACCCTAAGCATTTCCTTCAAGATATGATTCACCCACTCAGTCTTTCCATCTCTCTGAAGGTGATAAGTTATACTAACTTTTATTTTCATCCCAAAATCATACTGCATCGTAGTCCAGAAGTGTAAAGTCTACAAGGGATCGTGGTCCTAAATGATTTTCCACGAGAATCCCGTGTAATCTGAAAATCTTATCAAGGTATACTCATGCCACTGTACTAGCTGTGTTGGTGGTCTTCACTAGAGAAAAGTTGTCCACTTTCATTAATTTATCCAAAGGTGACCATGATGGCATGGTAGTGGTATCTCAACATCAATATCCCAACTATGAAATCCATGGAAATGGTGTCCCATTTCCACTCTAGTATAACATGAGGAAAGAGAAGACCAAGTGGATGTTGATGCTCGACCTTTACCTAATGACACTCTAAATAGCATGACACAAACTAGGCTACATCTATATTTAGTCCCCTCCAATGGTATAACTATCTCAAGGTGGTGTGCATCTTCTTCACCCTGGATGGGCTGAATAAGTTGCATGATGAGCCTTTATCAAAATATTCTACCTCAAACCTCCATCTCTAGGAACATATATCTGACCCCTTTTCTTGAGAAGGCTATCTTTATCTAATGAAAATCCATCAAATCTCCCCTCAAGGGGCCTGTGAGACTTAATCTCTTATCTGATTGCAAGGTAGAAGCGTCGTGAGGAAGCTACTTTAAAATCCTGCTTCACAAACTTATACCCACTGAAGTAGCCATCACCGCATGTCTCCACCTACTTAGGGCATCAACAACCACATTCTCATTCCCCTTCACATTCTCTATCTCCATTTCATACTCACAAAGCAACTCCATCCAATGTCACTAATGAGCGTTGAGGCGGGATGCATGAAGAGGTGGTGAAGACTCAAGTGATAATTCCTTAGTGTAAATCTTTGGCTAAGAAGTAAATGTATCCATTGCATCAAGGAATACACAACTACTGCAAGATTAAGTTCATGAGTTGGATAATTCAGCTCATAATCCTTGAGTTTACGAGACTCAAAAAATAACTAGGCCCTCCTGCATCAACACACCTCCTAATCTTGCCAAAGAAGCATTTGTGAAAATGAAGAACTTGCCCTTAGGGTATGGTACTGCAAGAATAGGCATTCTTGTGAGGCTTTCCTTTAGTTTCCTAAAGGCCTTGTCACATCTTTCTAGCCATATAAACTTCTTTCCTTTCCACTAAAGGGAAGTGATGGGGTGTGAAACCTAAGAGAATTCTGTCAAATCCATGAACTGTGCACCTCAATTATATTAGTGGATGTTGGCCAATCCATAATGGCTCTAATCTTGCAAGGATCAATTGTGATACCTTCCCTAAAAAATTTGTGACCCAAATCGCACCTCATATCGAAAGAATGCACACTTTTCCAGGTTCCCGTAAAGTTGTTGCTCACGAAGACACTGTAGAACTGGGACGAAGGGGCTTCTCATGCTCCTCATGCATACATGAGTATATCAAAATTTCATCAAGAAGTATGGGCATGAAGCGATCCAAAAACATTCTGAAAACCCCATTCATCAAGCTCATGAACGCTATGGTAGTGTTCTTCAAACCAAAGGTCACAATTTGTGCACTCATAGTGCTCATATCTCATGTGGAAATATAACTTATCGATATCTACCTCTACAATCCTCAACTGATAATATCTTGAATTAAGATTAATCTTAGAAAATACTATCGCCCCCTTCATCTGATCAAAAAAATCATCAATGCGAGGAATGGGGTAATGATTCTTGATCGTTACATTAATAAGTTGTCGTAGTCTACACACAACCGTAAGGATCAATCCTTCTTCTTAACAAAAATCACTTGTGCACCCCAAGGGGATACCCTAGGATAGATTAGTCCTTTCTCAAGAAGGCTCTCAAGTGTGAATTGAGCTTAGAAAGCTCGGATGTGGTCAACCTATAAGGAGCGTGTGAGATAGGTTCTGCTCCTGGAACCAAGTCAATGTGGAAGTCTATCTCACGTGGGGGAGGCATCCCCAAGCTGTTCACTAGGAAACACATCAAAAAACTCTTGCAAGATGGGGTGATTGTCAAGCGAAGGTCCACTAGCCCCATCCTATGACCTATCACTAACATGCAATAATAACATACAATTGACATGCACATCATGTGCACCACTTAAGCGCATAGTGGAAATAGTGTGGATAGAAATGGGTCTCCTAACTCGACTATCATTGAATCAATTCCTAGATCATTTGTACATGATATAGTATTATGGTAATAGTCCACTCTCGCTATGTGTGCTAGATAACCAATCCATGCCCAAGATGACTCCATACAAACCCAACAGAAGGATATGAAGATATGAGGTAGTGCTAAAGGGTCCCAAATCCAATACACTCTTCTTAAGTAAGGAGTCTACAAATATATTGTCTCTAGAAGCCATTTCGACGTCCCAACTAAGGCTCTACTAAAGATGGTGCAATAAATGAATCAAACAATTCAAAATCAAATAGTATAGTGGTAGGAATACCACCATTGCTACCTATAGTCTCTATCACAATGCTTTCATGCTCATCCTAGAGGTTCTCAATTGCTGCATAGATCGATAGATAGGTCGCATGTCGCCAATTGTAGGATTTGAAATATTTTCCTTACCCTTGTTACTAGGGTTATGTGGGCACTCTCTCCAATGATGTCCAATAATGCCAAATCCATGAAAAAATACCTGGTCCTCTCCAATGAGATATGGCTCTAGGCGAGTACTCTATAGGTTTATGCCATGGATCTTGATGATCCATCTTTGGACTGCTTGAGGTTGCTACTGACAAGCTCTTACTAACTAAGCTCTCAGTGCAACCTGTGTCCAAATGGGACCCCTATGGGGAGGCCCCATACTTTGTCCCCTCTAAACGTCAAATCTCTGTGGAGGCTTGAATGGTGGGAAAATATGATGTTGTTTCTTGCTGCTGAGGTGGTTGGTGTGGTGGACTGAATGAAGACTATGCCAAACCATGTCTTTCATGAGGAGGAGGAGCTCACCACCTTGACATGTTATCATGCATCTACTAGATGAGGCTCTACACTTTATCCTTGGCCTACTGATTCTTTCCCTGAGTCTCCTCTTCAATGTAGGCCTTCTCAACTCACCTTTTTAAGGTCTATAGGTAATGAATGCACACGCATCTCCTAAATCAAAATTTAGGCCCGTGATGAACTTGTGAATCCTGACCTGCTCATCCTACAAATACTCAACATACTAAAGTAAATCCATAAATCAACTCTCATACTCGGCTATATTCATGGATTCTTGACATTGGTCATGGAACTCATCTATTCTCTAATGAATAAACCTCCTAGATAAGTACTGCCTGCTAAACCTCTCCTCAAAGAGCTTCCGGGTAAATGTCTCGAGTCCACATGGAGATTTTTCTCATCATTCCTCCACAAGAAACATGCTCCATCCCTTAGAAGATGGATTGCAATATGAGCTTTCGTGTTGCTAGTACATGGAAAAATATTGAAGCACTTGCTCAAGCTCAGTAACAGAGACTCTACTTAAAAACCACCTGTATCTCCTAAATAATGAGACAAGTGTAGCTTCAAGATCTCTCTGATATGATCTATAGTTGATGAATGTCAACCCCTAGGTCTTTATGCATTCTCTTCCCTCATCTAGGGCTCCAAGATCAATCTCGGTGTCCTAAAATCCTATCTCCATGTCCCCTCTGAGGTGAATCTAATCCAGCTAACTCCATGTAGGAGTTCTCTTCCCTATGCTCATCTTTAATTCAAGGATATTCACAAGCTTCAACTGATGCCTCTCTATCTTGTCTAACAATTCATCCTCCTAAGGATCCTCCATGTATAATGGCATTGATGTCCTGAAGTGTTTGTAATATCTGAGGTAAAATGTCTGACACAACATGACCTAGAGGTGGTAAGTCTAGGTCTATGTGTAAGAACCCCTCGTCCGGTCTGCACCTCCTACAAAGACCAAGGCAAGAGTTAGTTCATAATTCTAGGTTTTGTTTTAGTTTTTGAGTTTGCTACATTATACAAATATCATACAATTTTATTTTCTAGGTTTCAAGTTGCGCTAGGTTAGATGTTCATGTCTTGTGTTTTCAAGTTTGCCCAAGGGTCCAAAATTTGAACCCACGGCTCTAATACCAAGTGTAACACCCACTAAAAATCCCATCGAAACCCAAGAACAAACCTAGGTCAGACTAGAAAAATTATGGAATAATTTTTTTTTGTTAAACACACTCGCAAAACAAGGTTAACATTTACGGTCACACTTTCTCGTATTAAAATTTTTATTAAATCAACCTTATTAATTTCCCCTTAGATTCCCTTTATTTAAAATAATAAAACTCTCAATACCTTTTAATAAAATTAGTTATTCTAAAGCATGATTTAGGTTTCCCTATATCTTGTTTTAATACAATTTAATTTCCACCGTATTTAAACATGCACAAACTAATCCCAAGGGTAACTGTGGCCTATTTAATTAAATAATAAGGTTCTATTATATCCACAAGGGGTTCAAAGTTTAGATTAATTTGAAAGGATTGAATTAATTAATTTGGGGTTAGAAAATTAATAACACCTAACCGTTTTACACTTATTTAAGTGACCCCAAAATAATGTCTACCCATTCAAATAAAATTTGAATTTCTCTCACCCACTCCCCACATAATTCTTGTAAGGATAAATCTCATCCATTGGATGGATTCATTAGGAAAATTAGATCTAAGGATTCAACTAACTCTAAGCATGCATATGAAAAGGTCTTTTCTCTTTATTTTGACTTATTGTTTCTTCTTTTTGTTTCTGATTTACGGATAGGAGATGAAAGCCATGAGAGGTAACCTCCAGTTGTTGGAAGGATGCACATGTTTCATTTCTTTTATTGTTTTAGTTACAACCATAACTACGGTTTCAATGTATTTATTTATTTTGTTCATCTCATTATTTTAGTATTTTCCCAAATGGGAATATGGGTTTTGTCCCATTTTAGAGGAGATATGTTAAAAATGGATATGTATTTACTTGGGTATTAAAATGTACGCATGTATGCATGCATGCATGTATATGTGTATGTGTGTGTGTGTGTGTGTGTGGCGTGTGCGTGCATGTATGTATATATTAAGATTTGTATTTAAATAGAACTTGAAATAATGAAAAAATTTACGGTGATCATATATATATATGAAAGAATGAATTGTAGAGAGTAGGTTCGGCCGTGGGTTCGAAGTGACATTATACGATCTACGTATGCTATAGAGTTTGATTGCTCAAGGATTAGAATGTCATTGGGGAGGGGTTTAATTGCTTATAGGGTATAGTGTTTCATAAGTAATATTTGGGGTTGGGGAGAGGTCACCACCCCACCCCCATACCATTTGTTAATGAGTGGGGGGGTGTGCTTGGCGACCCTCCTCAAACCCTTTCCCCACAATTCAATAAACAAAGTTGCGAGATAAAGGAAATATGATTGCTAGGTTTTCTTTTTATTAACATTTTTTAGATTTAATTTATATATATATATATATACATACATTTATATATATATATATATATATATATATATATATATATATATACACACACACACACACACACACATATATATAAATTAAGTATATATAATTATACTAATAATATTCATAGCATTAATAGTATTAACCAAACTTAGTCTTAAATTTAAAATTCCTTTTAAAATTTGGTATAAATATATATAGGATGTACAAGAAATAACTTTTTCCTTCCCTTTTAATTTTATTATTTTATTTATTAATGGATACTTGCATAACTTATAGTAACTTTAATACTAATATTTCACAATCAATTTTAGGCTACGGTCTAGTAGTAACCAAGCAATTTTTTTACTCTGCTAGATTTAAAAATAAATATGGTACATTTTTGGAAAACCAACTAATCAAGAAATTTTGAAAACTTTTCCATAGCCACATTTGAGTTCTAAGCTCTTCTTAATCGAAGAATAAACAAATAAAATCTACTAGCCATCAAATGTAAGCATATCAATAAGAATGAATCTTTTCTTTTGCAAAAAAAAGTTTATAATCATTCCCACGAGAAAATTATACAAGATTTCTCATAGTTTTAAAATAAGAACTATACACCCATGTGAGATAATAAATCAACTAAAATGTGAACAAGTTGTTTCTTTTTCAACTACATTTCCATTTTATCAAACTTGTTTCACTAAAAATGTCTTTCTTTCCCACATGCATTACAATCTTAATAACAAATATTCAATACAACTTTTCTTTCAAAAACAATACAATAAATCTTCCACTTGAAGTGGGAATTTTACAAAAAGGTAGTTACAATGAAGGATTGTTTAGTCTTCTACAAGTAATCCAAGTATCAAATCTCCAACAAGGCTCCATATTTTCTTCACTTGATCACAACAACAAAAATGGGGAGACACAACACTCTGCACCCAACCAAAACTCCAATGAGAACAGAAGAAGAAAATTTTCTCATTGGCCCTTGAGCCCCAACCTCCAAGAAATAAGGGATGGATCAAACACATGGCAACTCTACAATGCTTCCACAACACATCAAAAATTTTTCACAACCACATTCAACACAAGAAAGAGAGAACACAATAATACAAGTTTACAAAATACACAAGGCTTGAATGCAAGCCAATGGAGCAAGGATCGTGGGGAGATTACTTATGCCTCCAACTAGGATAAAAGGCCCACCTAAAAACCCTCCAATAAACAACTCAAAAACCCTTACACAACACTTATGCCTACATCAATAATCCTCTTATGCCTCTCACATTCACTTATGGCTCCGCACAATCACTTATGTCTCCCTCATAAAACAAAACAAGTAAGAAATACAAGCATTTTATTGTCTAAGATAGGGCACCCAATCCAAATCCCTTAAAAACATGAAATAAACTCGTATGCCTCCCTAGATATAAGATCTCAATAGCCTTCTCCTACACCATACTCAGGAAATCTACCTAAGGAACCAAAAAGCATACCAAAACACTCAATAACATACACACATATACATAAGTAAGAGGAAAACAATAAAACAAGGGTATAGCTCCTACCTCTCCACGGTAGAGCTTGATCCAAGAGTCACACATTAAGCTCCTTCAAGCATAAGATATCACCAACAAGCTCAAACAATATCCACAAGCACTCCAAAATCCTCCAACTCCAAAATTACAAGAGCACCAAAATAAATGAAATAATCCCCACACAAACAAAAGAACTTGAATAAATAGAAAAGGGAGAGAGGAGGGTGAGGTGGCTGTATATAGGATGACACATCACTCATCCTAAACTCCACATTAATAGTCAAACCTCAACCCTAATGAACAATAAATTAGTGGTTGAGAGGAATGACAAACCTCTTACACACACAATCCCAACCCACATCCCCTAAGGACAAAATTTAAAACCCGTGTTAGAAAAGTGCCCTGAATGCCACTTTTTTCTTATAAAACAATTAATGGGGTTTATTTTTACCCCCAATCCATTGGTAGAGTTTGTATAAGAAATTAAGAGTTGTGGGACAAGCCTAGCTTGTCCACAAGCCTCCGAAATTGGCCCTTAATGTAAAATCCGAATTTCTAAGGTAAGATAGAGTGTACAAAACTCAAGTTATTTACACTCAACTTAAAAACACATAGACCAATGTACCAAGTAATCTAATAAATGAATTATTTTTATCACATTCATAATTAATTCAGTAAAATGATTAATTTACTAATTTAGACACATAAATAAATTAATGAATAAAAGGGAATTACATCACAATTAAATGACATACACCAAAATTAAATAAAATAAAGAAGCAGAACAACTTACAAACCCTTGGTAATAATTGGAGGTCATCTCCCCCATGGGGACCCCCTCACCACAAATAACAAAACAAAAACATTCCACAAGTTTCCATGGTCATCATTGTCGTATCCACGCAATATTCCATTGTGCTTGGTCTCTAATTTCCCTTTAATTGTTGTGATATGATTACTTGCAAAAGTCACACAATACATCCTTCGACCTCGTGGCTGTATCAAACATCCAAGATAATATGTACACATATAAATCAATGATCATCCATATATAAATTTAATCATCATCCAGACCAACAATGCTATTATTTAAAAATTCTAGCAACATCTCAATTCTATATTTCATCAATACCAATAAGATCACAAGATTAGTTCAACTTGCTAAATCCTACTAAATATGACAAAAATTTTGAATGTCATAAATATATAAATATGTCAACAACACATCATCATCAATATTAAAAGTGTCTCTAAGAGTCTACACAAATCATACTATGAATCAAAATCCATCAATAGTCAAAGTATATCTATCATCTAACATCATGCTAAGCCAAAATGATCCAATAATATCCATGTATATAGTCAACAAAGTAATCAAATTCAAAATATAATAGTGTCAAAGGGATGTGGGCACTACTTAAAGTATAAGACTTTCTTCTTGAATTGGCATAGTGGAAATTTTATTTAACTCAAGGGGTTGTTAGTATTTAGAGCTTTAATCCAATTCTTGGAATAGAATGTTTCCTTTATTGATATTATTAGATAGTAGCTTATTGTTGCTTCAAATGCAGTCTTATCTTTCGTACTTCTCACAAATTAACTCAAATTATTAATTGTTGTAGATGGCTTATGCAAGTATATGAGGGATAGACTTGTAGAATATTGCACCAATCTTGGTAGTGAAGTTATTTTGCATGAATGTTTTTATGTTGTACAACTTTTGAGGGGTTATGTGGAAATTTTAGAAGAGGGTCAGTACCATAATATAATGTATTGTGGAGTAATGTTGTCTTGGCTATTGAAACCTTGGCCAATTTTTCTATTGCAGAAAAATATTAAATTTGATTTCCACCTTGACATGAGTGATTTAAATGTATTATAGAAATGATAAGAATAGTAGCATTTCCGGACAAATGTTGTTGCTCTCTTATTCCTTGGTCATGGTTCCATAGAATTTTTTGTCCCTTTGGTTTGTGTGTTGTGTTGAAAAGAATTGATGTAACCATGTATAGTTTTCACAAGAGAGAAAAGGTAAACTTTTCTCTTCGGTAAAATGTTGTGTTGTAAACCCTTCATGGACATAGTAACAATGAAATTCTAAGCATAATAAATGGTTAGATTATCCTTATAAAGGTTTATATATATATATATATATATATATATATATATATATATATATATATACTGTGATCTACTTCATAACATTTCAGTCCTTGATGATAAAAATGGAAACTATCTTTTGTAAAGAAAATATATATACCTTGCTAACCCTAGATAAACTAATGAACATTATCCTTCTATGGTGAATTCTAAAACGATCTTAAGATGAAATCAATGATTAGATTTTGGAAGATATTATGGTCATAATAAGTAGGAGGAGACTGATTAGCAACCTTTCAATCTATCTCACCCATTGAAAATGTAATTTGTATATTTTTTCAATCTTGTCAAGAGAAGCCTAAGTGAAATATTTAATCATTATGGATAAATTCCTAGCCCAATCAAATCCTGGTTAATAACTAATGAAATCTTAAAGATGAATCCAATCCGTTCTTTTGCGTCTAACATCTTCCTAAGTGCTTTTATTTTTCTCTTATTTTTGTTGTTAAATGTTTGAGCCTTGCACAAGGAGGTTATAGTGCTGATTCTAAAAGCGACATTTTCCCTGCAACTAAAGCTTGCTCTAATCACCTTGTTCAATGGAGGTAGGAAACAAGATTCAGTAGCTTGGGTATGTTTATGTAACCTTGTGAGAATTGGAAAATGTTCTTTAATCAAATGAAGTAAGCAAGTTATTGACATATAATTGATTATCCTCTTTCAAAAAAACTTGGTCTTAAGCTAATTAGTCAATAGTATAAAAGAAAGAAGTTCACCTTTGTAAAAAGAACTTTGCGAATCAAAAATGAATCATCTAGATCGTAAAGTCAAGTTTGAATGACGTTTTTAATAAATACATAACCTTAAAGGATTTTACACCATGGGATGCCCTTAATTGTAATTGTGTATTGTGGTTGGACTTTTTCGTTGTGCCTTGTCGAAGAGAAAATTGAATTATTCATGTTGGGTGTTATATGTGCCTTGTCGCAGTCTATTTTGGTCATTTGTGTTGACGTGTTAACTCCAAGAAATAAAAAAAAGTTATCTGAGTGTTTCAGTGTTGTATTTGTGTGTGTTTTTGTGGGTGTTACAACTCTGAAGTGTTGGAAAGAAACTAAAACAATTAACTTACACCTATAAAACTTCCTCCTTTAAACAATTAATTCAGTACATAGAGAAAGATTTTTCCTAAGAACAAACACGTTTACTTCTCGCGTATGTAAAATAACTGAATATATGCTTGCTTGAGTGAGCGCGAATTTCAGCAGCAGACAGGACAGTTTCTGGTCACTGTAATAGTAAACATTAAGTGGATGTTACAGTGGACGTTGCAGTGGTCACTGTAATAGTAAACAATAACTGAATATATTGTTGACTGAATGTGGAAGAAAAAGAACTAAATATATATGTTGTTTGTGTGAATGTACATGAGTTTCAGCAGTACAAAGGACAGTTTCCTATCACCAATTTGAAAAGCAGAGAA
Organism: Taxus wallichiana var. yunnanensis; assembly: GCA_018340775.1. Taxonomy (NCBI): domain Eukaryota; kingdom Viridiplantae; phylum Streptophyta; class Pinopsida; order Cupressales; family Taxaceae; genus Taxus; species Taxus wallichiana. The sequence goes on along the minus strand of CM031243.1, from coordinate 847,635,682 downwards.
TTGAGAGTTCTCATGTTTTCAAAGTTCATAAAATTGAAAAAATGATTTTTGAGATTAATCGTGTCTAATTTTTAACAAGTTTTAAATCATAATCTACGGTTCATGATCTTGTGCACAAATTTCTTACCTGATCACGAATCATTGACAATTATTTGAAATACTCATTCGCAATTTAAACACAGTTAATTCCAAAATTTATTTTTCAACAAGAAAATTGTTACATACAAAATGGAAAATGACTAAAGCGCCATGTAAGGATCATTGTATTTGGTTGGGTCATTGTATCACGTGAATATTGTCTACCCCCAGTTGTACTGTTTAATCTACCTCAAATATTATTTATTCATAGTGTACAGAACATATAAAGATGCGTATAAATGGTGTCATACATCTGCAATTTGAATGGCAAAGAATTTGTATACGTGTTCCATTTCACTAAAAATATGGCACGAGTATTAGATGGTTCATTTTACTTTAATAATCCTCGTACATATTATTTATTCCTAGTTATACGGCCAATGGCCATTCGAGGGTGACCATGTATTCCCAGTTGTCCCGCATATGGCCTTTCTAGGGCTGACCTGCCGGCTGTACAAATTAGGGACCGTATCTATAATTCAATTTTGTTTATTTCCATTTCCCTACCTATATACATATAACCATGTCATGACAGCTTGCAGAGTACTATTAAACTGTTTAATCATATAGAATATATATGGTTAACAAGGGTTGTGGCTCAGCAACAGTACCTGCTGCTAAGGTTTGTAGTATTAGGAGAAGGGAAGAATGCGTAAAGAAACTATCTTGATTCGTGGGTAATTTGGGCAGACGAGATGGCCCTCTGCAGCATATTCGTGGGTAGCTTTGCTTAATGAGATATCCTTAGATGGAGGCATCTAAGCGAGAGGTTAAGACATGAAAGAAACTTAACAATTATCTTTGTTGAAAATTACTATGCAAGCAAAATTTAAGAATTAACAAAATAAGAAAACTTAATTAGAAATTTATTTTAGAAAAAATACAACAACAAAAGATAAAAGCTTTACCAACAGAAAATTGGTAAAATGGGAGGTAGAATGTAGTAACTACAACATACATCTCATGACAAGATTAGTCCAGCCGGCCCACACCAATCCCAATTGGGAGGTTAATATGTCGTCAAGCCCTTGACAATAGAAAGTATTACCAAAGCATTTTTGAAGTGTTTACAAAGTCACCAAAAACATTGAATAGACCAAGTCTGACTAAGAACTAATGAAACATCACCAATACTTAATTCATTCAGATGTTATATGCTCACAAACTAACAAAATAAAATATAACTTAACCTGTTTCTCGAGAGGAATATGAATTTAGTATTGTGTTTGTAGAGATCCTTGTGACTTGCCTCTAATTTTTCACATATCGCTTCTCTTAAATTTTACATATGAAAAATAATAGTTGTGTCATGATAAAGATTCTTCTTGTCATTAATCAACACTATGTAAAACCATTTGGATTCCAATAGAGATTCTCCTATGGAAAGCTTCTTACATCGTACCTTGTTCAAAATGTAAGTGCATCGAGAAAACGGCCTACAAATACTAATAAATACATACTAAAAGTAAAGTTGCACTAAAATGCAGGAGATAAGTGATTAAACCAAAATTCAGAAAATGCTTCAAATAGTCCAATTTCCTTGTTTGCCCACAAATTTTCCATAACTTTTCAAAGGCTGACAACTCATAAGGTTCATCTTCATCTGAAATCAATAGTGAAAATGGGTCTTCAATAGTTGACACTTCGGCATCATCAACATGTACCTTGTATATTTCACCTTCTATCTTTTAGCATTTCTCAAAGTTCTTAGATTTCTGCACATCAACTATTTGTATTTTTTCAAAAGCCTCTTAGATGGAGCCTGCATACAAAAGCGAAGCCTTATTTCTATCCTCTTCCATAGTAAATTGCATGTTAACCGATTTCGAGTGAGTTTCTCTTGGTAGGGCATTGAATTATTGCATCTTAATTTTCAGTAAAAATTGTTGAAGAAAATTGCCAAGGAAAAAGTTGGATAGAATTTTCACCAAGACAATGAACAAAACCACCAATGGCCAAAGTAATCACTGTAACTAAAGCATATTACAAATAGTTCTTGGCCGTCACAATCGTAGCTAAAAAATGAAATAATGAAGTTTAGATAAAAAAATTATAAAGCATGAAGGAAAAACTATTGGGGTTATTAACCTTTGTAGTCTCCTGGAGAGGCCCTGAGAGAGGTAACTTTATTCATAAGCGAATGGAGTAGGGAGGAGATTACTCATGCTACAGAGGCTGCTAACCAATATGAAAATGTGGTCCTTGTTGCAGTCGGCCGACGCCATGGCCATGAAGAATGAAAACCATCGAGCTACGAGATCTGTTTTAGTATTCTCTACATGCATCGCCCTCCACGCAAGTCACATGCAAGAAGGAACCTGTCTTGGCCACATGCACCACCCTTAACCAAGGAACTGGAACAAATGCATGTCATTATTTTTAACAAGTCCCAATAAACTTCAACAAAATAGGTGTTATCTATGGCAAGATACCCGATTCTATTCTCGCAATGAAGCCATCAATGAGGACCAATCAAATCAATTTGAAAATAATTTTTCCAATAAACCATAGCTCTAAAGGAGATATTTTTGAAATATTTGTTTCAAACAATACAATTGCACCCCAAGAAATGTAATGCATGAGCAATGAAAACTATAGTATCTATCGGTAGAGTGACAAATACTAATAATGTAGGTTAATCAACTATAAATGATTTGAAAATAGCATTATCTATCGCGAACTAGGTCAATGGGGGATTTAAATATTATTTTCGGGGATCATGGGCTGTTATGTGGTGAGTGTGATGAATTTAGTTATAATTTCAAATTTGACATTGATTTTATTGTGAATTAAGAATGTAAATGGAAAAATCTTAATATTTTGATGAAATATTAGGTTTGGGTGCCTTTTTAAGCTTTTTTTATAGTTATATATATTTAAAACATTTTACTAGTTTAAGTAATTGTATAAGATATAATATTATGTGTTATAATATAATGCATATATAGTTTTTGGAAGGGTTTATTCCTAATATTTTTTTATTAGTGGTAAATATTTTTTAAAAAGTGATTAAACCCTTGTACAATAGGACTCAAAAGTTAGATTTTACAGACTTTACATTTCAAAAGGAGATCGAAATCTAGAATAAATAGTACAACCCAAAAATAGAAAGAACTATGCCAAGATCAAACCCTAAAACCAAGTAATCATATAGCTAGAAATAAATTAGTAGACAATGAATACTCAAGTATCAACGGTTTGTCAACAAAAACACAACGGGCCTATAGCCTAGATGAATCCATGAGAGGACCCAACAATACATAACTCACGCCTTGTCCAATACAATAGAAGCTTTAGATTTAGTATATCTTTTAATTTTCCCATATTTTATCTTACATTCCTCATTTCCATCTTCCATTTGAGATTACAAGAGCAATTTCAATTGACTTGATAGGGATGTGACCCTCAGGAGGGTGTTGAATCACCATCTATCATTGAATCAACACCTTCATAAGAGGGATTTTGAGGCTTCAACTCTTCCATGATGGGTGATTAAGTTTACTTGGGTTCCATAATTGGTTCTGAATGGGGGATTATTGTCAAATGATCTTGTAGAGAATCCTTCCACCAACCAGGCTTTTCCTTGCATTTGGGATGTTCAAATTCATCTGAAATATGTCCCATTTGGAAGCATCTTCGACATCTGAAAGCTAATCCCTCATAGTCTATCCCTCATAGGATGGCATGGGAGGTATCAATATCTACCAAAATTCTAGCATAAGTTGTATGTGTTTGATGGGAGGTTTTATCATCAACTTTCACAGAAGATCTTAGGGTATCTCCTATGGAAATGAGGCAAGATTTGTTCCAAGAGCTGTAATGGAAGTCTTGACAAATGGATCCATACACTGAAGGTTTCAAAGGAGTATTTCAGTGGGTTAAAATATGGATATGATGGCTTGAACATGAGTCCATGTTCATCCTAAACCCAATATTGATTAAAGATTAAATCCATGTCTTCACGGTTTCAAAAACAACAATAGAATATGCTTTAGCAAGAGATCGAGTTCAATCTTACCCGTAATATTTTATCTCCATCTTTTTGTAATCCAATAATGTAGCTAAGAGAGCTTAGGCCAAAACATGTGAAACCTTCAAATTAGACCATTTTTGGATAGGTTTTCCTCTTCCTTTAGGACCTTCTATAGTAGATCCTCTTCTATCTTCAGCACAAGAGTCATCTGTGATGGTGTTAAAGGCTTGTCAGTATTTCTTGCATTATCCTTTTTTTGAAGACCACAACAACATAGGAATTGGCTCCATTTGCCCAATTTTCGTTGATTAAAATTCTTAGATTGTAGTGCCCACTTCCCATCAAAACTTTTTGTTATTGATTATGATACTATCGACTATACTTATGGATGTTATTATAGCTTTTGATATGGCATGATGTTAGATGTTAGAGATCATGGACTATTGTTGATTTCAATTCATATATGATGCATGTGGATTATTGGAGACATTTTATATTGATGTTGATATGTTAATTGACATGGTTATATATTTCGTGTGTGTGTGTGTGTGTGTGTGTGTGTGTGTGTGTGTGTGTGTGTGTGTGTGTGTGTGTGTGTGTGTTTCAGACATGCGATATTTTGTCATTTTGAGTAGAACTAGAAAATTGAACTAATATTATGATCATATTGTTATTGATGAAATTGTAAATGATATCATTACTTGCCTAGATGATGTTTTGATTCATATATAGATGATTTTGGAATTATATTGTATATTTATTTTAGATGTTTTGAAGCGGCCACGAGGCCGAAGAGTTTTTATGTTTTAACAGTAAACATGTCACAACAAACATCAGGGGATTGGAGACCAACCACATTGGAATTCTAGATGAATTCAACAAGGGTCGCCATGGCAACGTGTAGTTGTTATTTGTGTATGTTTGAATTGATGTTAGGGGTTCCCATGGGGGATCACCTTCAAATGTGACCAAGGGGTTATGTGTATTTTTTTATTTAGTTTCTTTTGTTTAATTTTAGTATGTGATTTTTAGTGATGTATTTCCTCTTTATTATTTATTTAATTTGTGTCAAGATTAGTGAGTAATCATGTTGTTTAAAAAATTAAAAATGGGTCAGAAGAATGCATTTATTAGAGTTGATGGCTCTTGGATTATGTGTTGTAAGTGATGTGTAAGTAACTTGGAGTGTGAAACACTCCACCTTCCTTTTGAAATTCGGATATGTCCTTAGGGGCTGATTTTGGAGGCTTGTGGGACAAGTTAAACTTTCCCCACACCTCTTAAATTGCTATACCAACCCTACCTATGGGTTGGGAGTCAAAATTAGGTCTTATTATGTATTTTGGGAAGGCAAGTTGTAAGTTTTTATTGCACCTTCTTACATGTAATTAATTTTAGTCCTTAAGGGGTGTGGGCTTGGATTGTGTGTGTAAGTAAAAATGTCATTTATTCACCCACTTATTAATTGTGCTTTGGAGTTTGAAGTTGACTTGTGAGGTGGAGTTGAGGATGAGTGATGTGGCATCCTACATGGAGCCACCTCATCCTCCTCTCTCCCTTTTCTATTTATTTGAATTCTTTTACTTGTTTGGGGGTTACTTCATTTTGATTGTGTGCTCTTGCAATTTTAGAGAGCTTGAGGATTTTGGATGCTTGTGGAATTGTTGGAGCTTTTGGACTATTGGATTTGAAAAAGTTTGTAGTTGAATTATTTAATCAAGCTCTACCATGGAGAGGTAGGATCTTGACTCTTTTAAAATGTATTTCTTTTATATTATGCATATGTGAATGTTGTTGAATGTTTTGGTATGTTTTTGGTTGGTTGGGTAGATTTCCTAAGTGTGGTGTAGGAGAAGACTATGGGGATATTTCTTGTGGGGAGGCATAAGAGATTTGTAGGGAGGCATAAGAGTTATATTTCATGTGGAGGGAGTTTGGGATGGGTGTTCCACCTTGGAAAAGAAATAGCTTGCATTTCTTACTTGGTCTATTTTATGAGGGAGCCATAAGAGGAGGGAGGCATAAGAGAATGTGGGAGGCATAAGAGGTACTTGAGGGAGGCATAAGAGTATGTAGGGGTTTTGAGATGATATATTGGCGGGTTTTAAGGTGGACACCCATTTCCCATTGAGAGGTATAAACATTTTCCCCATATATCTTACTCCTTTGGCTTTTGTATGATGAAGCCTTGTGTATTTTGTTGCTCTCTTTCTTGTGACTGTCACTGCATTATTTAGACTGTGTATGATTGTAAAATATAGCATTGTGTTGTGGAAGCTTGTTTATTGCCATGAGTTGAATCCATTTCCTATTGTAATGTGGTTGGGGCTTGGGGGCCAATGAGGAGGACGGCTTCTCTTCTTCATTGGAATTCTTGGTTGGGTGGAGAGTGTTGGATCTCCCTTTTTTTGTTGTGACAAATGAAATAGGGCATAGCTCTCTTGTTTCTATGCAGGAGTTGTGTATGAAGACAAATTTCATAGTTCTCCTTGGTTCCCTTATTGTAAAATTTCCCACTTTAAGTGGATGACTTTGTAATAGTATTTGTGGTGAAAATTTGTTATGTTTTTGACATGAAAGTTATATTTGAATGAGAAATATTTATGTTGTAAGTTGTTCTTTTGGCAGACTGAAAAGAAGTTGTCAAAAAAGGGAATTATTTCATTTAATTGAAGTTGATTTACTTTCCATCAAAATGGTGTTGCTCTTGTTTTGAAATCGTTGTTGGAAATATTTTGTAAACTCTCTCTGTTTCAAGGCTGGAAAAGTCTGTGTTAAGGAATATTACATTTCTCTATGTATTCGAAAGGCATGTTTTGGAAAAATAGAACTACCTTCTTGCTTTTCCTGCATTGTTGTAAGAAAGTTAAACATTGTAAAATTTGAATGGAATGAACTTAAATATTTAGAACATGGCAAATGAAGTAGATAAATTCTAGTTGGAAGTATGTAGATTTTAATTTAGATTCACTGTAAACCTGCAATTAAACATAAAAAAATCCTCATATCTTCTCTGCAATAATTAAAGGCAAGAAGAAACATTAAAACAAACTAAGGACCATCTAAACGCATCCCAAAAAAAATTGTATTGCTCAATAAATTTACACAGAACTTCTTTAATCGGGCAAGAGACAAAAATATGCCTTTACAGAAAAAGAAGAATTAAATCTGACTTGAAATCTCAACCATAATCAATTAATCCCTACAAATCCATCCAATTTCTATCAAGTGTGATTCTCCATGTTTGCTTGGCATGTTGAGGAAGAAATAATGGTAGATCAACTTAAATATGGTAGTTGAAAAGTTTAGTTCACATTTTAATGGTAGGAAAGACATTTTCTTAAAACTAACCCATCTAATTTGTAAAAACTAAAATTTTATGCTTCTTGTGCAAAGAGGAGTTTGAGCCCTTTCCAAAAAGTCCTCATTTTCCCAAATCCGAGCTTCCAGTCAAAAGTTATGGCCATCTAAAGTTTTGTTTCAACTCTGTTTCAAAAAAATGTCAAAAAAATAATAATAATAAATATTCCCAAGTGGATCCATAGGCCAAAAATACTTTGCACTTTTTCACCAAAAAAACGCAAAAGACACGAAGTCTCCTACGCTCGCTGCCCGAATATTTCTCTTTCGGTGAAAAATGTTCTAAGTCCAAAAAATTACTTTTGCTCAAATTTCCTCTGTGGCCCCACTACTCTGCCACTTCTCTTTTAGAAAACCACTTCCACGGGTTCACGGACCCACACCTTCAAATTTTACCTTTTGGAAAGAAATGGTTAAAATTTCCTAAGTCTCCCCGATGGCCCATCTCCTTGCATGTCAGTGTTGGGCTAACACTTGGCTTCATTGGGTGTCGGCGATGATGCAGACTACTTTAACCCTTTTTTTTTTCTTCAAAAGACAACATTCGTATGTTTTCCCCAGTGGTCCACTTCCTTGCTTATAGCTTTTGGGCTGGACACGTGGCATATCTGCGCATCCGCGGAGGCATGGCTCATTTTAAATCTTTTTTATTTTCCCATAAAAAAATTCAAAAATCTAAGTTGCCTCGACGACCCACCTTTTCCCGTTGGCTTGAAACTTGGACACATGTACCCTTGTGGACCTCAAGAAAATTTTCTCCGTTTGGGTGTTGTTGACATTTTTTGCACCCTGTGTGGAAAAGGTCAACTCGAAACTTTTATGTTACTCAGGTTGGTCGGTTTATAGGTTTTGGGGTATGTTATGATCAGACATCTAAGAGGGGATACAATTTTTTTCCTAGTTTTGGACAAGATTAGAGTGTCATGCATCAGATCAGGCAGCTGAAAGTGTCACCTCAAAAGGTAATACTTTGTGTATACCACCTCTCCAGTATATCATCTTTAGCAAGACAATGCAATAGCCTAGGAAGACTACTACAAAACCTTGGTGAAGGTAGGAAAAATGGCATATGTAGGGTTTTACATTCTAAAGTAGCAGTCTCAGTTGCATAGATTGGAAGCATGGAAGGGTGTAGTGTTATAAGTAGTTGCATTCTCAATAAGTGACAATAAAGTACACTTAATTATTTACTTATTTCTATGATTAAGTGAATTATTTAAGTGTTTTGAGTTGTATAAGTTCATTCATTATTTATATAAATGAAGGAAAGTATAGAAAGGAATGACAATACATCTGATTACACAAAAATATATTCATTTATTCATGAGAAATAATTGTACATTTTCTCACACAAGCCATGAGAAATAACTGAAAAGAATAACAATGCATATATTTATGAAGCTGAAAATGTAAAGAGGTAAAAGAAACCCGTCATTACCTTGAGGAGTTTTCTTTATATATTGTTGTTCCAACTATCTATAGCAACCGCATCATGGTACTTGAAAAGGAGAAGCAAATGATAATCAATACTGAGCTTAGGGTTAATTTTAATACTTTTACTTCCAACTTCATAAATTCATGCATTCAAAAGTGTAATTATTAGGTGAAGCAAAAGAATCAGGTTCAAGAATCTGAAGTTAACTAAAATAAGACAAGATTATTACTGAAACAAAGTGAAAAGGAATTTCTGGAAAATTTTGCAGGGCTTCGCCATGAAAAATCAACATTTCAAATTTTTCAGCATGCCGAAATACTATTATCCAAAAAATATTACATCTAAATGAAAGAAACAAGATTACGGTGTTTCAACAAGGCATCTGAATCATGGTACCACATAAATAAAGAGATTCTTATAATTTCCAGAAGGCCACTTGCAAGGTACAAAATATTAGAGAATATACTTCGGTCACAACTTAAAAATCTAGTTGATTTTCAGTTACGGAATCAACTTTAGAGTCAAAAATACAAATGCAACTACAGGTGAAGATCAAGTACAGTTGAATCATACAGTGCTTAGCAATAAACACAAGGTGCAGTTGTAAAGAAGCTACACCAAGAACAAGTGAATAAAGAAATTGCCCTTTCTAGGTCATCCATCAATAAATGATTCATCAAAGAGAAGGAAGATCGAGGTTTTCAAAAAGCTTGGAAGTTACAAGTATCAAGGTTCAAGAGGACATTACAAATCATGCTACAACTATCATCTTCATAATTACACAATGCAATGAAACGTTCAAGTATCGGGGTTTCATGAAAATATTTTGTCAAAATAGATATCTTCCCATCAAACCATAACAATGACAAAGTCATCCACAGATCTAAAGCAAAGGAGAAACACATACGAATGGAGTTTCATTCTATAGACCCTCTACACTGAGTTTTATACTTGAAATCAGGAGAAAATGTATACCCAAAGAACAAATTCGAAATGCAGAAGATACATCAGGTCAAGCTGAAGCATATCTAAAAATAGAGCATAAATATACAAGTATCTGAAAGTCGAGAGAAAGAACTCACCGACTAAAATGGATCTATCAAAGCTGATCAAACCCTCAGGAGATCATCATTTTCACAACAAAAGAAGGACCTAGAATGATTTCAGCTCAAAAATCCCCAAAAGGACCACAAGATCACAGAATATGTGAAGAATGAGAAAAATATCTATGTTTTGAAGTCAAGATGATAAAAATGATGTAGTTGAAAATCTCAGAGATCAGAAATCTTACCATTCCTTCATCAAAATAGTGATTCTCATCAAATAGAGACCAAATAATGAAGATTCAATTTCTGAATGATTGCGGCCAAGAAGAACACAAAGTTCCACTGCAGAACCCTTATAGAAATTCATAGAGAATATTTTCCAAAAAGAAGCCAAGCTCACAAAACAATCATCAATGATGGCACATCCAACCACCTCCTTAGAAAAATTAGACAGAGGAAGAGCTACAAAATATAGGTGTAACCGAAGCTCGAGAAACACTAACAATGGCATCGGAAAAATCTTGCCAGGGCTTCGCCCACAAAACTAGATGCAAAGTGGAGAAAATGAATAGTGTTTGAGTTGCTTTAACCCAACAACCTCAACCGTGGCTTAAATTTACTTAGCCACAGTCCAATATCAATGATCACAAAATGACAAGTACATAGATCAAAGGCCAAAGATCAAGCTCTGCAATCAAAGAAAACCACTTAGGTAATATACCATTGACAATATTCAATGCATAATAAAACATAACCGTAGGTCATGAATTGACGACATCAAATAAAAAGGTACAGAGATCAAGGGCCCAAGTTTCATCATCAATATCAAATCTAAACTCAAGACAGGTCAAATTGTCACCAACACCATGACTGAGGGGTGAGTAATCATGGAGAAGGGGTAAACCCACATCAAAAATTGAATAAAATCATTAGAATGAATTCCAAGGTCCAACTATAGTCTAAGCTCCAAATAATGTAAAAACTGACCCAATTATACTATGCAATGATCATCGAAAAGGTAAAATTTTAAACTATATTCTTTCAAATACAAAGGCCGACACATATATACATGTATGTATTTAACAAAGGTGGCAGAGACTATAATATGGCATGTGTAATGTAAAATGGTCACCCCTTTTATTTTTGCTAATTCCCCAAAGGTGGCCAATCCTGGTAAAGTGAAGGTGGTCCCATATTCAAGGGGATAGAGTTTATTTGAAGAGCATCACTCATGTGACCATTTTAAAGGAAGATGTCAATATCAGAACATGTGCACATGGCAGGTGGTCACCACAAGACACGTTTATACTTTGTAAAATATTATAATTATTGTAATTATTTTGTTCTTGAATAGGGAGTTATTTTTCCTTCTTCACAAGAGGTCGAAGCAGGGCAGGAGACGAAGTTACATGCCCATGGAGAGAGACTTGCCTAGTAAGCAATCTTATTTTCAGCAAATTATTCACCCTTCTTTCTTAAAAATAGAATAGTCAACTTTAGTTTGACTGTATTTTAATTAAGGATAACAATGCCTATTTGTAATGACATGCTCTATTTCTACTCCTTTATCTATTATTAAGTAAAGGATAAAAATAGGATGCATGGGCGAGTACAAGCCTTAGGATATTTTTAGGAAGAAGGGGAGGAATTATTTTTCTATATATTGTGTGCCTTTGCAAAGCACATGAGGATTTTTTAGATATAGGGGTACTGAAGTAATTTTTGTCAGTTTCACCTTCCGAGTGTGAATAATTTCTTCCTTCCCAATTATTTGCGAGTCTTGTGTATGTTTTTATTAGTCTTGTGAATGTAAATTCCCTGATTAATCATCTTACCCTATTGTAAAATTCAATAGTTACTGCATGATATTAATGTGCATGTTTAGCTTAGTAGTATTTTATGATAATCTCCTTCAATACCTCCAAGTGTTTTACCCTTAATATTATACAAAAATATTGGTTCGTGCACCAAAATCCTTCACATGATAGTTGTGCATATACTCAGTCAAATCCCTCATACAAATTTGGTACATCACCTTAGTTTTAATTACTTTATAGTCATCTTTTACCCCTAAACCCTAGAATCAATTTATGATATGTCAACAAGGAACTAGCCTTGATACCGAGGAGACTCATGTCAAAATAAGTATACCCCAAAGACTGAGGTGTTTCCATTATATCTACGAAAGAGGGAGATCAAATTTTGCAAGCTTAGAAAACATGTAGCCATCATCTCTCTCAGGAGGGACTTTTGAGAGATAACAATTTTTGGTATGCCCCAGTGGGACAAAAATTAGATCTGCGTGCAAGTTATGAAGGTCCTTAGGAGATTTACAACATTTACAAAAGTCACAATTTATTCTAAATATTTTAAGATCTTTTGGAGCTTGTTTTCATGTTAGAGTTTGCCTAAAGTACACCTTCCATGTGTTACACTAGAAGGAGAAGAGTTGGTTTTTCATGGGTGGTTTATTAACCCATGGGTAATGGGTAACTCTATTTACATCTCAATTTTTTATTATGTTTGTGGAGCTGTTTTCATGTTAGATTTTGGCCCATGGATATTTTTCATGGGTGGTTTATTAACCCATGGGTAATGGATAACCGTTATGGTTGATTTTTGGTTTTGGTACCCATGTTTTGTAAAACCACCTCTTTAGCTACCTATTGATGTACTTATAAATAGATGGACATACAATAGAATTGAGATGAGTGTTTTAAGAAGGTTAATAGTGTGTGTAAATTCAAGTGTGAATTTGGGAGGGTTTGTTGAGCGTAGCTCCAAACAAGATCTAATTATTGAAATTGTGAAGATTTTTGGCTTGTAATAAAATGAGCAAGTGTTCTTGTGGATGAATCCCACATTGGGTGAACCACGTTAAATATTGTCTTCGTGTTGTGTATATTTCATTTCGTAATTTCTATTCATACTTCTTATTATTGTGATTCTAAGGAATTATTCCTCATTAGATATTATTAATTCCTAATACTTTTCAAATGGATTTTCAACAACCAAGGAGTTTTGTGATTTGTGTACACATATTTCTACAATTTAGCTAAATTTAAAGCAAGAAACTACCACCTAGAAATAGCTTCCTAACCTAGCTATAGAAATGAGAAATGTGCACCATCATGATGAGAAGAAATAAGAAAGTCATACCCTAAACATTGTAACTTTGAAATGATCAAAACATAACGTAAATTAATGAACTTTATTCTCCTTAATTTCCTAATTTAATATTAAAATGAACCTAAGTAGTTCAATAACAATCAAATTATATTTTCTTACTTTGATCCTAAAATGGATGCTTGGATGTGAGCCTTAACTCTTCAAGAATGGAGGATGGAGGGCTCAAGAATGAAAAAAGGCTATAAGTATGAAACTATGTGCTTTCTTTTGTCTCTTGAGAGATTTAGGTGTAGAATTAGAAGTAGAGGGAAGGTTGTTTATATAGCCCGAAGGATAAAGGATTCAACACATCCTCATGAATGTGGGACTAATGGAGATGTAGAGTTAGTTATGGATAAGGGGGTTTAGATGGGGTTGAATTAACTTTAGGAGGGTTTAGTTTGTCCTTAAGTAGCTCATGTGAATAAAGGGGGTGTATTAATTAATCAAGATGATTAATTAATACATGTGTAAGCTTTTATAAGCTTTTAGATGGGTTTTAGTATGATTTAGACCATTATGAGGGAATTAAACAAATTAAATAGTGATTATTGATTTAATGAGAAGGAGGATAATTAATTAATAATAATTAATTAAACTAGATAGAAGGTGTAAATAAATGAAGGGTTGTTAGTTAGGGTATGTTTTGGATAGGTGACTTAATTAATTAGTGTAATGTAATCAATTAACAACAATGGAAGAGAAGATGAGTGCTTATTGGCAATATTTCGTCAATTTGTGGGAAAGGAGATAATTAACACAATTTAAGTATTTAAATTGCTTAGGCATAATTATAGGTGTCTACATTTTCCCCTCTTTGCGGTGGCATAAGTGATGTCACTCCAAAGATAGTAGAAGGAAGAAAATTTTGAAGGGATAGAAGAAAAATTAGTAGGAGAGAGAGATGCCCCTCGAGTGTTGATGGGGTGATGAACGAAGTTGATCGACGATCGTAAAAGATGTGAGAGAGGTAGAAGAATGGGGAAGGATTAGCATGCCCCGATGATAGGGGAGATTAGGGGTGAAAGGAAAGTGATGTAGAAGAAATATAGAGGAGGGGGAGAAGAGCTTATCCTCTAGCCATCGTGAAGTGGAAAAATTTGGATGTCATCATATTGCCATAGGAACTACATCATCGGTCCTTAGGAAAACTATAAGCATATGACAAAGGTATAATGACATGAATAGCCATACTACGAACAATTTTCCATTACTAAAAATAAAAACTCCACGCAACATACAATCAATGCAATGCAATACAAGAAGGAAAAAAGGTCATTTAATAGGGAAAACAAGTACAAACGCACATATCCAACCCAACAAATATCAAGACAATTGTACAAATATTTTGTTATCAGTGTTGCATAGATCCACAAGTTCATGATTGATGAAAAGGGTTAAAAATGATGCCCTAAGAAAGGATACATGCAAGGGGAAATAAAATAGACACGGGTCCACGAAAAGCATTTGTGCACAATGAAACAACACTAGGCAAACAAAGTGCCCCAGAGTACAGATGAAGAAAGCAGCTAGCTTTGTGAATGGTTGTCAATCTAGTGATCAACAAGTCATATTAACCGAGGAATATGTGAGACAAACCAATAGGATATGGAGAAAATACCATGCGAAAGAAACAAGTTTCAGCCGTAATAAGCAAGTTACCAATTTTGTCGGGGTTTTAATTTTAGGATTTGTTGAAAAATTTTGCCCTGTTTTTGGATTCTTGACATATATAATGTTTTTAGTGTTTTTGCTTTCCAAACTATGGTGAAAACTAGAAGAAAATAGAAGAAGAAAAGCGAGGGGTCTAGGGGAAACAAAAAGTTCCCTAAGTGGAATAAATGTGAAACAAATGATAGCTAATGTCCTTGTTTAGTGGAAAAATTAAGAAAAAATAATTATTTGAAAAATCATTATTTACGAGAGTGTGGAGAAGAATAAAAATCACCAGGGAGAAATAAAATTATTCGAGGGAGAAGAAAGGGGTATTGACTAACAAAAAATGTCCCAATACGGTGAAAAAAAGAAAAATATTTATTTTATAAAAATAATTATTCCACAAAGTGAACAAAGAAGAAAAAAGTTGATCGAAATGGGCCTCTCGGCCCTCGATAGTGAAAAATAGGTTAATATACTCCACCAAAGGGGGTAAAAGCATCGCGACCAACTAATTTTAACTGATTAGTTTAGAAAATTTACCATGAGGCTCTGACACAGAGGAGAACCATGGTGATCATACGAGACCGATTGAGGCATGCAGATGTAGTCCGAGGGTACCAGCGACACGTAGACGATGGACCCTTTGTGAGCATCAAACCCTAGCTTCGTAAATTTGGTCATTAATGCATGAAATTTGAGCTTTAGCCCTAGGAAATCATGTTAGCATTCTGTGTGTAGGAATAGGCATCGATAGGGGCATACGTTTCTTTTTGGGGGTGCATGCATCTTTGTGGGGGCACATGTGCCAAAACATACATGCGCACACACTCTGGCACAAAAAACACACACCCACATGCAGAACATGCACACACATGGGAAATAAGGCACACATGTGAAAAGTGTGGTGCAGGCATGAAAAGGGTGAGCACATACACATGAGCATACATGCACAAGCGAAAGCACCCAATGTGTGGCGCACATGCCAAAAAGGCGCACGAGCAACCGAAAGAGAGAACAAGCACCGGAGAAGACATATGCGTGTAAGTGTAGGCACAAGAAATGTGGTGCACATGACCAAAAGGGCACACAAGGTGCCCTAGACAATTAGAGAAAAGATATGAAAGTGTCAAAAACATGAAACTTAGAAGAATTTTTAGGATTTTTGGGTTAACCCTAAAAAGGGAGATAGATGTTTAGAAGAAATGTTAGGAACTGACTAGCTCTATGTTATTTTGTAGAGACGATTACCAGTTTTATAGACATAGGAGCATTGTACTTGGATAATAGATCTAGAAGGTAGTATGCGATGGAGTGATCGGCGAGCCATGGTGATAGTTCTTGAGGCAGTGGGGTTAGGCCCCATGTCTTGGATGCCTTCTATCACACTAGATCACGGCCTACTAACTACGCTAGCTGAGCGATGGCATAGCGAGAGTCAGTGCTTCAGACTGCCAATAGGAGAGATGATTGTCACCATTAAGGATGTATGGTGGATTCTTCACATGTTGATGATGGGCACCTTTATTGAGTATAGCTCTGATGCAAGGCTGATTAGAGTAGCTTGTAGTGCCCTGTTTGGTGTTGATGATATCCTACATGAAAGGATGACCATAACATTACACAGGTGCATCTCTAACTCTACATTACATCGGGGGCCTCTCTACATCATGTCTCTTATTAGTGGGTTCTTACTCACTGATAAGACAGGGACCTCATTCCCAAGAGGACTATTGCCCTTGGTTCATGGAATTTATAGGTGGTGAGAGATATTGCTAGGGTAGTGCATATTGGCCCACTTATACTATGATTTACACCTGATCACATGCCACGATCAGAAGACCGTGGGTCTAGCCTCCTTATTACAAGATATGGTCATGGGATCATATCGCAATCAGACACCTTGTGGGCCCTTTTCGTGTCTAAGATCTGAGGAGCCATCGTATATGGCATGGGTAGCAGCTGGTGGGGATGTACGTGGCCATCTTGGCAGCCTATTCAGATATAGGTGAGAGTTTGATGAGCTGGTAGAGATAGATGTCATCTAGTAGCCATATAGGCATTTCCAGTGGCTAGAGGATGCCACAGAGCTCAGCGTGTGCCTAGTGGAGCACTTTATCATTGGCAGCCGCAGTTACATTATGGAGTTGTATCGAGTAGACAGGTGCTGCGCTAGCTTGGCATAGTATAGGGGTTCCCTAGCTAGATATATGGCATACACGTAGGGATTTAGAGAGGTAGACCATGGGGCCTTGCATACTAGTGGCCCGAGCTAGGGTGAGTTTCACGCAAGTGGTCGCATAGATATGTGACCCAAGTATGATAGTGAGAGAGACCCGGGGACCATATTTGACTATGCATCTTGGTATGTGACAATGTTGCCGCTAGTGCCTCACCATTCAGAGAGGAGGCCTTGGTAGTAGGCATTCACCCACCTGTAGAGATATGACATGGGGCAGAGCGTAAGGTAAGAGTAGTGGCACATGGGTCAAACCTAGAGAATCCTTTGTATGGTATCCCACATGATGGGTAGGGTGCCTCACGAGGCACAAGGATCGAGGTTGTAGGGCTTAGTATAGGTAGTGATACATCCACCCATAGGTAGGGTCCTAGAGTAGGGATAGCCACCTAGAGCACCTTAGGGAATAGTCCCCTGCAACACACAAAACCTCACAACTAGTGGCACGAGATAGCCACATTACAGCTGCCGCTACAATAGGTCATATCCAAAAGAGACACGGCAAAGCAGAGAGAGATGAGGCTTGAGGTTGGGTCGTGACTACCACAGCAGAGCGTGATGAGGCCCGAACTCACATTGCTACCTTGCTTTCATAGTAGGATTAGGTGCGGGCCCAAGCTAGCCTAAGGGATGATAGAGTGGCATGGCGGAGCTAGATTCGGGAGACATCAGCATAGGGAGCTCAGATGTTAAGCATTCTTCATCAGTCCCAGTCACAGGTGTGGATGGTTTTCATGTAGAGAGATCATGTTTATGCATGATCATAGGAACTCCTTACATAGAGGGACTAGGCCCGCGCCGAGCTACAAACTGTCACGATAGAGAGAGACCGAGAGGCTACTTCCTCTACACAGGGCAAGGTAGACTTGGTTAGAGTGATAGGTGAGAGATACTACCCTTTCGGAAATTCTCACCTCGGAGATGCCAACCTAATACGTGACGCCACATGGCTTGGTGGTCAAGCCCTATTTTATAGGACTACTTATTACAGGGTGGTTCCTCTAGAGCAGTGAGTAGCACTTGTCATAGTGGTCGGGTGGTCAAGTGCATCGGGCTCATCAATGAAGATCAAACCATTCTACCGGATCGGTGAGAACCCATACTAGAGCAACTGGTTGGGCTAGGGCCATCTTAGCCTTCCATTGTTCTGTTAACTAGAGGATAGATCTCAGGAACCCGGCGAGGGCGAGAGCTGCGGATGAGATCCAATTTTTTTTTTTACAGATTCTTTATATGTATGCCTCTTATGAAGGCTGATTTTTTATGTACAGCCTTGTATAAATGTATTTTGATGACGCCTCATGATGAAGGCTTGATTCTTTCTGATACATGTCCTTTTTTATGGCATTGTGTATCGATTTTGTATTACATTGAGTACCAATCTTGACATTGTATGTGTATGTGCACAAACATTTGTGATGTAGCATCATTGTATGCCTCGGCTCAATGCATTTTTGATATAGAGCACGATGTGTATCCATTTTTATATAGATGTATATTGACACATATCTATATATATGAGGATTACTTTTTGGCTCTAAATATACATGTTTATGAGATGATGTACTTTATTGTTTTTGTGTCCCGATGCATGTGATATGAGTGGGATAATTTTATGATGTGAAATACCCTTTTAAAAATTACTCTATGTTGATTCTCATTGCATGTTGCATTTTTTGATTCAGCACTTATAGATGCATTGTGACACATGAGTGGGCATTATTTTATGATGTAAAATAGCCCTTTCATAAATTAGTCTATATTTATTCTCGTGCATGCATGTTTTGTAGCATTTTTGATTAACATTTTGGATGCATTATCGATTTCGATGTTTGATGTATACATGTGTTGTGGATGTTAGATGATAGATCCTTAGATGATATCAACTACATTTCTCATGTGTTATTGTAGATTTATATAGATGGGATGATATGATGATATTGGTGTGTCGGGGGATATATTTTTGATCATGCACAACCCATCTTACCCCATTGATGATATGATATGTGATGATTAGCTTAGCCTAGATGCATGATGTAAAACTTAGCATTTTGTTTATATATGATGTATAGTTGATGTTATATGTGATGATAATGATGGTAACGTGAGCGTTAATGATAAAAAAAACAAAGCACATGCCATAAAAACAACCAAATGCTAAAAATAACACCAAGAAATAATACAATACACTGTGATTCACCATGCTTTATTAACACCTAACAAACATAATCAAATGTTAAGAAAGAACACAATGAATTAACACATTACATCATGATTTCCCAAGATTTACTAGCATGCAAAAAAATACCGCAATATGCACAAGAAAGAATAAATCTAATCTAAGAAAGAAAAGATGAATCCTAACAAAGTATGCCCAAGAAACAAACAACCCAAAAAGAAAAAACACAAAGATAACTATACAAGCAACAAGCAAAGTAGAAGCAAGACAATGCAAGTAACTATGTTTTTCTAAGATTTGTTTTCTAAGATTTGTTTTCATGAAATAATTTTCTATTGTTTAGGTTTTGTGAAATAATTTTCTATTGTTTAGGTTTTTGTGAAACAATTTCTATTTTTTTGGTGTTTTCTAATAGTTTTCCAAAGCTATGTGCGAGTAACCAAGAAAGCGTGGATGCCCCAGCGTTAGTTGGGTAATATACAAGGGAAAAAGCCATGTGCTATGAACAAGAAGGTTAAGTCATTGAATTTACCCTAGCGTAAGATGGGAAATAGTGAAAGACCATACCCCTCATAGATGAATAAAACAAGGCAAAGCCGGATCGAGGCTTGATAGGATGGGGCACACAAGGAATCTCGAAGGTAAAACCAGGTCTAGGCCAAAGAAAACTACCCTCTAGATGTAGGATGCTTGTGAATAATGAATCCTCTCGAGGTGCCAAAAACAAGTTTTCACCTAAGGACTTTTCCAAAGTGCCACAATTACGTGGTTTTCACTAGTGGATGACCTATTTTCTCTTTTTCTTTTTCTGATTTTTTGATTTTTTTATATTTTTTATTTTTAACTTCCTTGCGCCATGTTTAAGCATAGAACTACTTAAGGTGCATGGCATTCATGGGCTCCCAGAGCTCATCACCATTGGGGTGAGCTAGTTTGTATGCCCCTGTGCCATACTTGGTGACTATAACATAGGGTCCCAACCAATGTGGTTCGAACTTCCCTTTATTTTCTTACTCTACTCTGGTGTTGAACTAGTTCTCCTTCATGACTAAATCACCAACCTCAAACTGACGAGGGATGATTCTCTTGTTATAGTTTTTAGAGACTCCGTGTTGATACAATTTAAGGTGATTAAGCATGCGAATGCGCCTCTCATCTAGGAGCTCTAATTTGGCTAGTCTTGCCACTTAATAATCCTCATCCTTATCTAGATAGTCCTAAAGATAAATTCTCAGGGATGGAAGTTTGATCTCTAAAGGGATGATAGATTATGTCTCGAACACTAGGGAATATGGTGTCACACCCATAAGAGTATGAATGGATGTTCGGTAAGTCCAAAGGGCTAGATGGATTTGTAAGTGTCAGTTACAAACTATTTTGCTGACTATTTTCTCCATTATCCTTACCAAAGTCTTGTTTGTTGCCTCAACCTATCCATTACTGTGAGGTAATATGGCATGGACCATTTTAATCTGATTTGGAGTTGTTGACAAAAACCTTTCACATTTTTTTTCTTAAATGAATTCCCATTATCTGTAACAATGGCTACAGGAATACCATATCGACAAATAATGTGATTCATGATAAATTTAGAAATCTGGGATCCTGTGACATAGGTTAAAGGGACATCCTCCACCTATTTTGTAAAATATTTTGTAGCTGTGATGATATGTGTATGACCATTAGATGAGGTAGGAGTAAGTTTTCCTATTAAGTCAAGTCCCACTTGGAGAATGGCCATGGGGTAGTGATAGGTTGCAATGGTTAGAATAGAGCATGAATGAAATTTCCATACTTTTGGCAAAGCACACATTTTATGACATAATTACAAGAATCGATCTCCATAGTAGGCCAATAGTAACCTACTCTCAACAATTTCTTAGCCAAGACCATTCCGGTTGTATGTGCTCCACACACCCCTTCGTGCACTTCTTTGATTACCTAGATTGACTCCGTCACATCTAGACAACGTAATAGATTCCCATCATAGCCATGATGATAAAGTGTACCTCCTAGAAGTGTGTAATGGGCTATCTAGAAAATTAGGATTTACTTTTTAGAATGGGAGATATCAAGAGGGAACATGATGTCCTTAAGATATGTAAAGATGGGTACATACCCCGAGGAATTGGGACCAACAACCTCACAAGCCAAGAAAGATTTTGGCATGTCATACGTGGGCTGGTGTAGATTTTCTATAAAGAATGAAATGTCATTATTCTCGGTGGAATATGAACCATAGACCCACCATTGCCATGGCATCTACCGAACATTCTACGCTCTTGGGATTTTCTCAAAGGTAATGTGCACAAATTACTCCTTTAGAGTTTCCACTAACTTTTATAAGGTATGAACTTGTCATCCTTAAACATTATAGTCATCATTAACCTTTTTATGATTAACTATGAATCACCTACAACCTTGACATGATAAACATACCACTTAATGGATAGCTTCATTCCTAAAATAAGTTCCTCATATTCTACGTAATGTTGTTTGTGCAAGGGAAGCCTAGGTGAAAAGCCTATGGTATAGGATCACTACAAGGAGTAATAAGGACCACTCCGCACCGAACAATGAAACATAAATGATCCATCAAATATATCTTACATACGATAGATTATTCAATGTAGAGAAAAGAAGCATTTAGCAGATCTAGATTCAAAGGTTTCGTGCTTTGCAAAGATGCTTCCGCTAGCTGGTCTACAAGTACTTGTGCTTTAACTAATCTTTGATGGATAAATTCTATGTGAAACTCACTGAGTAGAATGATCCAATTAGCCACTCTACTTGTGAGGGAAGTTTATACAATAAATACTTGAGTGGGTCAACCTTGGATATCAGTTTGGTCTTAGTATTCAACTTGGTAATGGAAAAGTTTTTGAAAAGTAAAAACAACGGCCAAGCAAGCCTTTTTAATCAAAGGATAATTGAGCTCATAGCCGATGAGGGTGTGACTCGGGTAGTACACCACTTTCTCTTTATGACCAAGGTCATATTGGGAAAGAAATGCACCAATAGCAAATTACGTAGAATAAATATAAAGCAGGAGTGGTTCTCTCAGGAGTGGGAGGCATGAGGACGGTGGATTAGCCAAATATTATTTAAGCAAAGAAAAGGCTTGCTATTTATCAGGTCCCAAGATGAAAGTGATGTTCTTTTTAAGAAAGTGGTTAAATTAGTGACATTTATCTGCAAGCTAGGAGATGAAGTGGTGAATGGGTTGAATTTTCTCTAGTAAGTGCTTTGATTGCTTAATATTCGTAGGTGGAGGCATTTCAATAATAGCAAACACTTTAGCAGGATCTACCTCAATACCTCATCTTGACACAATGAAGCCCAATAGTTTCCCTAATATCACACCAAAGACACACTTCTTTGGATTCATCCTGACTTTGTATTCACACAAGCATTCAAAGATACGCCGCAAAATGACAGGATGATCCTCTCTTGTTTTAGACTTTCCTAAGATGTCACCCATGTAGTTCTCCATGATATCATGAATAATATCATGCAAAATTATTGTCATTGCCTGCATTGATAGGTAGGTCTTGCATTTTTTAGGCAAAATGCCATTACCTGATAGGAAAAGGTTCCCCAAGGAGTCGTAAAAGTTGCTTTGTGTTGGTCTTATTCAACTATCTTGATTTGATTACATCCCAAAAAGCCATCTATAAGTAATAACATCTCATACCCTACTATAGATTCAATAATAATGTCAATGTTGGGTAGTGGAAAATCATCTTTGGGGTAAACTTTATTGATGTCCCTAAAATCCATGTAGATTCAGATACCGATAGGTTTTTTTTGGATATGAACAATGTTTGATATCCATTAAGAATAATTAATTGGCACGATGAATCCTACTATAAGAAATCTTCGAACTCATCTTTAACCAAAAGGGCCACTCTTGGGTGCATCTTTGAGCTTCGTTTGATAGGCTTAGCATGCACGCAGGTTTTGCATGACCAAAGTCATATCTAAGCCAAACATGCCTTTGTAAGACCATGTGAACTCATCTATGAACTCACAGAGCATAGTGAATGATTTTGTTCTCTAGCCGAGAGTGATTCTCACAATTTTACTATCTTTGGATCCTCTTCTATACCAATATTGACATTAATGGTTTCTTCGACTAGCAATTTTGATAAGTCCTCCATATGCGTAGGATTAGGAGGTAGGTTCAGATATTCATCCAAGGATGTCTCCACGAGGTTTTCATCCTTTGTGTGGTCACTTTGTTTTTCCTATGATTTTCTTATTTGTTTGTCAGCTAGTACCTCAAAGAGGTTTTCACTGTGTGACTTGGATTTTGATTTTCCGAGGCTTTTCTTGAGAACTTTTGCCCTCGCTTTTAATAAGTTATTCTAACCATAAAGTTCAGCCTCCTCGCCAAAGTAGGCATAGGTATCTAAGTCGATAAAGAAACATTTCTAATGATATCCAATGGGAATTATATCCCTCATGCCCATGAATTCTGTGATAGCTTCATCATTCTCGAATAAATCTAGTGGCATGTGACATTTTTGGTCCCATTCAATAAGGGAAGGGTATACATGGTCAAGGGTTGGATCCATGGGGGTTATGGTTAGGACATCGTTGTTCATGAAAAGGTTTGTGGAGGCCAGATCCTCATATTGGCTACAATGAGAATCCATATCACTTTCTATATAGTCGAGCTATCTTCATGCTCGAACAAGTAGCATCTTGACCATTGGGGTGTGCTCCATAAGGTAGAATCCCAATGTCGTATCTTTCCATTTTTAAATGTGGAAGAGGGACTTGTTCTCTTTGTCCTTTTTTGTTCCTCCCACATCCTAGGCCTTTGTAGCCCATGGAGTACAACATTTTACTAGGATTTTCATATTCCATGGTTCAATAACTGGATGGATGAGTATCATCATGAACCCAAGTTGTAGGTGGATCAATCAATTTTTCCTTAGCTAACAAGCCTCCAAGTAGGAATGACCCAATAGTGTGTTCCTCTCTAGGTCTTCTAAAGCAATAGTTAGGTCGACCTCTAGTCTTGGGTGACAATGAGAGGTCTGAAACCAAGAACACTTGTTGTACATTATACTCCCCGTAGCCATATTCAAGGATTTTCATCTCCGATGAATCAAATGGAGATGTTTTAGTAGATGCACCATGAGCGCAAGAACTAAGAGAATATGAATCCTCCTGAGATTCCATGGCCTTAGACTGGAGAGGGACAGTAATATCTATAGAGGGACATGCATATGCACTCTTTCGTGCAAAACTATTGAGAGCTCGATAATGAGAAAAGGGCTTTGAATCTCCTTGTATTATAACCATATGTCCCTCATGCTTCAACTTAATGTATTGATGAAATGTTGATGACACGACCTGCATGGCATGAATCCATGGTCGGCCTAGAAGCATGTTATATGGAAGTTTAATTCTAGGACATGAAACTTTATCGATGGCAAGTGGGACCCACCTCCATGGGTAGCGTGATGGTGCTGCTGACTCCCTCTCTGCATTGTCATATGCAGTGATAGTGATAATATGGGACTCAAGATCTTGCTCCATATGTCCTAACTATTTGACCAACTTGAGCATGAAAATGTTCAACCCAGATCGTTATCCACAAGCACCCATTTGATCCTCCTATGGGTGACAACTACCTCAATGTATAAGGGAAGATTATGTGTTGGATTATCAGTAGGGATCTCCCTATGGTTGAAAGAAAGATGTTTGTTTGGTACAATGTTTTCCACCGTTTCTTGGAGGTGTGCATGATTGAATTCTAAAGGCACTCCCGACCCCTTAAGAGTTTGGTACAAAATGTATTTATGCACATTGGATATCTTGAGAAGATCTAAGATCAAAATCTTAGCAGAAGTCTTTTCAAGTTTTCTATAAGGTTATATTGACCAGTTTGTGGGGTTGACGGAGAAGGTTCTAGAATCATGAGGCTGGCTTTCCTTGTTACTGTAGCATAGTCCTTTCCCTTTATCTAGATGGTATTGACACAGTCAGTGGGAGAGTGAATACATCCAATAAGTGAATCATAATGATTGTTGTCTCTTTTTGTGTACAATTAATTCACAACTTTATAAGTTTGGGATGACTCTCCATGATTCGGCTTTGAATTTTCTGACTTATCATGCTTGGGGAATGGTTCTTTATATATCCTTCTTTTTTCGTTAGGTGTTTACATTTTGCCAAGGTTATCCACCTCTATCTCACCATTGTCAATGAGATCCTGAATATAATGATGAAGCCATAGACATTTGTTTGTCTTATGACCTTTGATGCAATGCATTTCAAAATATTCATGCTCCTTGTACCATGAAGGTTTTGGAGCATTAGCGCCAAATGGTTGCATTGTAGGATAGGTCATCATGTGGGCCGCATCCAATTTTTTTATAATAACTTAAAAAGGTTCACCGAGAGAGGTGAACATTCTTCATTTTAGTGGTGGTTGAATTGGGCCCTTGGTCATTTTAAAAGGTTGACGGTTTGGACCATTTGAACACGTTTAGAAATCGTCTCCAACTAAATTTTTGTTTTTGTTAAAGATTTCGATTCTCCACCACATTTTTTGTCCCTAGATTTGGTTTTGTTAAAGATCTTCACCTTTTCCATGGGTTTTGACATTTTGGTTGTCCCTAGATTGGATTTTAAGGGTGCCTTTGGCAATGAAATACCTAAACTTTTCTATTTGAATCCCTTTCTAGATAACCTCCTCAAAAGTAAAAACACAATGCATTTGGAGGTGGAAAGCTATATGAACACAGAGAGTGTTGAGATTGGGAATGAAAATACTAATCAAAGTGCCAAGAGGAAAAGTTTCATTATAGTTTTTGGGGGAAAGCATTATAATTTATAGGAAGAATGAGAGAGGGAAGAAAGAGGAATCCAAGCGTTAATCTGAGCGTGAAAAGTTATGGCCCCTCTCAACCGTTAGAGGAAGCTAATGAAAGTCTCATTTGGGAATTTTTTGGCACCACATAAGTCTATCATGGTGACATTACTCTATATGTTATACGCCCTTTCCATGCGCCAAGGTTACATGTCGAATTTCTTCAGAAGTGATGTGCCCATGAACCTTTCGCCAATTTTGGCTAGGTGAAAATTGATCCTCGTGGTAAGCATGTCGACAAACCACTATAAGGCTTGATGTTCGAGACTCTTGGGCACAAAAAGTCTCGATGAGGTGTTTTCAATATAAGACACCTCTTGACATGCCATGTAGAAATATTTAACATGATCCCATGGATCTCCTTTCCCTTTATATTTGTCGAACTTTGACATATATCAAATTTATTTGGAAAGGGGTTGAAGGGTCATTGTCTTGCAATCCATTAAGGATAGGGCATAATTCTTCGTATTTATATTTCCTAATGCTGAGAGCAAAAAAACCTATTTTTCTCTCTTGTAAGCTAGAGGAATTGAAATCTAGGTCACTTTCATAAACTACACTTATTAAGATGTGAGAAATTGTTCTTTAGTGGGAGAAGTGGGGATGTATACTCGCCCGATTTTTATGATAACTAGGTCCCCTTCTGGAAGGTCTTTTCTCTTCTTCTCAAACCATCTTGGTTTTCTGATGGATTTCATTGATCTTAACCTTAGGCCTCAACTTTTGAACGTTCTTGTTTTGTATTCGTTAGTCCATAACATTCGATTTTAGCTTGGTATGCCATGTCCTTTGGTTTTCATCCAGTCAGTCCTTCCGATGATTCTTAGCAAATTTTCGTGGAGTTGTCCATTACCTTGTAATAGGTGCTCAAATAGATGCCATTCTCGTAATTTTCTTTACATGGGAAGTAAGCAAAGTTATTTTTCAGCTTAGGTTACCGATTCTTTTTTGTTGGATTGTGGCTTCTTCTTCTAAAGGTTCCTCCTCTTCGTATTGTGGTGTTTCTTCACTACCCATCTCATGTAGAATCTATCTTGTTCCTTTGTGGCACTTGGTGAAATATTTGATAAAAGGTATTCTATGACCCCCTATAAATTTATCATTCCCTACGTAAGAGGTGGAAGTATGTATGCCTGTTAAAATAATTCCATATTGATAAGGGGAAACTCTTCCTTAGTAGCATCATTTGTAGGTAGTATTGTTTCATTCTTTATGGGAAATTTGGACCCTAATTCTATGACCTGTGCTAACACTCTATCTTTTTTTTTAGAAAAACTCATCTAGTAAAGTGGGATCAAAATCAAATTCTACGTGTGGTGATTCTAATTCATTTCCACTATGATCAACCATCTCTTCTATTTTTTTTTTTTAGAAAACAATTTTCCTAAATCATGCCCAATGAATGGGTTTAACCCTTTTCTATTAGAGGTTTCCAAAGCTTGTGCTTGTTATTCCTTGTATGTATATTTCTTTAATCCTAGACGTGTTCTAGGAGCCATGTTTTCATGACAGTTTCACTAGGGTAAGTAGTAAAATGTGTATAAAGCTTAGTGACCACCCCTAAGTGAAATGCAAGATGTATTTGTTAAGAGTATGAATAATTCAACAATGTGAGAATAGTAATGTGATAGAGTGATAAATCACTAGTGACAAAAATGTTTGGTATCGAAACTTGTTTAAATGAAGTACCTCCTAGACTACGTTTCAAAAAGTAGTTTAACGTCGCAATATGATTAACAAGATGTTTTCACTTATGCCAAGTTCAAGGGAATGAACAAAACGTAAGTAAATACAAGAAGTCAATGTGACCTCCCAATCAAGATATATGATGAGTGAGCTCAAACTTGATTAAGACCTATATCTCAAAAAGTGCCAATTACAATTCGCGAATGACACAACAATATCACCAAGATATGTTAACCCACTTTGTGAGAAATTGAAGTATTGATATCAAGGTGTTATTGATATAACACACACAAATGGTAACACCTAACACTCTTCGAAATGGAGGTAATAATAGAATCGAACTAAAAAAATATCAAAGTATAACTAGGAATAGTTAAAAATGTGTGTAGCGTAACCTTACAATATAGATATTTATGTCGAGTTTATAAGAAACAAGACGTAAATATCAAAATTGTAGTGATATGATATAGATAAGATAACTCTTATAAGGAATTCCATAGTGATGAACCATGCCTAACTACAATGATGATCTTGACATGGGTATCAAGATCACAATGGCTACCAATGACGTGAATACACCTCCGCACACTTTAGATGTTTAACTTACCTAGCCACAAACATGGATGGGCGTAAACGGACATAAAAGTGACAGAAACAATCGATTGGTAACACAAAGGTAGTCACCCTTCTTTTGATCAACAAAGTGTCAAAATAATGTGAAGGAAGAAAATCAAAAAAAGGATGAAAAATGTTGGCTTCACTTTGGCAGAGTTTCACCTCGCCCTAAGGCAAGTAAAAACTAGGCGAAAGTAACGCGTCACACATTTCACAATACAAAATATGGTTCACAACTCAACATTGTTTTAGAATGGTCAAAGTGGGCTCCTAGCGAAAGTATATTTTCGTAGGTGGTTCTCTGTCTAGGTGCTAAAAATATTATCCGTGAGTGGGATGATTTACCCAAATAGTCTCGACTATCTTGGGAGTATCTCGAATTTACCCCCTTCAAGCATAGTGGGCATCAAATTCATCCAAATGTGTACTTAAAAGGGTCACGTAGGGACAACTTGTAACTCTATCTCACAAAGGATTTACTAGTCGGATAGGTAGTGTGGAGCACTTCCCATTTCATCCACAAGGTTCCCTGTTACGCGGACTACATTGGGGTTCCTAGAACCACAACCCATTGTTGTAGCTTAAGGAGTTATGCCAAAGGGGTTATGTTCTAGTTGAGTGGAGAGGGAGGTACCCTTTTCCGATTCCTATAATATAGTGTTTTTAATATGTTGTTTGTTTTATCTTTTTTAATTAGATGTGGTTTGCTCAAACACCATTTGGCAACCTATATAACAACTATATTAGTAGTTTTTTGACTTTTGTTTTGATTCCTCCGTTCTTTGACAAGCAATGGTATTTTGGTCTGTATGATGATTTTTAGTAGTTTTCAATCAAAATAGAAGGCATCATTTTCGATTCTCTAGATCATCAAGGAAAAAAGAAGAGCATACGTGATGTCTTAAAAATCCAAAAATATATCAAATGGAAAAACACTTTAATTCAACTATGCCAAATTAACAAATTCAAACTCAAATACTCCTAACAACCTTAAAGCATCAAAATGGAATTAAGAATAATTTTTGATTCCTAGGATCACCCCAAGGGACGCAAGGGGAGAGCATACGTGATCTTAATCCTATAAGTAAACAATGCAAAATATTACCTAATCAAATACCAACATGTAAAAACAATATGCAAAGACAAATATATGATTAGATAAACATGTAAGCATGTAAGCACCTCAACACCCTAATTTTTTTAAAAAAATGCAAAAGGACACTTGTGCCCCTTTTTAGTGCATGCGTGTGGGTTAGGTTGTATATGCCACTTAAGGTTGTTTTGGCTCAGAGTGCACATGCGCCACTTGAGAGGTGTGTGCACCACGAAAATAGTGTATGCACTACTTTGTGAATTTTTTTGACTTATCAAGCACGTGTGCACACCTAAGAGGTGTGTGTGCCACAAAAACAATGTATGCTCCACCTTAAGAAAAATAGACAGAATAAGCGTGTGTTTGGAAAAAAGTGTATGTGCCACTAAATCAACATGTGTGCCCTAGATAGGGTGTGTGCGTCAATCTTTAGGTTTCAAAATGTAGTGAAGGTATAGTATGAAATGATGTCTATGCCTAGGTTAGCATACCTATGCGCTGGATAGGGTGTGTGCCTCGAGGGGTTAGTGCGTAGGTGCCGGGGGTCAAAAATAGAGTAATAGGTTTTAGCAGTGTGCTTGCGCCACAAGAGAGATGTGTGTGCCATGAAAACCGCACCTACGCCACAAAACCCATGCCTATGCCCATAAAAACATTCTGTGCTAGACTTGTAACCAAAATATGGCAACAAACACAAGAAAACTCACAATAACTCAAATTTTTACAAGTTAGTTTAAGAATGAAATAACCCATTAAAATTATGGCTAAAAAAATGAGGTTACACATATCAAGTGAGTAAAATTTTCAAGAAAATGAACATTAATTACTACATGTGTATATCAAAAGTTAGCCAAAACAATGAAACTTAAACTAAAATGCCATGGGACTAAGTGTCCCACCAAGCATGCCAAATGTGTACACATATTTCTACAATTTAGCTAAATTTAAAGCAAGAAACTACCACCTAGAAATAGCTTCCCTAACCTAGCTAAAATGAGAAATGTGGACCTTCATGATGAATAAATAAGAAATTCCTACCCTCAACATTATAACTTTGAAATAATCAAAACACAATGTAAATTAATGAACTCTATTCTCCTTAATTGCCTAATTTAACATTAAAATGAACCTAAGTAGTTCAATAGCAATCAAATTATATTTGATTCCTTTGATCCTTCAATGGATGCTGGTCCGAGGCTTAGCTCTTCAAGTGGATGGAGGTCTCAAGAATGACAAAAGGCTATTAGTATGAATCTATGTGCTTTCTTTTATCTCTTGAGATATTTAGGTGTACTTGTAGAAGTAGATGGAGGGTTGTTTATATAACCCAAAGGATAAAGGATTCAACACATCCTCATAAATGTGGGACTAATGGAGATGTAGAGTTAATTATGGATAAGGTTGGTTTAGATGGGGTTGAGTTAACTTTAGGATGGTTTAGTTTGTCCTTAAGTGGATCATGTTGATAAAGGGGGTGTATTAATTAATAAAGATGATTAATTAATACATATGTAATCTTTTATAAGCTTTTAGATGGGTTTTAGTATGATTTGGAAAATTAGGAGGGAATTAAACCAATTAAATAGTGATTTATTGATTTAATAAGAAAGGAGGCTAATTAATTAATAATAATTAATTAGACTAGATAGAAGGTGTTACTTAATGAAGGGTCATTAATTATGGTATGTGTTGGATAGGTGACTTAATTAATTAGCCTAATGTAATCAATTAACGACAATGGAAGAGAAGATGAGAGCTTATTGGAAATATGTAGACAATTTGTGGGAAAGGAGATAATTAGCACAATTTAAGTATTTAAATTGCTCGGGCATAATTATAGGTGTCTACAGTGAAGTTTACTAATGGCAGTTCATTAATAATCCCAGTCTACCATGACATTCCTAATGCTGCCATGAAAAGTTTTCCATCATTCATGGGTGAAAATAAGGTTACACTTGCTGAACATATCAAAGATGTCACAACCATATGTGTAGTCCATAATATCACTCATGAGGATGTAGCTTTAAGACTTTTAGCTGCATCTTTTAAAGGGCAAGCCTTCCAATGGTATAGAAACCTAGAAATTGGAAGCATAAGAACTTGAGATAACCTAGGTGAAAAATTGTTGAAACAGTTCAGGATAATTTAGATCATTTGTCTCTCATTGAATAATTGTCCACTATTAAAAGAGTTCCTAATGAGTTTATGTCTAGTTTCAATATCCATTTTTCTAGAATATGGGAAAGAATTCTAGCAAGTGTCAAGCCTCAAGTTGATCATGTTTTCCTTTATTATCTTAGGGCATTAAACAATGATATCTCAACTATGATTCAGTCAATGGGGGGAGAGACACTCCTAGTAGCCTACGATATCACTATCCGAGCTGAAAATAGTCTTATTCAAGTTGGAAAATTGGCACCAAGGCCTTCAATGCCATTTTTGGCAGATCTAGTACTTGTTCCTTATCTTATTACAATCATAGAACCTATTGTTGTAGCTCCATCATATGATGTATTTAAAGCTTTGTAGACTATGGGAAATAAATTGACTTGATTGAAAACAAGATTACATTAACCGAGGAGACCCTATCAGGATTCGTATCAATAAAATCATCAGAATCACCAGAATAGGTAGCCCTATCAACAAAATCAAAATTATAGGCATCCTTACCAGCAAAGGCAATTTGACCCGAAGGCTCCTAGTTCATCTAACACTTTAGTCCTAGTTAATATAGCTATAGAAGAGTGGTGTTAACCTTGTAATAAACCTCATTTAGTTGTAACTTGCCCAAATGCTTTTCTGAATCTGAATCTTGATGTACAACCTCAATCTAAAAAATTGTTCATGCCTCAAATGGAGGGTGGGAAGCAAGAAATTCATGTTCAGAAAGCACCTGAACATGATTTAGTCCGTTTCAATGAGGAGGATTTCATTGCAGTCACTACTAGGGCTCAAGGAAAAGCTATTGAAAGTCAAAAACAAAAAAATAGGCCTATCCTACGCCTACTATCACTGATAAGACAACATCTACACACCCAAAGTCAACCAACACTCTTATTGTTCCTTGAAAAAAACAAGTGTTTGAGTTGATAAAGGCCATCAAAAACAACTACAACTAGATCCAAGAAGACTGTTTATACCTCAGATATCTAAGGCAGTTGAAGAAGAATTAATTTTTCTAAGGCCTACTCTAAGATAGTTGAATCGATCTCTAAAACAATTGCTTCTTTTAACATTGTTGATGTAATGAAAAAGCATAATGTTAACATCTCAATGTGGGACACTCTAAGTATTCCTGGACAACAAGATTTACTTTTTCATGAACTAGCTAAGCTACAAATTTCTTCAAATATAGTAGAAAAGGAATTTAAGAAGACAACATGGTCCTTGGAACATTTGAACAAGACCACATTAAAGAAGTTAAGTGGATGGTTCAGAAAGTTTTGAATGCTCATGACATCAAGAAACCACCACCATTTTATTTATCACTTATTATTGGGGAACATCTAGTTCATAATTTCATGGTGGACATTGGTGCAAGTAGCAAGATTATGCCAAAAGCAATTGCAGAAAAATTGGGTTTGCAGTATGAGCCTACATAGAAAGTAGTGTCTTATAGCTTGATGGAACTGCAACTAAAACAGTTGGTATAATCAAAAATTTAGAAGTGACTTTACATGCTTTCCCAAATGTCTCTATTATACAAGATGTTACTGTTATGGATTTACCTCCATACTTTGCCTTATGCTTATCTAGAGACTTCACGGCAAAAATAGGAGGTTATCTCTCTTCATATTGGTCCTTCTTAGTTTTCACTACTCTTGTTATGGTACCAAAGTTACTATCAATTCAGAACTATTGGCCATATTTCACATTTATCCTCACTCTCCAAATGTGGTGGCTAATTATTCAACCCTAGATCAGTCTGATTTTGATGAGGTAGCTCAGGTTTCAACATTAGATGGTGTTTCTAACATGTTTATGGATGAAAATACAGTGGAAGAACATGCTCATGATCCTTTTAAGGAATTTGAAGAACACCTATTTTATGTGTATTGTATGCATGAAGAAAATACACCACTTCCCTTACTATCCAAAATAGAAGATTCAACAGAAGGGATTTGGAAGCTTCATTTTGATGGAGCTAAGAAAAAGAAAGGATAGGAAGTAGGTTTGATGTTCACTTCCCCAACGAACAAAAGGTATTTCTCAGCGTTGAATCTCTAATTTTCATTTACTTGTAATATAGTTGAATATGAAGCATTAATTCATGGCTTACTTTGGGCCAGAAATAGAGGTATCAACATGCTACATATTTTTTTGACTCTGAGTTGGTTATCAATCAAGTAATAAATTTCAATGTTTGTAAGAATCCATTAATGAAGTCTTACAGACATAGATTTTTATACTTAATGGAATATTTTGATGTTATTAACATTCAGTATATTCCTAGAGCTGAAAACAAGCATGTAGACAAACTTGCAACAGTTGGGGATAGTTTTGAAGTGCTGGAACAGATTGAAAATATCAAAATCTAGCCTCATATAAAGATAATTGTTAGGCCCTCAATACCTCATAATGATTCAACTTGGCAAGTTTTTGAAAATGATGATCAAATCTATAGGTTTTTACAACAAGAAGCTAAATTTTCTGCAGTAAATCAAGATAAATTACAACATTTATATGGTGACCAGATTGTTCAACTAAAGACAAATAAATTGTCTCGAGGTCTTATCACATTGGAAGACATCTTCAGTACTGACGATCAGTTAAGAAAAGTCAAGACTAAAATGTCAACCCATGCTGATAATTACGAAGAGATCTCGATTGATGAAGGAAAAAGCTATTTCTTGGAAAGGTATGTTCCTTAACTGAAAAGTAGTCATTTATTAATCTTTGCAAGGAGTTTAAGGATTTTTATTCTTGGAAATACCAAGACCTAAAAAGATTTGATCCTAGTTTAGCACAACATACAATTGAGTTGCATCCAAATTCTAAACTTGTTAGATAGAAACAGAGGCCTATAAATCCCAAAATAGAGACCTCTAATGAGGAAAGAATTATCTAAGTTGATTGAATTAGGTATTATCTTTCAAGTTAAGCATTCAAGTTGGGTATCCAATCTTGTTCCTGTTAGGAAAAAGAATGGTGAAATCAAACTATGTGTAGATTTTAGAGATCTTAATAAGGCTTCATTAAAAAATCATTACCCACTCCCAAATATGGATCAGATTTTGGGAAAAGTCTCAGGTTTAGATAGACTATCTCTTTGAGATGGTTACATCGGATATAATCAGATTTTAGTATAGGAAGAAGATAGATATAAACAGGACCTTTACCACTGAGTGGGGTACTTATGCTTACAAAAAGATGCCTTTTGGTCTTTCAAATGATGGTGCAACATTTCAACGTGCAATGGACATGGATTTTCATATCTTATTAAATAAATGCATCCTTCATTTTTTAGATGATGTTACTATATTTTCAAAAGATTTTGAAGAACATCTAACGCATTTAAGATAGACATTTTAGTTATGCGTAGGTAATTTGGAATATCTTTGAATCCATTGAAGTCTATCTTTTCGTACATCAAGGAAAACTACTTGGCCATATTGTTTCTAAGAAGAGTTTAGCAATTGATCCTTTCAGGATCAAAGTTATATCATAGTTATCATTTCCCCAGCATAAGAAGGTATTATAGAGTTTCCTTAGAAAAATCAACTTTGTTAGAAGATTTGTTCCAGATTTTGCAGAATTGGTTAAACCACTCACAACTATGCTAAAGAAAGAGAAAAATTTCTCTTGGACTAGTGAAGGGAGAGAAGGATTTGAATCAATCAAAGCAGCTATCTCTCAAGCTCCTACTCTTATAAATCCAAATTTCAAAAAATTTTTTACAATGTATGCACTTGCAGGAGCTGAAACAATCTCAGCTATTCTAACTCAAGTTAATAATGAAAATATCGAGTAGCCTATTGCTTTCTTTGGACAGAGTTTGTATGATTATGAAACAAGGTACACATTTCTTGAAAAATAGGTACTTTTAATAGTTAGAGGAATAAAAATTTCAAGTATATGCTTTTGAACAATAAAATCCATGTTCTTGTTTCTCATCCAAGTGTGAAAGCATTCTTACTAAATAAGGAATTGAATGAGAAAAGAGCAAACTGGATAACAAAGGTCATGGAGTATGATGTTGATATTTAGGTTGCTAAGATGGTTTAAGGGAAAGGTTTATGTGAGCATCTAATTGTTGATATGGAAAAACAACAAGTTATAGAACTAGATGATTCAAAATAGCATGCTGAAATTGCATATCAGTAATATAGAAATCATGGTTCAACAAGAAAATCAAAAACCTGAGCTCACTCATGAGATTTATGAAACAAAATGGATGATTGATTTAGTTAATTATCTATATGCATGGCACCTATCAGAAGGTATGGACAAGAATAAATGAAGGTATTTCAGATTACAAGTTGTACCTTATATCTTCATTGATAATGTGTTGTTCAAAAGAGATATAAATGGAATCTTGCTGCGGTGTGTTGACTATGATAAAATTTAGAAAATATGGTCAAAATTCCATGAAGGACATGTAAGAGGTCACTTCTCAACATGTACCACAACCTTAAAAATTATGAAAGTTGGTTACTATTGGCCTAGCATATTAAAGGACTATTTCGATTGGATAAGGAAGTGTAAAAAGTGTGCTTTCTTTGTTGGAAAAGAATGTTTAGCTTCACTGCCTCTACAACCTATTTCAGTTGATCAACCTTTTATGCAGTGGGGTCTTGACTTTATTGGCATGATAAACCCACCTTCTTCACAAGGACATAAGTGGATCTTAACTACTACAGATTATTTTACATGAAGGATTGAAGCAATATCCTTGAAGGATGCTAATGAAACTTTGATACTATCCTTTTACGAAGGTATAGTTTACAGATTCGGTGTCCCAACAACTATCATATCAGATAATGCTCTAGAATTTATTGGCAAAGATAACATATTGGGTTGTCAACCATGGAATATATCTAAGTTCTTCATCTAATTATTACCCACAAGGTAATGGCTTAGCTAAAAGTACTAACAAGAATTTGTTAAGGATTATCAGAAGAACACTCAAAGATAATCAAAGAGCTTGGCATCTGATGTTGAATTCAACACTTTGGGCTGACAAAATGACTCCTAAAAGATCAGTTGGAAATTCACCATACAAACTTGTGTATGGAAAAGAAGCAAGAATGTCTATTTCAGTTGAGTTACCTGCATTAGATTTGCTGCATCAAATGGAGCTTCTTGAGAATGAACCATTGTAGGTTTGTTATGTAGAGTTAATGGAATTACAAGAGCTAAGAGATCAAGCTCATTTGAATATGGAAAAGAATCAGAAACAAATAAAGAATACTTTTGATAAGAAAGCAAAATTTAGAGTCTTCAATGAAGGAGATATTTTGTTAAAGTGGGATGTTGATCGTATAAAAATCTAGGAAGACACATGAAGTTTGATACAATCTGGAGTGGCCCTTACATGATTTCAACTTGTAAAGAACATAATGCTTTTCAGCTTTTGAAGTTGAATGGAGAGGAACTTCCCATTCCTGTGAATGGTATGTTTATCAAACATTGTTATTGAATATCTT
This sequence comes from Taxus wallichiana var. yunnanensis, assembly GCA_018340775.1. Taxonomy (NCBI): domain Eukaryota; kingdom Viridiplantae; phylum Streptophyta; class Pinopsida; order Cupressales; family Taxaceae; genus Taxus; species Taxus wallichiana. Next base: position 847,598,562 of record CM031243.1, on the reverse strand, counting down.
ACAGTGATTGTTAGAGTAGGATTTCCCTTCAATAAGTGCAGTCCCTACACATTGCATCATTTTTTAATTCAATAAGTGCATCCATGCATGTGATCTGGTTTACCAGATCCTTTCCCAATTTTGTTCCCATTTTGGAAGTTTGGACCTTTTAGAAAAATAGAAATTTTGGGTACATGATTGGACTCTATGCCCAAGGAAGAGAGCAAGGAACTAGTCTATAAGCTAGGAGGAAGCAATGTTTCCTTTAGGATCACGGGATACTAAAATAATTTGTTGACATTTTTTGCACTCTGTGCGGAAAAGGTCAACTCAAAAATTTTATGTTACTAGGAAGAATACTATGGCCATATAAAGCCCTTGGTGAATTCAAACTCAATGGTTGGTTGGTTTATAGGTTTTTGGGGTATGTTTTGATCGGACATCTAAGAGGGGAATACAAATTTTTTTACCTTGATAATACATCTAGATTACACGAAAATAATTTAGACAAGATTAGAATTTCATGCATTAGATCAGGCAGTTGAAAGTGTTGCCTCAGTATGGAATTGTGAAAAGGCAATAATTTGCTTATACCACCTCTCCAATATATCATCTTCATTTGGGTGAGAAGATAGAGATAATTTTGTAATCAAAGATATGCTTAGGAAGACTACTATAAAACCTTGGTGAAGGCAAGGAAAGATGGCATATGTTCAATAATCTTAGGGTTTTACATTGTGAATAGTAGATTTGGTTTCTAGATTGAATGTTTTTAGATTCGATATTTGGGAAGCATGGAAGGGTGCAGTGTTATAAGCTATTGCATTCTCAATAAGTGACAATAAGTTACACTTAATTATTTACTTATTTCTATGATTAAGTGAATTATTTAAGTGTTTTGAGTTGTATAAGTTCATTCATTATTTATATAAATGAAGGAAAGTACAGAAAGGAATGATAATACATATGATTACATGAAAATATATTCATTTATTCATGAGAAATAATTGTACATTTTCTCACACAAGCCATGAGAAATAACTGAAAAGAATAACAATGCATATATATTTATGAAGCTGAAAATGTAAAGAGGTAAAAGAAACCCATCATTGCATCAAGGAGTTTTCTTTCTATATTGTTATTCTAGTTGTCCACAACAACCACATCATGGTATATACGAAAAGGAGAAGCAAATGATCATCAATACTAAGCTCAGGGTTAATTTTAACTCTTTATACTTCCAACTTCAAAAATTCATGCATTCAAAAGTGTAATTATTAGGTGAAGCAGAAGAATCAGATTCAAGAATCTAAAGTTAACTGAAAATAAGACAAGATTACGGTGCTTGTGTGTCCCCCATGATGATAAATTGAAACAAAGTGAAAAGGAATTATGGGAAAATTATGCTAGGGCTTTAGCCATGTAAAATCAACATTTCAAATTTTCCAGCATGTTAGGAAATACTACTATCCAAGAAATAAAGCATCTAAATGAAAGAAACAAGATTATGGTGTTTCAACAAGGCATCTGAATCATGGTACCACATAAATAAAGAGCTATCATTTCCTCTAAGATTTTTCTTTCTATATTTTTGTTCCTAGCTGTCCACAACACTCACATCATTGTACCGAAAAGGGAGAAGCAAATGATCATCAATACCGATCTCAAAGTTAATTTTAACTCTTTCATACTTACTTCAGAACTTTTTATTGATTATTTTTTAAACAAAGTGAAAAGGAATTATGGAAAATTAAGTAGAAGGCCACTTGCAAGCTACAAAATATCAGAGAATATACTTCGGTCACAACTGAAAAATCTAGTTCAATTTTCAAGATTACAAAGTGAAAAGGAATTATGGGAATCAACTTTAGAGTCAAAAATACAAATGCAAGCTAGGCATCTCAATGAGGTGAAGATCAAGTACAATTGAATCATACATTTGCTTAGAAATAAAAACACAAGGTGTACATAAGGTGTAGTTATAAAGAAGCTACACCAAGAATAATGAATAAAGAAGTTGACCTTTCAGGTCATCCATCAATAAATGATTCATCAAAGAGAAGGAAGATCAAGGTTTTCCAAAATCTTGGAAGTTACAAGTATCAAGGTTCAAGAGGACATTACAAATCATGCTACAACTATCATCTTTAGAATTACACAATGTAATGAAACATTCAAGTATCAGGGTTTCAGGAAAATATATTGATTTTTTTAATTATGTTTCAATCAGAATAGAAATCTTCCCATCAAACCATGACAATGAAAAAGTCATCCACAGATCTAAAGCAAAGGAGAAACACATACGAATGGATTTTCATTCTATAGACCCTCTACATTCCGAGTTTTATACTTGAAATCAAGAGAAAATGTATACCCAAAGAATAGATTCAAAATGTAGAAGATACATTAGGTCAAGTTGAAGCATATCTAAAAATAGAGCACAAATATACAAGTATTTGAAAGTCGAGAGAAAGAACTCACCGACTAAAATGGATCTATCAAAGCTGATCAAACCCTCAAGAGATCATCATTTTCATAGCAAAAGAAGGACCCAGAATGGTTTCAGCTCAAAAATCCCCAAAAGGACCACAAGATCACAGAATATGTGAAGAATGAGCAAAATATTAGTGTTTTGAAGTCAAGATGATAAAAATGATGCAGTTAAAAAGCTCAGAGATCAGAAAGCTTACCATTCCTTCATGTAAATTGTGATGCTCATCACAAAGAGACCAAGTAATGAAGATTCAATTTTTGAATGATTGCGGCCAAGAAGAACACAAAGTTCCATTCAGAGAACCCTTTGCATAAATTCACAGATATTTTATTTTCCACGAGAAGAATGAGCTCACAAAACAATCATCAATGATGGCAGCATCCAACCACCTCCTAGAAAAATTAGACAGAGGAATAGCTACAAAATATAGGTATAACCAAAGCTCGAGAAACACTAATAATGGCGTCAGAAAAATATTGCCAGGGCTTCCCACAAAACCAGATGCAAAGTGGAGAAAATGTATAGTGTTCGAGTTTCTTTAACCCACCTACCTCAACCGTGGCTTAACCTAACTCAGCCACAGTCCAATATCAATGATCAGAAAATGACAAGTACAAAGATCAAAGGCCAAAGATCAAGCTCCGTGATCAAAGCAAACCACTTGGGTAATATGCCACCGACAATATTCAATGCATACGAAAACCATAACCGTAGGTCATGAATCGACGACATCAAATATAGAGGTATAGAGATATCAAGGGCCTAGGTTTCATCATCAATATCAAAGCTAAACTCAAGATAGGTTGAATTGCCACCGACACCATGATTGAGGGGTGAGTCATCATGGAGAAGGGGTCAGCCCACGTCACCAATCGAATAAAATCATTAGAATGAATTCCAAGGTCCAACTATAGTCCAAGCTCCAAATAATGCAAAAACTGACCCAATTATATTGTGCAATGATCACCGAAAAGGTAAAATTTTAAACTATATTCTTTCAAATACAAAGGCCGACACATATATACATGTATGTATTTATCAAGGGTGGCAGAGACTATAGTATGGCATGTGTAATGTAAAATGGTCACCCTTTTATTTTTGCTAAGTCCACAAAGGTGGCCAAACCTGGTAAAGTGAAGGTGGTCCCCACTTCAAGGAGCTAGAGTTGATTTGAAGAGTGTCACTCATGTGACCATTTTGAAGGAAGATGTCAATATCAGAACATGTGCACATGGTAGGTGGTCCCCACAGGATGTTTATACTTTGTAAAATATTACAATTATTATAATTATTTTGTTCTTGAATAGGGAGTTATTTTTGCATGCTTCACAAGAGGTCAGAACATGGTAGGAGACAAAGTTGCATGCCCATGGAGAGAGACTTTCCTAGCAAGCAATCTTATTTTTAGCAAATTATTCACCCTTCTTTCTTAAAAATAGAATAGTCAACTTTAGTTTGATTGTATTGTAATTAAGGCTAATAATGCCTATTTGTAACTACATGCTCTATTTCTATTCCTTTATCTATTATTAAGTAAAGGATAAAAATAGGATGCATGGGTGAGTACAAGCCTTAGGCTATTTTTAGGAAGAAGGGGAGGAATTATTTTGCTATATATTGTGTGCCTTTGCAAAGCACAAGAGGATTTTTGGATATAGGGGTACTGAAGCAATTTTTTCTAATTTTGCCTTTTGAGTGTGAAGAATTTTTGCCTTCCCAATTATTTACTAGTCTTGTGTATGTTTCTATTAGTCTTGTGAATGTAAATTCCCTGATTAATCATCTTACCTTGTTGCAAAATTTAGTAGTTTTATACATGATATTAATGTGCATGTTTAGCTTATCAATATTGTTGTGATAATCTCCCTCAATACCTCTAATTATTTTCCCTTAATATTCTGTAGAAGAACTATTGGTTCATGCACCAAAAATATTTCACATGTCAATTGTGCATATACTTAGTCAAAGCCCTCATACAAATTTGGTGCATCACCTTAGTTTTAATTACTTTACAGTCATCTTTTACCCCTAAACCCCATAATCAATTTAGGATATGTCAACAAGGAACTGGCCTTGATATCGGAGACTCACCTAAAAATAGGTATACCCACAGACCTGAGGTGTTTCCATTGTATCTATGAAAGAGAGAGATCAAATTTTGCAAGCTTAGAAAACTGCAGCCATCTCTCTATAAGGGTGCACTTTCGAGAGATAATAGGGCGCGGACTAGAAATTGTAAATTATGCTTTTGGGAATAAATTACAAAGAACTAAATATCTCCCTAGGTCTTCTGGTTCCAAAACCTTCCCCAGGTGAAAAGTCTTCCGTAGGCCTATAAGCCCGCCTTTGGAAAAAAATTCTCCCTAGACCCACCGGCCCGTAACTTGTGAAATATGAGGAGTTAGGAGGACTTCTTTATATCATTGGAAAGGGAAGAAATTTCCTATCTAATGGAAATGTTTTCAGGAAATTTTAAATGTGTGAAATATAAATTAAATAACTTTTTGTTTAAATATTTTTATTTCAAAGTCTTGGGGTGACTTTTAAGGGGTCACTTTATGGGGTAAAGGAATTTTTTTCTAACCCCATGTAAATAAGAACCTTGTCTATTGTTTAGACCTTGTGGAATTGAATTCCTTGGACATTTAATTATTTTGGCCCCTTTAGCCCTCTAAATTTAATTAGGAAATATTTAACTATAGTGTTAATTTAATTATTTATTAAATTAACACCTAAGGGAAATTTAACTATGTTTGGATTTATTTCACTCTTTAATTTTGTGATGTGGATTTAATATTTTTATAATGGAAAATTTTATTTATTAATTATAATTGACTTTGAAATTTTTTTGTGACAACTGTCGCTTGAAGACTAGTTGTGGTCACGCATTTTAAAAAATAAATTATTCCATACTTTTTCTAACTAAACCTAGGTTTTTCTTAGGTCTTGAGTGGGTGTTTTAGTGGGCGTTACACAGATCTAGAAGTCCCTCCTTAATATTTTTCATTACCAGATCAGAGTTTTACCCAATCTGGGTGTTAGTGCTCAAATTCCCCTGATTAGGATGTCCCAATCTAGAAGTATTGTCTAGATCTAATGATACAATGGAAGCCTTTGCAAGAGGGGAATGGCCATTTGTGGAGCCTCCATTTTCAGGATTGGGGTTCCTATTCCCTTACCACTATTTTTACCAACAAAGCCACCTCCATGTTTCCCTTGTTTCTCCTCAAAAGCAAGCAAAATCCATGAAAAATATTCATCAGCAAAGTGATGTGTATTGCTGATGTTCTGTCCGTTGTCGAAGAACCCATTACAAGAGGTTTTTAGGGCTCGATTTTGTGGGATTTCATAGATGCTACTAGAGATATCTCTTGCAGATCTCTCATCTCCTTTCTCACCAGAGAGGACTTTACCTCCATTGAAGTTTGAAACAGAATGTGTGTCTTTCCTACTGCCCAGATCCAAACTCTCCCAACCACCATCATCATTCGAGCTTCTTTGTCTTTAGGGTTCGTGGAGTCTTGGTGCTTAGGGCTCGTGGATTTTTCTATTGTGGATTTTCCTTACAATGGAGTATTTTTCACTTTATGAATGGTTGTTTATTCCTAATGTTAATCTTTTAAATGTTAATTTATTATTAACAATATTATATTAGGTTAAATATATACATAAGTTGATGTCACATGGTTAAGAACATATGTTCTTAAATGGGATATCACAAGCATATGTATATATTATATTTGAAACACATTTATGTGCCATCTTCTAAACATGGGCCAAGCCTACCAATATTGTTGACCTTATATTAAAAAAAAATCTTTCTTTATTCATCAAATGAGGAACACCTATTGCTAAGACGTCAAAATAGGGATGTAACCCCAATTTTACTATGTGATGCATAGAGAGTTAGCCTTAAGTCACAATATCGTGAGAGTATAAAAGAGGAGAAAGATATATTTGTAAGAAATAAGCAAAGAGTATTAACCCTTTGAGTCACTACTACATACACCTAATATCATTACATAAATTGTTATTTCCTTTCGTGCTAATTTTCCTAACCTTGTTGTGGATTGAGGAAATTCACAACATCCTTTTTACACTTTTATAAAATTTAGATAGGTGGCACATATTTAACATTTTGACACACATTTCCCTTTATAATTACCTCCAAATCACCATCGTCAACTCTAGTTTCCATAGGTACTACAATTACATCTAGGATTGATTTTTAATTGTCAAAGACACTTAGTAATTATATTCAATCATTACTCCATTTATAGTTTATTACTTATCTCCCTTTATTTTAGGTTTGGAAACCTCATACATATTCAACACCCCTAATAGGGATAGAAGAAAACCTTCCACTCCTATTGATATTATCCTCTCTATGTACAGAAAAAATTATTTGAATTACAATCTTTCGCTAGGTTGACCCACACATGTTTTTCAAAGTAAATTGTTAATGTAGAATTTTACATATAAACTATATTCTTATAGGTAATATACAATTAAGAACATCATTCACACACCTTGAAGATCATTTCATGTAAAGGTTGTACACATTATAAATCTTCCAAAACCATTTGGTAATATATATTTTAACTTCAAGTATTCATACAAGTAAATTTGCATGTTTTCAAGTGTCTTATACCAAGGAAAACATCATTATATTAGTTACATATTGATTTCCTTGTATCATTGATTAAAAATACATGATTATGAGAAAAGCATGAAAAATTCACTCACTTTAGAGAACTACATTGGGCTTTGATTTTTATGATATGTAGTACCATGGTTTTATGTTGTGTGGAATAGGATTTGGTTATTGGAAAAGATTAGGATTTATCTTCATACATTGTTTGAGATATTATTATAGTTTGAGGAGCATCATATCATATCATATCACATAAATTTTGTACTATGATCGAAAAAAATAGAGATTGGAAAATATACACTAGATAAAATAAGGCATGTCCAAGAAGTAAAATTTGACACCCTTCTATACGTTTTGTATTGAACTTAATCTTTCCTATCCAACCTAAACTAGATGACTATTCAAGAGACTATATTAATAATGTCTATTTATAAGTTACTTTTTATATCATTCCTTTATTTTGAATAGTTAGTGTTTTATACTATTTCTTAAAGTAACGTTGGGTATTTACTTACTCATGCCCTTGAATTTTTCCTTTCATTTAAATTTCTTCAAACTACACTTGTTATTTATATGACAAATAAACTATGGTTTTTTAATTATTTTAGACCTATTATAAAATATTACTTTGATTATATTTATTATCCAAAACCTAAACCATTATTATTGTATGGTTGTCTCATGTAATTATTGGTAAAAAAATCACCCTATTACATCTATAGCTTTTATTAAAAAAATAAATTATTTTTGAATCTAACTCCTAGTTAACAACTTTCCTAGGTGATAGTATTGTTCTTCCTTAATCACTTGGAATATATGATTTTTATATTTATGGTATCTTTCGCTACTATATTTATGACATGGTAAATATTAGATGGTGTTGAAAAATCATTAGTTAAGTTTTAAATAAGAAAATATTCACATATATATGAATTTTCAAAAATGATTGCAAAACATGGCTTAGTTCCACATTTTATGTTGTATAGAAAACAAGGTGCAATGAAAACTTTACCTTACACTTAGCACTTATTATTATTGCATTATACCTCCACTATGTCATTATATGCATGATTCCTAGGTGAGAAGATTAGACACTGGTGACACCTCTCTTATTCCTTATATTGATTATGATAGGTAGATTGTCTTATATATTTTGGATTTATGCTTTTTGGTCATGTTGCAAGGATTTATGTCTCTACTTGTGGCTTGGTTTTTCTTGTCTTAGGGATACTAGTGCCTAGTAAGGAAAATAGTGTCTGCCACTATTTTCCCTTCCAGATGCTTTTGTCCACTCTTGCTTGCATTTTTAATTTACCATTTGGAAACTGATCTTAAACCTTTTCTAATTATTATTTCATATTTTGGTTTTCCTTTGGTGTTACCAAGTGTCAATATTAAAAGAAAGTAATCATATATATAAAAAACCTACTAACTATTCTAAGGGCCATTGGTTTCCTATTTTTAAATCTACTACCGCAAAAAAGGAACAAACTTAATGATTGTATTTAAGGATTCATTATTCATTTCACAAGAATGGAAAATTTTGAATTCCACAAGACAAATTGTCTTGGGGGAAAATTATTTTTAGATTGCTATCTTGGTATAACTTGCACAAGAACAACATAGTTTTAAGGGACACAATTTCTATGTGACATGCACAAGATCTAGATTGAGATAAAAATGTAGTGCAACTCTTGGTGAAAATCATATTAGGGTGATCAATAATTTACATATTTTATTTATTCTAATATGTTCTTGAGTGTTTTACATTTAGTGTGATTTTATTTTGCAGGTATAAATGTGTTAGGAGAACCATACAATGAAGTGGACACAACACAGAGTGAAGTAAATGTAACATTATCATATACTCAAATAAAAATATTTTTACCCATCAATAGGACATTAGAGACCAATTCAAATGCTAGTACCCATGTAGTGCCAACTATTAAAACAAATTAGCTAAAAAAAAGAGAGAGAAATTGGGGGAAATTAATTAGGAGTTAGTGGAAGTGGAATGAAGGAGAGTGAGGCATTTTGTAACGCCTGCATTTTTCCCACATAAATCCCCGTGAAACCCGATAGCAAGCAGAAAAAATTATGGAATATTTTTTTTTAAAGGTTACAAGGAATTAGCCGATATTTAATCTAATCCAAATAAAAAAATTAAACAATTACAAGGCATCAGAAACAATTATTGAAGATTGCCTCAATTTTCAAAATTAATATTACGTTTTTAATTATTTCACCGAGGTTCTAAAGTTTTATTTAAACAATTTCATTAGATTTTCAAATCATAACTCTATTATCCCATTTAAATTAATTTTATTTGAGGTACAAAACAAGTTTATATTAATTCATACTAGGATAGTATTCTTGCATTGTTAAAGACATGCACATTGTTATAAATTTATATTCCATAAGTTCAAGGTATACAATCAATCCAAACCCCCTTAGGCCCCATTTACTAAAACACACCCATATTTTACTTATTTCATTCCCACCTAAATACCCCATCACTTAAGTGATGTAGGGTTTATCCTACACCCTTAGATCCAAAATTTCTCAACACTTAGATCTAGGTTACACAAAAGTAACCCTAGAAATCCTTATGGAATGTCATATATTCATTTTCTAAAACAAAACTCTCATTTCTCTTGTTTGGATTTGTAGGTTAAGGAAGGAGGCAAGAAGATGGAGACATGGAAGAAGCTCAAGCTCTTGGGTGATTGCTCACAAGAGGAGTTAGTTTTAGCATTCCCTCTCCAAGGGTTTTCTTATTTTCTAAAAATAGTTTGTTTTTTCTTATCATTTATCTTTGATTCCTACCCCATTTGGGTTGTGGGTATTTACCCATTTTATTCTGCTTATTTAAAAAAATTCTAAGTTGCAGGCCCGAATATATAAAATGTATATGAATCATTTGAATGTTTATATACATGTGAATACATACATACATACATATATATATATATATATATGTGTGTGTGTGTATTTGTAAAATATATATATGTATTTATTTATATATTTCTTTTTCCTAAAAAGGAAACTTGCAACTTTTATTTTGCCTAAAACAATACGTTTTTTTTTTTTTTTTTTAACATTTTGAATAAATATATAGACAGACACACACACACACACACACACACACACACACACACACACACACACACACACACACACACACACACATTATTTACCATTATTAAAATACCAACCGAAATAAAATCTTGGCCACGGCCTAAGGTATGCGTAAGTTAGAGATTAAAGAAAGTGACTGAAAGATGAACATTGGCACGTATTTGTTTTTTTTTTGGTAGGTCATATTTTTTTAATGTGGAGGGGGGGTGGTTTAACTCTTTGGAGGGTTCAAAATTATTGGGGGTGGGTGAGGGGAACCGACCCCACCCCCACCCCATATTTTAATATGGGTTGGGGTGGGGTCGACGCCCTTCCCCAACCTTATAACAAA
>CM031243.1:846872248-846888767 GCA_018340775.1 Taxus wallichiana var. yunnanensis | reverse complement strand
GCATGCACACACACACGCACATGCACATGCGCATACACACATAACCGTGCATGCACACACGCATGCACATGCACATGCATACTCGCATGCATACTCACACGCACACGCACACGAACACACATGCACACGCAAACGCACATGGACACGAACACAAACACACACATGCACATGCACGTACACAGGCACACGGACACACAAACACACACAGACACATAAACTCACACACACATGAACACGAACATGCACATGGAGATGCACACACACACAAACACGCACATGCACATACACACACACACTCACACGTACATGCACACTCACACGTACACACACACCCATACTAAGATGCACATGCACAGACACACGCACGCGCGCACAAACACGCACACGCACACCTACATGAAAAGTTACATGCACATGCAAAGGCAAACGCACACGGCCACCCACACGCACACACACTCAGGACGTACATGCGCGCACACACATGCACACACACTCGCACTCGCACACGCACACGCACACACACATGCACACGCACACGCACACATGCACACACACACACACGAACAATTACAAGCACAGGCATATGCACACACCCACGCACACGCACACACACACACATGCGCACACACGACACACGCACAAGTGCGCAGCACACGTGCACGCACACACACACGCACACACACACACATGCACACGCACATGCACATGCACACACACACGCAGAAACACATGCACACACACACGCACACACACACGCACACCCACACGCACACCCACACGCACACACATACACACAATCACAAGCAAATGCACATACGCATATGCATAGGCATACAAGCAGAAAACACACGCCCACACACACACACATGAACATGCACACATACACGCACACGCACATGCACATGCACACGCACACGCACACACACACGCACATGCATGCACGCACGCACACATGCACACACATAGGCACACGCATACGCACACACACTCGCACATACACACACAAAGAACGCACACGCACATGCACACGCACACGCACACGCACACGCACACGCACACACACACAGCAAGACACGAACACACGCATGCATAGGCACATACACACACACACACACAAACATGACACACAAACTCACATGCACACGCACGCACACACGCACATCACACACACACACATGCACACACACACGCACACACACGCACATGCGCAAGCTAAACAATGAAATTGATACGATGGACAAGATCCGAAGATGTACACGGATGAGGAAGCCGATGTAGATAAGGCAGGCACACAAGCAAACACTGCACTAATAGATCCAAAGTAATTGCGAGACACCGAAGATGTGCTTGTGAGAAAAGACCACGTTCCAAAAAAGATATTTAGGTGACAAAAGCACGTTAAAGAAGCGGGTCCGGGAAGCGATGAGCTCCCTCGGCGGATGTCAGTCCACGTTTTCAATTAAGTAAAGAAGCATACATGATAAAAGATGTACGTACAAGACTAGATTTTCTGATCAAGGTAATAAACAGAATCTAAAAAGCGAGGTAGAATGCAACTGAAGATAGGGAACTATGAAAACAAAGCTAGATTTGTGTTACCTGTGTCCTTTTACCTGTCTGCAGGATGATCGGCGTCGATTATGTAGAATCGGCGTCGACTGATGTGATCGGCGTCGATTATGAAGAATCGGCGTCGACTGAAAGTAGATCGGTCGATCGGGGACAGTGCGAGAAGATTTGGAAATCGGAAAGTGAAGGCCAGATCATCAACGTCTGCTGGATATGCCGAAGCTGGTGAGATACTGGAACAGAGTCACCAGAAGATCAATGGATACGTGCGATGTTGAAGTGATAAGAGCAGAGTAACGGTGCTCCTCTCAGGGATTGATTTGGACAAGATCCGTTCTCATTTGATAGATAATGTTGACACTAGATGCGCAAAGATCTCTCGTTCTCTCTCTTTCACGGTCTGTGTTTCTTTCACGATCTGTCTCTGTCTGTCCTTCGTGTTCGTGCGTGTGCTTTTTTTTCTCGTCCCCAGAACTGAGTTCTGGGCTTCTATTTATAATCGGCGCCGCTCCTAAAAATCGGCGTCGACCGTACCGGTCGGCGCCGATCGCGGAACAGACTCCCGAGATGGCCAAAATGAACGATTTCTAGAAAGATAAGAGTTATCCCTCCACCTCAAATACGGGAAATATCCCGCTGCTTGATTGTGAGGAGGAGAAATAGGAGGGACACATGGATAGGATAGATATGGGGTAAATAAGTGGTTAGGATACATGTGAAAAGGTGTAATTAAATAGTTAATATTTAATTACTCATGGGTAAAACATAAAGGGGTGAATTAAACTTAGGATAGGTGTTTAAATCACAAATCGAATAATATCCCAAGGGGATAGTGGTGATATAAACGTGCCCCAGGTTACCAGAGAGAGAAAACGCGCACGAGGGACACTAAATTGGATAATCAATTTTAGGTGTCTACATTTTGCCCCTTTTTGTCAAGTAACTTGCGATAAGCAAGGTTATGAGACAAAAACAAGGAGATGGAAGAAGGGAAGAAAAAGTGATGATGTGATCCCCCTCAAACTAGGGATGGGATGGATGATAGAACAAACGATCCCAAGTTTGAAAAAAGGTAGATGAAAACGCGGGATGCCCCAGCTGGATGTCTGGAGTAGATCTGATCATTGATGACACATAAAAATAGATAAAAAGGCAGCAACCTAAGGAACTCACATTGGTAGGGAAAACTAGACGGTCTCCTCATGAGACGACGTTAGTACCTACAGACCCATGAGTGTAAGGAGGGCTGCAAAATAGTCAGCATCTAAAGAGAGACACATTGGTAGGGACAACTAGACGGTCTGCAAAGCAGACGACGTTAGTGCCTACAGACCCGTTTAACTCTAAGCTGCCAAAAAGTATGAGTGCCCCATGCAAAGGGAACAAACTCGAAATGGACGGTGATATCGAAAATATGTGCCAAAAGGAAACATTCAACGCACCATAATGATCAGATAGATAAATGAGCCAAGTATCAACACTATGGAAAATCGGCGGCGATTATAATAAGCGGCGCCGATCAAAATAAGCGGCGTGACCAAAATAGTCGTGGCGGCTTAGTTGAAAAGCACATATAAATATGTGAGCGGAAAGCGTGAAGATTTATTTACATCGTGACGATTGAATCAGAGAGAGTCAAAAATTGGATTTGAGCACCATGGAAGCCTCTGGAAGCGGTCAGAAGCGGAGGAGGACACGACCTGGGGTAAGTGGTTCTTCGTGAACCCGTTGTTTTACTTTTGCTTTATTTTTTTTTTTTTTTATTTTTTTAATTTCTATTTTGCCGGGTGGGAGGCCAGGGTGTTTTGTTCATCCGACCGAGAAATCGGCGCCGATTGGTATAGTCGACGCCGATTATATGCAAGCGGCGCCGATTTATGTTAATCGGCGTCGACTATAAATAAACGACGCCGATTATATTTAATCGACGCCGATTGTATAGACTTTTGAATAGATTTTTTTTTTTTTTTTGGATGTTCTGATTTGGGTAAATATGAGACTAATATTGCTCTTGATGTCGTGGATGCAGGCACGAGAGGTTCTACACATGAGGGATGCTATTCCCGAGTTACTAGAGACTATTCTTCCTGATGTGACTGATGCAGATTGGCGGCATTTAGAGTTAGCCGGGCTCGGGGGCTTTAGGTACTACAGACGAGTGCCGCGGGACGTAGAGTTGATGCGAGCACTAGTGCGATGATGGGATAGCCAGACGTGCACTTTTTGGTTCAGGACGGGTGAGATGACCATCACCCATGAGGATATATACAGGATTTTGAGGCTGCCGATCACTGGGGATCCGATAGAGATTACGCCACGAGAGCAGCAGCAGAGGGCCCTAGTTCGACTGTATGGAGATAGAGCGGATGATTCAGAGATAGTGTCTGGGGCAGTGCGGATAGCCTCGCGATCTGAGAGACAGGATATTCCCCGGAGCGAGACGGATAGTTTTGATTCGAGATGGCGATATCTATTTCACTCTGCGAGATTCGGGAGGTGGGAGATTTGCTATTATTATTAGATTGTGTTTGCGACATCCTGCAGTTCAGACAGGTATTTGCTTTTGCTGATGCTCTGATAGCTCAGATATATCACGAGCTATGGATGTATACCACTTGCCGGAGGACAGGTATTGATGTTAGTTTTGTGCTCCATTGCTGGGCATATGAGCATATAGCAGTGATTAGGCCATCCGGGCTTCCTTGGATGCCAGCAGCAGTGGGAGCTATTGATTATGGATTCCGGCGATGGCGGGCTGATATGGCCGCTGGGGATACAGGGAGGTCGGCGGATTGGTATACTGAGCGTTTCAGGACGCTGACACCGGATCAGGTTATCTGGAGGCCATATCGGGTATTTTCGACATGGGTTGGTCAGGATGCTCACTTGGTGGCATTGAGATGGAGCAGGGTGGTTAGGGGCCACAGGCCTGATATGTGGGAGCGAGTCCCGTTTATGCGGGTATTGAGACAGTTCGGCCTAGTGCAGACAGTGCCGACTACTTACAGGCCTTATAGGCGAGATAGCAGGGAGACTGATCTACCGATTTTGATCCCGGCAGATCCATTGAGAGAGGCCCCACCCTCCACAGACAGCGATGATGATGCTGGAGTAGGTGATGGTTATGTTGCATGGTATGCGACAGAGCTACCACGACATCTCCCGGCATCTATAGATGCCGACGAGGAGGATATGGCTACAGTGCTAGAGAGACTAGAAGGAGAGCACGCCACCCGCACGAGACACATCGAGTGGCTCTCGAGGAGATCGAGCTCGGAGAGGAGAGGATGCCCTAATTTTGGAGAGAGACACCACTCGCCGGGAGTGAGATCTGGTGATCCAAAGAGAGGATCGCTACCTTGGCATAGGGAGGCCCTCGGGGCCAAATATGGGGAGGCAGGTACCGTCGAGTGCAGTACACGGGGCACGACCACCCTAGGAGGGCACCACCAGCAGCCCGGCGGCCCCTGAGCGGCCAGCGGCACCATTATGAGCACCGGGTACCGTGAGCTTGAGCACATATCAGTCTCTCCTCGCTGAGGTGAGATACTATGAGGATGCCTTAGCGCAGCATGCCCCAGATGTGCCTCGGTACGGGGCGAGGAGGAGATCAGCGACGGCCACAGCGAGTGGGGCCTCAGGTGGAGGGAGCACCGGGAGAGACCGAGGTGGGCAGAGACCTCCAGCAGTAGGTGCGTCTAGCTCGATAGGTGGCGGCCAGGAGAGACAGCCTGGTCCAGAGGAGGGTGGAGGAGATAGTGTCCTCCATGCATCAGATTTTACTATATAGGGATTTTTTTATATTTTGTATCAGTGTAGTGATGTAGCCTCGATTGGAAGGCATTGTATAGATGGCTTGATTGAGAGCCACCCATTTTTTGTTGTACAGACACTTATGTATATATATAGATTTATCATTGTTTTTGTCATATGATTGTTCTCCTGTTTTTAATTTTGATATACATGGACAGATGTAGCGTAATTGTGATGGATGTAGACATAGATTGATAGATGATAAATAGATGAGATTGGATGAACATAGACATAGAGGATAGATAGATGTGATGTGATTTGATGTGATTGATATGTGGATATAATTTTGATGAAAAATAGATAAAGATGGATGTAATGAAACTTGGATGTACATATTTTTATATTTGTTGATGGATAGATGGATAGATGTGATTGATGTATGGATTTAATTTTGATGAAAATGGATATAGATAGATGTAGTGTTACTTGGATGGACAAGTGTTTAGATGATGTGATGGATAGATGGGTTTTGATAGTTGAAATGGATTTGATATTTTTGAGATTTTGATTAAATTTTGATGAAAATAGATAGATAGATTCACATGTGTTGACAATACATGCTTTGATATGTCAAAGTAGATAAGATGAAATTAGATAGATGATAAATTTTGATTAAATTAACATGTGAAATGTCAATTTAACTGGATGAAATAATCGGACATACTCTCTGTGAGAGTCAAGGATGTAATGAAAATGACCTTGATTAGAAATAAAGGAAATACACCCAGATAAGAGGAAAAATGATAAGTTGGACTCTCAACCGACCATAAATAGAATCTGGATAAGAAACCAAAAGATCGTGCATACAAGGCCCTACATGAGGTTAAAATAAACCTGACACTAACTAGTCGCAAACCAGATTTAGGAGGGAAACGGAAGGAGCAGTAAGTAAGTATCTTGTCGAAATTTACAAGGGACAGAATACATGTTTATACTGGGAAAATAGGATTCTCCATATGATCGACAAAAGGTCTTATATCTCAGCTTCATGATTTCTGGCAGAAAAGCAAACTGATCAATGCGGGAAGTTTGCTAGATATGGAAAGACTGATCAATACGGGAAGTCTTTCAGTGATGCTAAAAAGTGTATAAACTGATTGAAAGGCTGATCAATGCAAGAAGCCTTGAGTATTCCTTTGAGAAACAACCGTCCTTCAAGGGAGCGGTCTGTATTTTGAATTTTAATGATAGCCATCCTTCGAGGGTATGGTCTATATCTTTTGATTCATTTGATAATGTATGGATAGTTGTCCTTCAAGGGATCAGTCTATCTTTTTTGGATAGCATTTTTCTTTTTTTTTTTTTTGAAAAGCTTTTTGGAAGAAGCTGAGTTTAGACCTAGATAGATCAGATAGAGGGGAAGAAAACGTATAAAAGCACGCACTCATGCCCCGAGTAGATCCGATTAAGATAAGCACTTGGGACAAATGAAGCGGTGATTAAGGTATTCCTACCATGAGGAGGAACATATCCAGAAGAAAAATGCTATGAGTAGAGCCGCGATACTCATATTTAAGGTAAAAAAAGACAAAAGGCGGAGAACCACATAATTTCGAATCACCATGAAAGTATATGACTGGTTGTTAGACGGATGAAAGATCTGTCTTGCGACTAGATTTGTGTAAGATAGATTTTAACAGTAGAAGGGCCTTAGATGCAAGGCATTAAGAGGTTCCACTTCAGGTATACCATCCATGGAAGATAGACGATAAGCCCCAGACCCATATTTATGAGTGATAATGTACGGGCCCATCTAGTTGGGAGCAAACTTACCACGCTGACTCCTTTCGAGTGTAGTGACATTTTGGTTTTCTTTAAGAACAAGATCACCAATTTTAAAGTCACGATGCTGCAAGTGTTTGTTATAAGCACGTTTGACACATTCAAGATAGACTTGATGATGTTCAAGAGCGTTGAGTGCCGCTCATCTAATAATTCAAGTTGTGCTAGAGCGATTTTGGCGATAGTCCTCATCGGAGATGAATTCTCTAAGAAAACACGGAGAGATGGGATTTGGACTTCCGAAGGAAGAACGACCTCGAGACCCATAGGCGAGAGAGAAGGGAGTAGCACCAGTAGGAGTATGGATGCTAGTCGATAAGCCCTTAGAGAGAGCAAAAGGGATATGTAAATGCCAATCCCTACCAGCTCGACTAGTTACCTTTGCGAGGATATTACGCAAAGTTTTATTGGAAGCTTCGGCCTGGCCATTAGCTTGAGGATAGTATGGAGAAGAAAAGCTGAGTTTGATATTGAAAGCGTCGCGAGAGGTTACGAAAATCAACGTTTTGAAAGACTTACCGTTATCTGTGATGAGTTTGTGTGGAACACCAAAGCGACAAATGATGTGTTGATAGACAAAATCAACTATGGGTTTAGCTTTTGTTGAAGAAAGAGGGATAGCTTCCACCCACTTAGTAAAGTACTCAGTGGCAGTAATGATAGAATGATGATGTTGTGAAGAACGGGGATTGATGAGACCAATAAGATCAAGACCCCATTGCGAAAAAGGCCACAAATCCGCTGTAGGTTGTAAAGCTTGACTAGGGATGTGCGTGAGATTGGAATGTTGTTGACACTTGACACATTTCTTAGTGTATTCACAACAATCTCGATTAAGAGAAGGCCAATAATATCCCAAACGTAAGATGCGTTTAGCTATGGCCGAGCCACTAAAATGTCCACCACAGATACCGTCATGGACCTCCTGGATAGCTTTAGATGATTCAAGGGTTTTGAGGCACCGAAGTAGAATACCATCAAAGCCGCGTTTGTAGAGGATCCCTCCTAGAATAGTATAGCGATTAGCACGTAGGATAAAAGATCTTCTACCATTGGGAGTTAGATCTGGAGGAAGTACTGAATGAGATAGATAATCAACAATCTGTTGATACCACTCATCCTGAGTATGGGTTGTGATAGCATGGATTGAAGTTAGTTGCCTAAGATGAGATGGTTGATCTAATCGTTGTACAGCCACATAAAGTCGCGAGTCCTCGGTAAAAGGTGGGATAAGTGAGGCTAATGAAGCCATTGTATCTGCGAATCGATTCGCAGTGCGAGGAATAGCTTGGATGGTGAATTTATCGAAAGATTGGAGTTGAACGAGAATGATATCACGATATTTTTGAAGGATATCATTCTGCATTGATAGACACCCCGTGACTTGATTAACGATGAGTTGAGAATCACCAAAGATGTCAATATGACAATGCGGCAGAGATTAATGGCATTTTGAAGACCCAAGACAAGAGCTTCATATTCAGCCATATTATTGGTGCACTCAAAGTTTAGTTTGTGTGCGACTGGGATAGGCGTACCCCAAGGAGGAATCATCACGAAACCCACACCTCCCCCTTGCTGGCATTTGGATCCATCAAAGAAGAGTTTTACTTTAAATGGAGACAGACCAAAATCAATTTGTTGGATATATTCATCGGGGAATTGAGCAAGGGGGACTTGAGTGTCAGGAGAGGAGCATTAGCTAGTTGATCTGCAATGACCTGACCCTTGATAGACTTTTGCGGGATAAACTCGAGATCAAATTATGTCATAAGCATGAGCCAACGAGTGATACGATCATTGTGATAAGGCTTCGCATGAATTTTCTTGAGTGGATTGACACTTGTGACAATGTAAGTTTTGTGATTAAGAAGGTAATGACGAAGTTTAGAAGTTGCGAAGAAGAGAGCACAACACAGCTTTTCAGCTTCGGAATAACGTGTTTCATACTCATGGAGGGTGCGACTGATGTAATAGACAGCTTGTTCTTTACCGCAAGCGTCCCGATGCGAGATCATGGCTCCCAGAGCATGGTCAGTCACAGAGATATAAAGATAGAAAGGCTCCCCCTCGCGTGGAGGTGTAAGCACAGGTGGAGAAAGAAGATAAGCTTTGAGATCATCGAAGGCCTTTTGGCAATGTTCATCCCATTCAAAATGAACATTCTTACGGAGGAGATGATGAAAAGGTTGACAACGGTCCGACAATTGTGAGATAAAACGACGCACTGATTGAAGACGTCCTTGGAGACTGCGGAGTTGCTTTAAGTTAGAAGGGGGAGGCATCTCAAGGATAGCTTTTATTTTTGCGGGGTCTACTTCAATACCCCTAATGGAAATGATAAAACCTAAAAGTTTACCAGTGAGAACGCCAAACACGCACTTAGATGGATTTAGACGAAGACAAAAGTGGATAAGCCTCTCAAAGAGAGGTGCAAGGATGAAAAGATGATCCTGCCGACGCTTGGATTTACCGAGGAGATCGTCGCGTAATCTTCACTGTTTTGTGTAAGAGATCATGGAAGATGTAGGTCATTGCTCGCTGATAGGTTGCTCAGCGTTCTTAAGACCGAAAGGCATGACACGATAACAAAAGGTCCCCGAGGAGTTATGAAAGAAGTCTTATGTTGGTCTTAAGTGCGATGAGAATTTGATTATATCCAGAGAAACCATCCATAAGCGAAAGCATCTCATGACCCATGATTAAATCCACGAGTTGGTCGATATTAGGTAGAGGAAAATCATCTTTTGGACAAGCAAGATTAAGATCCGGAAGTCGGTACAAATTGAATTTTCCCGAGTAGCTTTGAATTCTTTGGTACTACATTGAAACCCATTGTGGATAATCGATGGGTTGGATGAAGTTAGCGAGAGCAAGCGCTGCAATTCTTCTTTAACAAGAAGGGCTACTCTAGGGTGCATTTTACGTAATTTTTGTTTAACTGGTTTGATGTTGGGAAGAGTAACGATATTGTGGACCACAATATCGGGATCGAAATCTGGCATATCCTCATATGCCCAAGCAAAAGCTTGCGATGGTTGGAAAGAAAAGTGGTAAAGTCTCCTAATTCTGTGGATTAAAGGGATTGGCGACCTTAATGATGCGAGGGTCTTTAGAAGTCCCTATATTAAGGTCGACAGTGGCTTCGTTGAGAAGCGTAGACGTGTCAGAAGGAATAGTTTTGGGAAGATAGGAATCCTGCCCCAGATAGGTGAGAGGAGAATCATCATCCGCACGGTGGATAGTGTTGATAGTAGGAGAGTCATCTCCAACTATTTCGAGGGGAAAATTAACGGTATGGAAGTGGACTGTCATTAGTCTTTATAGGCTAGTGGCCCCTAAGGAAATGGTATTGATAAAAAAAAAAAAAAAAGTTAGACGGGATGGAAATGGTCATCCACATCGAGTGATGCTTCTGACTTAGCGGGAGAAGATGGTTCCTCAATAGGAAGAGGCTCATCGAGAACAGTGACGGTGGCTTTTGAAAGAGGTTTAAATCCTAAACCAAATTTTTGATGTGGCTTGAGAGTTGGAATGGACGCGAGGTCATGTACACCTTGTTCATATTTACCTAAGCCAAAGCCCTTCCACGCGCATCGATATAAATAAGTTTTTGCAAACGTGGGATTCTGTAGACAATCAAACCCTGTTAGATAAGGTTTGGCCCTAGGAGGAGAATCCGGGCGATAGTGAGGTGTATCTAGACCACCGTAAATGAAATTAGTCTGTTGATTGGGCAGACCAATGGTGACGATGCGACCAAGACCTGGCTGATATTCAGGTTGTTTTTCTGGTCTACCATACTCACTAGGTTTGAGATGGGTGTCAAAAGAAAGGAGAGGAAGCTCTCCTAGTGAGAAACGCTGCAATGTCTCTTCTAGATTTTGTACATCCGGTAGTTTGGTTGCAGGTATGGAAGAAGATGAGGCCCCGTCAGGAGAACAGGCATTTTCCTTTAGAGGGGCAGACCCTGTGGTCATGTCGCATTGCGCGGAAGGCAAAGGATCTCCTGGATGAGTATATATTTTGCCCTCATATTGATATTTTAAGCATCGATGGAGGGTAGATGGGACACAATGCATTGCGCGAATCCAGGAGCGTCCGAGGATCATATTATAATGGAATTTCCCTTCAACAATGTAGAAGAGTTCGTGAAGCAGCTTCTTACCTACTCGAATGGGTAAGACCACAGTTCCTAAAGTAACTGCTAGCTGATCGTTAAATGATCGAAGAGCGAAAGGCGGGGGTGACACTACGTTCTTTGGTAACTTAAGTTGCTCGAATGTGTGCGAGGAGATGACGTTGAGTGCAGCACCACTGTCGATCATAATGCGTTTTAATGTAGTGTTGTTGATTTGGGTGTGATAAAGAGGGAGCCTCAAATCCTCGGAAGAAAGAGAAGGAATTTCTGAATCTTCAAAAGAAATGGTGGTTGATGGTCTATTCAATCCAACAACCATCTCGAAAGGCTAGGGCTCATCGAATTCAACTGTGATGTGTGTGATTATCAATCGAGCACTGGCGATGTTGCGGAGAGGATTGAATGAGGTCAAAAAGGACATTTTGACCGGAGCACAGGTGAGTTGTTTCATAACACTCTCCTCTCGACACGGGAATTTGAGCCCTAGGTGCAGCACGAATAGAGACCCGAGGTCTCGGGGCTAATGAGGAAGGAGGAACTCCTTCGGGGGCCGCAGAAATGACAACCCGTGGTCGAGACGCTGTAGATGAGGATGGATTATCATAATGTTGGGTTCTAGTGGCGATATGGATTGTGTCGATTTGAGAAGGTGGAAGATCATTTGGCGTGGGATCACTAGAAGTAGAGGCCTGAGTAGATCGTTGGGGCTCAGATGGAGCTAAGATGACAGGAGGTGCTTGTTTCTCCTCCTCCAGCAAAAGATCACTTTCTTCTAAAGGTTGTTGGCAGCCATTGAAGAGCTTTACATCCCTAGTGTCATGACCGAGAATGCAGTGGTAAGCACAAATCAAATCGAGTTAAACCGGTAGGTTTAACTCCTTTAGGGTTATAGGGTTTAATCGGAGGAAGAGATATGGATGAAGATTGGATAAGTTGGTGAAGGATTTGAGTGTAGAACCCGGTAGAGCGAAGATGAGGACGAGAGATGATGAAGGCGCCTCTTTTACTTTAGCATTGCTGCGAGGTGAAAGAACACTGCATGTTTGGTTTGTGAGTCTTTTTAGGGATCATCTTATTTTTGGACATACGGAGGAGCAGCCTTGGGCACTTGAGATGGAAGTAAGTGAGACATGATTGATTTTGGTGGAGGAGCCCTAAAATAGATTTTGAAGATGATGGAGATGTGACAAGTGTTGTGGTCTTCAAAGATAAGGGGGGTTGCTTGGTCGAAACTAATGATGATTTAGATGATGTCGATTTAGATGAGGGAGAAGCTTCCAAAGTAGGTGTAATCGGAGGAACATAGGGCGCCCTGGCTTTTGGTAATGAAGATGATGATTCTGATAAAAGAGGTGACGTCTCTTTAGTAGGTAAGTCCACTTTTCGAGGTGTTGGTGAAGAATGTGTTGTAGAAGAAGATGATGGTTTTGATAAGTGTGTAGTAGAAGATGCCTTCTCAGCAGACAAATCCAATCTTTTATGAGGCGTAGAGAGAGATTGTTGTGGGAAAGCACCAAGAGTCTTGATGGTTCGAAATATGGGCTTTCCTTTTCGGGGATGGTGACAACTTCAACCGCATAAGGTGATTGTAACCTTTTCGGGGGAAGCAAATGGGGAGAAGTGCTTGATGGCGCAACGTTAGATTCGGTTGTCTCGGTCTAAGTTCGAGGAACCAGGCGTATAGGTGTTGGTCTTTACTTCTTTAGATTTCCCTTAATAGGCAAAGTAACATTTGTGATGGAAGAAGTGAGTGATGAAGAAGAAGTTCTTGCGGGGAACTCTTACAGTGCGAGTAATTGTGGGTGAAACTACTGTAGGAAAGGAAACAGGAAGAGTCAAAATCAAAGATGCTTCCGTCGAAGTCGGCACAACTATAGGTACGTTCACCAATGGCATAGTCGCAGCAAAAATGGGAGAAATAGAAGTAGATGTATCCGCGGTGGAAACTCGAAGGGATGTAATTGCCTCGAGCATTGAAAGAATGTCTGACGATGAGACAGATGAGGATGACACTGTCTCGGGTATGGATGGAAGATCAGACAAAGAAGCAGAGAGAGGTGAATCCGTATCTAACAATGTTGGAATATTCAAAGACGGGCTATCTGAAGATGGTGGAATCCCAACGATTAACGAAGCGGAAGGAGGTTCTGATTCGGTCGATGTGTTCGCAGATGGCTTAGTTTTAGAAGAAGATTCTTCAGTAGAGATGACGCTGATAGTATGAGTGTTTGGTTTTTGAGACTCTGAAGCATCATGGTTCGGGGAATGATTAGGAAAAGGTTGTTTAAAGACATCCAACGCTTGATTTGGGGGAGCATTTGGGTTATCCAGAATGAGCTCGCCTTTATCAATGAATTTCTGGACAAGATTTTTGAAGGTTTGACATCGCTCAATGTCATGACCTTTGGTTCTATGATAATGACAGAAGTCATTTTCCCTATACCAGAATGGACGTTCTTGGCTTTCATCAATATTCCTAATGGGAGGAAGTTCGATCATGTGGACTTCCAACATTTTTTTCAGGATAGAAGCATATGATTCCCCCAACGAAGTGTAAGATCGAGATGACGAGGACCCTTTTCGAGAAGATGAGGAGTCTCTTCGTGGTGTTTGATTAGAAGTGGTATCGGCTCGTGATGTTTTTAATACGATAGCGTTGGTGGATCCCTGATTCTTGTCTTTAGAAGTGGAAGGATTTGATTTGGTAAACCGAGAAAAATCTGGTTTAGATTTGGAGCGAAGTTTTAACTTCCCTTGTTCAATGGCGCGGGATTCAAGTTTGCGTGCCATCGTAAAGGCTTCTTCAAATGTATGAAAAGTCTGGATCCTTAAAGTGGAAGAAATATGATTAGCACAAGATCGAGTAAACAACTCGATCTGTTGGGATTGAGGAAGGGAGAAAGACAATTGGTTGATTATCCCTCTCCAACGAGCGACAAAGTCTGCAATAGACTCATCATCGAATTGACGAATGTTATAAAGATCTGTAATCGAGATCTTATGCGCGATATTTATTGAAAAGTTTTCAACAAACATCTGAGCCAATTGAGAGAAAGAAAACAAGGAATGTTGAGGAATGTTATTGTACCAGTCTAAAGCAGGACCTGCTAGAGACATAGGAAAAGTACGGAGCATAAGCTCCTGATCCTGGACTATGAGGTAGCAAGCATGTTTGAATGCTCGCAAATGTTGTTGAGGGTCCTCCCAACTATGAAATTTTGAAAATTTAGGAAGTTCCCATTGGGGAGGATAAGGCTTAAAAGCCATTGAGGGGTGAATGGGTTCATTACACACTTCTTCAAAGGAGTATGAAGGACGAGCCCCTTTGGTGGAGGCTTCCAAGTCTGCGATTTTCTTGAAAATAATTTGAACCACGTCAGATTGAGGAGGAGGCACACTGGTATGTCCTACATAAGAAGCAAATGGTGGATGTTGTTGAGGTGTCGATGGGGATTCATGTTGATTGGTAGGATGATAAGAGGAGTAACCGGGCGTTGCAGGTGACGCTGGTGGGGTATTTCTTTGTGAAGGAGCTGTGTATAGGCGAGGCTATGGGATAATAAGTGGTTGAGAGGATGAAGGTTGGATGACAAACGGAGCTGTGATTGTGGACTCTATGCTTGTTGGTGAATCGGAGCAGTTGAGGAACATGGGTGCCGATTTGATTGGACATATTGGGGAACAAAACTGAAAGAGGGTTTCTCCACCGGATTAGTTATTAAGGGTGCCGATCTTTAGAGGATGGGCGAAGGTCACTTTTCTTTGGAACATTGGAAGAAAGACCCCTTTGAAGGACGAAGCGGGAACCACGACTAGTCGGAGGGTTGACTCAAAAAGTGACCTTGGGACACGATGGAGGGCATAGATGAATTAACAGCAATATGCGGGTGCACAGACGCACTCATTATAGCCAGAGCAGAGGACCTCTCAGAAGTAGGTTGTGGAATATTCGAGGTAACTGCGGTGTTAGGAATAGGTAAGACTATTTGAGAACTAGTCGATATGGTCGGTGGAAGGAAAAAGGAGGCACTGGGGGCACCGCCCTTCTCCGTGGCTCGAGGCGAGAGAGATGATACTAAGCTGTTCTCAAAGGCACGGGATGGTTCACGAGAATAATCGTACACACTGCTAGATTGGTGGTCCACCGATCGAGATATTTGAATAGACTTGTGTACTAGGTAGTCCATGAGGGCTACCGGATTGCGATCGAGAGCGCACTGAAATTAGGATCCCCACGAGGAACATACTCGAGTCGAAGGAGATGATATTTACGAAGGACTAGGGAAGCTGGACGTGATGGGGTTGTTTTGGCCTGATAAAAAGGATTATATGACCAAGATGGGGAACCCATTAACAGTGGTCCCGAGGAAGACCTGGGGGGTGCCGAAACCTCCACACTAGTGGTGATCTCGGAGGAAGAAGGGGCTAATTGAGCCATTCTTCTAGATTGTAACCAGTGATGACCGTCATAAACAAGCGAGAAAACAAGATTGACTGACTAATGCCTGAGACAATTCAAGCAGCGTAGGTGATTATCTCTTTTAAGTTTTTATGCTTTTAAGAAAGAAAATATTAGGGAAGGCCTTTTAGAACAGGAACTACTCAGATAGCC
The DNA here is from genome assembly GCA_018340775.1 of Taxus wallichiana var. yunnanensis. Taxonomy (NCBI): domain Eukaryota; kingdom Viridiplantae; phylum Streptophyta; class Pinopsida; order Cupressales; family Taxaceae; genus Taxus; species Taxus wallichiana. The sequence goes on along the minus strand of CM031243.1, from coordinate 846,872,850 downwards.
AAACTAAGGATGGTTTGGGGGATGTTTTGGTGAGGAGTCGAAGGCACTTCAGTAAAAGACAGTACGTGGCTTGATATAGGGGCCTACCCCGCACTTCACACACCGCTGCGATAAGGGAGTCGGGTGCTTTGCCAATATATACCAGAACTTCCGTGAATTTATAGCGCGGCCCGAGTACCGCGTAGGCTCTTCCTCTTGGATGTCACTTCCAAGTAGGCGAGGCCAGGGAAAGAATTTTTGTTTAAATGCTTTACACCTAATGATTTTGGCTTTGTGTGCAAGGGTGAAAAATAAAAATCAAATAGTGTCACTACCGATTTTGATCGATTTTCCAGCCTAATTAAAACTAGATGAAAAACATACAGCAGAAATGACAAAGAAAGAGTTCTTTTTTTTTTAAGCACTTAAAAATGAAGTGTTTGATTTCGATGAAGACAAGCCAAACAGATTCTTTCCCAAATGCGATTAAATTCTTTTTAAGCACCAAAAATTGAAATGTTCGAATGTGATGGACAACAAACAAAGAATTTTTTTTTTTTTTAGTTCTAAAAAGGAGAAAACAAGTAAAGAGAAATACTGTAGACTTAGCTCTCCAAGGTGTG